>CAXAMN010022328.1:263518-291301 GCA_963970005.1 Durusdinium trenchii | reverse complement strand
CGGTTTGGGCACAAGTGGTAGCAAAACAAGCCTATCTGAGTCAGATAGGTCGTTTCTGGGCCCCTAACACTAGGGGCACCAATGGCTGTAGCTAAAGCGCCTATCCTTTCTGGTTTCCTAGCGGCTTGGGCCCCAGTAGTAGCACACATCGCGCGCACCAACCCCGACCTCACCCAATATTTTGGTATTTCAACGACCTAATCCTTATTTCCATTTTGAAATAGCGAATTACGACCCAACGACCCATGAAATATAATAGTTCAGCCAGACTTCATGGAGATATGTGTGATGACATGGTCGTCACACGGATGAACTTGTGTGCTCGTCGCAGGGCCAACCAACAAACTTTTGAAAGAGGGCTCCGCAACAAACACACTGACTCACTAACATGGAGGTGGAAAATGGATGAACATGGTCCCTTGGTTTCGACTATTTTCCTCTACCAACTGGTGGACGAACGGAGCATTGACGCTACGAAACCTGGCTCCCGGCCTTACTACAAACGGAGAACTCAGGTGGTGCAGCTGTCCTCGGTCTCGAAATATGTGGCCAAGTGTATCACCATGGTCGTGCGCAGCCTCAGACTCCTACCCGTGAGGGGCCCGCTTCCCCGCCGTGCGGTGAAGCTAAAGCGGATGCGAGGGGGGCGGGGGTTGGGCGCGGCGCCGGCGTGGGCGTCTCTTTGGGGGGGCCGTCCCCCTTCGCTAAGCGGGCGGCTCTTTTGGGGGATTTTTTTGCACCAAAGCGGTGCTAAACAACACGGTGCCTTCGCTGTGTCCAAGGTGTTGTTTGGCATCAACATTTGGAAAGGCTATTGCTCCTGCAACTTGCAACAGGTGACTCGTTTGCGGAAGGCCGCAGTCGGCAGGGTGTACACGCGGGACCGGGGAAGTGTTGGATGAAGGGATGTGAGTTTCCGCTGCAAACAAGGTGGCACTCTAGTCTGGTTCTACTCGCATATTCCGAATTGTATTGACTCTTTCTTAGTGAATCTTCCATATGGCGATGTAAAACCGTCTACATTACTACATTTGGTTTCCCGTATGCTCTTTGAACACTTGGCATGTTTCTAGTCCAACACTCATGAGTGCAGTTTGTTATTCTTGCGTGATCCACCGCATTTGAGCCAGATGTGGATTCAGTTCCACGCGTCGTTTTGTTGGTTGCGGCTCCTGTTTGGGCATCGTTCCAGCGTCTTTTTTCATTTCGATACTGCAGGGTTCTTCCTCTGTTCAAACCAAACAGATACCGAGAAGATCCTAAGCCTAACAGCCTTGCACATCCACATTTCGTGGCGCTGTCCTTTTCCCGGGAGCGATGGAACTGAACTGTTCAGAGAGTTTGCAGGGCGGTTTTGGAAAGCTTGGTTTTGTGCAGCTGTTCGTTCGCCGCATGCACCCGGTGCACATCCTCTAAACCGCTGGCCAAGTGGCGCGCTGAAGACGGCACAAGTCACAAGCGCGCGCTGAAGACGGCACATGAAGCGGCACCAGTTTGAGGATTGCAGGTTTTGTCAGAGGTCTTTGTTGACATATGTCACCACCTGTACCAGATTGAACAAAAGAGACATGCAATATGAGAGAGGCTTTTATGGACACAGGCTGTCCTTCAGCACACGCACACATCACACAACAAAGTAATTAAACAGCTGTTATGTTCATAACGGACACAAGGCATCATGCTTCCGTCCACTGGACTGATGCAGTTGTTGAGGCTCCAATCACATCAACAATTCAAACTCACCTTCCCTCAAAGAGGAGGCCTGTCCGGCCCGTCCACAGCATCAGTGGCCTGATCAACAGCAAGGTCAAGATCAAACGATGTCGACAGCATCTGGACAAAAACATACAAAAACCATTGGAAAAACATGTTTGAGTGTTGCAAAACTCTTATTCCAATGGATGTTGAGATGATTGGAGCCAGTTGTTGCGTGAAATCACTTTGTGGTTATACTTCGGATATCTTCGGATACTGTAAGGGGTTGTTCCAGCACACACCTCCAAAAGGCGTTCTTGTTTTTCTTTGGTACCTTTTTTTGTAGAGCTTGAACAGATTTCTGGCCTAAGTATATATATATTATATATAATATATCCATTTTGGCCCTAGCAAAATGTATGAACACGTGTTGTGCGGCTTGAAAACAAGGAATGTCGATAGACCCTAATGCCTTCTGGTCACCCAATTTTCATATGGGTTTGGCGTCATGGTGTTGACGGTCAATGGGGGGATGTCCTGAAAATCAGGTCTTAGTGGCCGCGATTGTGATCCTCGCCACGTTGCAGTTCTCCAGCTTGGGCAGCGAAAGGACATCCCACATCCATATTTCAGGTTCAATCCCAGGTATTCTTTGGAACAGGTTTTGACATGTTTAGACACACACAGAGACACGGGTCGGGTGTGTATCAAAATAAGGAGACACAACTGCCGGCGTTCCGACCCCCTATGGGTTCGGTGAAGGGACATTGATCCAAAAAGTCCATTTGGGGGGCGAGAAAGAGTGTCTCCTTTCTGCGCGCGTGCAGAGCTTCGGAACTGGACTATATAGAGAGACTGAGCTTGGCAGGATGTTTTTTGTCGACATGTTTAGTGTTGGAATGGTCATGGCGTCTTGAAACTGGTGAAACAAGTGCAGCTTTGCACCTGGTGCGGTTTGGGAACACTGCACGGAAGTTATAGGAATGGGCTTGAGCAATTTTTTTTGGAAATTAGCCAGAGTACTGACAATGATCCGTTGTTGGCAGTTGATGTGAAATACCCGACTGAGTGCCACAAATAAGACACCGCAAGATGTGCATATGTAGTGGGCGATCCCAGGGGTCAGAATTATATAGCTGCACCACCGCAACTATTTTTGTTGGCTAACTGAGTTGGAAAGTATATAAGTATGTATTTAGCGAGACGACATACTGAACGACATCTAAACGACAGTCTAAACCACATGCTTATTCATGCTTATTCTATAAACACTATATGCAGTACTATATGTGTATATATATATATTATGTATTTGTACCATTTTGTACCCATGATGGCAGCATGATGTTGCAGAACATTTCAGTTTAAAGATATGTGTTTGTATACTTCAAAAGTCTTCAGAAACAGTTTTTCTGGAAGTGATTTGGAGAACGAGTAAGAACTACGACATTGGAACCTACAAGGTTTACAGGTGGGAGGCAAGTGACAAGGCCCGCAACTTCTACAGCCTGGTGCAAGCTAAACAGTTTGTTGATGAGACAGGCATGGGATATCCGAACAGTGTTTGTGGAAGCAAGCCGAAGAACATAGATGTGCAGAGTGTTGCAACGCCGCAGAAGAATGTGCAAGCGACTCCCCAACGTCACGTCGGCAACCATAGCGCCACCTGGAAGCGGTCGGAAGAGAGAGCTTATTGAGAAGTTGCAAGGAATGATAGAAGGACATCAAGCTTGGGAGAGCTTTGTGACAACGTGCTTGGTCGTGGGGTTGACGCATTGACTTAACTTTACAAGAGCTAGACAAAGCCGCATCGAAAAATAGGGTCCATTGCGCAAGAACATTTGATTGCCAGAGGATATTACATTGGATACAGGGCTCGCAAACAGTGCAGAGGTTTCGCTGCCTACGGTTGGCTCGTGACGTGGCAAGAGACTGAAAACCTGGCAGCCGTGTGTTTGCAGTGCAGCAGCATGAGACAGGCTTTCCAAGGCGAGGACAGCAAGCTAGTGGACGAGACTATGATACAAGTATGTCTCTACTTGCAGCGCTGCAGCATGTTGTGCAGCGAGCCGTGAGTGTCCCGGAGAAAGTTGTTCCGCCAATATTTCGGAGAGTGCCGCGTGGGAGCCCAGCGAACTGATGTGTGCACACATTGCAATATACATTTCACACAAAGGGACGAGGTCAAAGCGCACGAGGATTCCAGCGAGGGAGATTGGGCGGAAGTTGCTCTGGGCATACTTCACTACATCCACACTCACAATGAAAGTCACCGTTTGGAAGACAAGCGCTGTCTTTGGCTGACGGGTGGACTTTGTACTCCGAAGTGCAAGAGCCTCCTATAGGATTTAAATTCCGGTCCTACCAATGGCTAGCGCAAGGCGAATTTCGTCGAATCCTTGTTGGACACCCAGAGTTCTACATTGCCGCGTGGATTGGTTTACGACTGACGACAGAAACTCAAGCTATACCCATGTCTCTAAATTGAGACAGGGCCTATGTAGCACAGCCAACACAAGTATGTGAGGCCAGATACATTTCCTTTTCAAAAGGGCTTCATTGAATTGAACCTTCCCACCACACTGGCACCTTGCAACTTTGGTCCGACACGGGGCTCCATTTTCGGAGCGCAGAGAACCCAGCTAGAGTCTTCCAACAACAGCCCGAAAGCAAAACAGACTCCTGGCAGAGCAACACGGGAAGACAATATTTTAATATTGACAATTTTCAGCTGGTCCGGTTTGCGGCAAAAAAATCTCAAGGAAACATCAATTTACCATGTAGATGCTCGGCAGAAAAAAGAGCAGACTCGCAAAGACGCGGCTGGACCAAAATGGATTGCGAAAAGCCTTATCGGGGGACCCACCTTTCTTGTTTGACAGGATCTTTGCTGATAGTCTTCAACGCACGCGAATCCACCATCGAAACCCTTACATCAGAAGACAGCCCGGAAGCGTGGAGGAAAGCGTGCTGCCAAGGAGTCCGAGACTGGGAAGAGGACCCTCCGGATGCCCACCCCAAGAGAGATCCTGCTGCTTATGGCCGCCAAACAAAAATATAGAGCCAAGAAGCACGCTAGATTTCAACGGGCGCAGCAGCGGTGTCATTGAATTCCCGATGTTTCCGAGCCCAGGTGTCTTCTCTTGGTACAGGTTCTAGCACAAAATCATGTTCAGACAGCTAGCAAAGAGAGACTGCAGCTTGGAATTGCGATGTTTGTCCTTGGGATCAGTTTTTAGGACACGTTTTTTATATAATGTTTTTGTGACTCAAAATTTAGACGCGATACTGTTAACATATAATGTGTAGGATTTATATATTGCTTATATTTACAATATGTGTCTGTCCAAAACACAAAAACATCCGAAAACTTCCCCAAAGCCAGCACCATTAGTTTGATCTGAGTTTAGGGAATGGTTCCACGGGTTCATCACAGAATTTGCAATTATCATCCTTGCAGTCCACCCATGCTAAGTTCTACCCATGTTGCAATTAGCGGGGGGCCAACTTCCTGGTCACTCACAACATGCACATGCGATCAAAGGCGCTTGCAGAATCAACCACCGCTTCCGAATCGTGGTTGGGGGACACTCGCGCGCCGAAACTATCAGGGCCATTCGCACTTGTGGGATAGTTGCAATGGTCGTTCATTAATGTACATTGGGTTTTGGATTAATAAAGCCCGCCAGCGTGAAGAGTTGTTACAATCCAGATGGATTGCAATCCAGATGGGTGATTTCATTTTGATTATGATCAAAAGTCTACATGTCTGATCTAATGTGGGATTAAGATACTGGGCAAGGAACGAGCATGAAACATCCCCAGTCACACCGCATAAGAGTGTATGATCTTGGACGGAGTGGTTTCAGAGACGGCACATCCCTCGAAATGTTTTTTCTACTGATGAGTTTTCATACGGTCATACATGAATATATACAGAAGGTGGTGATTTTTCACCTCACTTGAGCAGGACCCGGAAAGAACGGCTGGAAGGATCAACGGCTGAGTCGCGGAGAAAGTGCAGCAGAGTCGTGGAGTTTCGGGCTGGTGTGCCCAGAGCCTAGCAAGGTTTGCACCGTTGAGGGTGT
This sequence comes from Durusdinium trenchii, assembly GCA_963970005.1. Lineage (NCBI taxonomy): Eukaryota > Dinophyceae > Suessiales > Symbiodiniaceae > Durusdinium > Durusdinium trenchii. The sequence goes on along the minus strand of CAXAMN010022328.1, from coordinate 285,518 downwards.
TTTGGGCCCATGTACCCCTCTGAAGTAGCACGAGGCCCGTGACTGAAACCAGTCTGTAGAAACTATAAGGGCGTGTTTAACTGCAGAGTCCAGTGCATATGCCCTTGTTGCATCTTGTTACGGCATTTGTTTGTTTGACTACAACATTAATGTTCCGGGTTCGAGCCCAAAACGATGCCTTGTCAAAAACAACTGTGAAGTCTTCGCAGCCCAGGTTGAAGCTAAAGTGGTTGACATCCTAGTTGTTCAGCATGAACAAAACCGGGAATATCGGAATATCTAAGAAACCTTTCAGATCACGCGCAACCATTTAGTTGGTCATGGTTTTGCCTTTCGATCACATTGCACTGGTGTGCGATTGATATTACAGGAAAAGAACAGATTGTACGGAGAAATCAGTTGTGATATTGTGTGTGTTTTCCTGCCTCCAGAAACAGAGTTTGTCACATTTAACGCATTCATGCTTCGTGTTGAGCCATGTTAGATGCACGCCATGTGCTACAGCTCAGCTTGCTTTGGCTGGCCTGGATTTGTGCTGCGCAGACTCCAGGCACCTTAGCAACCAGTCAAACCAAGGGTTGGAAGTCCTGATGAGACACCCCCGCCGTGGCAGTTTCGTTGTGCCAAAGGGAACTTCAGGGTACCTGTTTGGTACCGGTTGTGGATGGAAAGAGTTCACAATTTGAGTCTGCAAACGTAGATGTCATCAGCTATATAGACTCGACCGGGGCTTAAATGAACATTGAATAAGAGCCTGTGTCACATACTATGTATAGCCAAGGAACCAAGGTAATTTGTTTGCACGGTTATGTTCCTTCTTCAGTACTCTTGTCCCATGAGGTTCAACAACTCGAAGGCTGATGCAACATGGAACTATGGTTTGCTATATAATTCCTGCCAGGAGGAGCAAACCTGTAGGTCTTTCCAGAAAGACCAATAACTAACCCATGTCCTAGCGAATACTACAGAACCCCCACCATCAATTTCTTGGGGTTTGATTTGACATCGAAGGTTAGACCCTGTTCAGTGAGTATATTGACCTTCCCTTCCACTGTATACTCCGTCTAATGCTTGGACACCCAGGTGTTTCACCTCAAATCAACATTTACTCGGAGGATGCAGAGGACTTCGCCAGCGGGGTGCCTTTCTACCAGTGGCTTAAGCATGTGACAATTCAGGTGCCGAAGCCGACTGGGCCCTTGGGGAATCCCTTGCAACTAGATGGAGGCGCATTCGTTGGACGTGCAAAGAGTTGTTTTTCTGCTGGACAAAAAGAGCCTCCCGGGATCCTGAGGAGAAATCTGGTCCCTATTCAAGTATACTGGATGGAGTAGATTGCGCAATCAATCCTCCAAAAGTGGCTTAACATATATGGACCCCAACGTAGGCGTTTGTGTCACCCACTTTGAAACCGTTGCAATTCAATACACACAACGCCCTTGTTGGGTGCCCCAACATCCCCAGCTCCAACCCAAAATCCATCCCAGCTCCATCCTCGACCCTGAGAAATCAGGCAATTGCAGCCAGATTCGCATCAACAGTCTTGATGCCCAGGACTTGACAGTGACAGAACCCTGGCAGTGATAGAAACCAGCTTGTTTTGGTTCAGCTAGCAGCTGGTCCGTGTGGTGTCAAGGTCCATCCTTTTCGGCGGGGTGGTTGTACGTGGTTGTCCCAATTGACTATTTGTTCAGGTGGGTTGAAGATGTTGAAGCAGGTGTTGATTCTTTTCAGCATTTTCCAAAAAAGTCTACTCCTAGGATTTGACGCCTGCCTTCTCCCTGCACATCTCAGCACATTTGGAATGCACCTTACTGTTAAGTGGGGGGCTCCTTAGCCATTGGCTTTGCCATTGACAACGCCACAGCAGACCTGGCCTTCCTGGTGCAACCGGTCGAAGCACCTGGCAGTTCTGGCCTCTTGGTGCCCTTGGGGAAGGTGAAAGTGACCAGGTGCAAAATCTCTATCATCATGAGCCGCTCGTTTGCATCCCAGGGCATTGGACTGGCAGAACATCACCCCCCAACCAGAATCACCACCAACCATATAGATCGAGGGATTCAGAGCAAGCCGGCCGGTCTCTTCTTTTTTCGGGGGGGGTAGTTCGGGAAAGTCGGAGCTGGCTGGAGCTGGATGGATGAGGGATGGGGGGGGGCTGGAAGTCCTGTGGGCTCTTCGCAAGGGCAGGAACACAAATTCCGCTGAAACCGGTGCTTTTGGTGAAACCAAGTGGTCAGTTGGTTAAAGAAAAGGTGCCATCAGATGCCGTAATATGACCTGACAGGTGCAAGAAACATGTACGTGGCTGAAGTCACATGACTGATGCGGAGCCAAGGCTACGTGACCTCCACCAACTCTTGAGTCCTTTTTTTGACACAGCCTTTCATGAGACGATGGGCCAAGGCATGCTACGCTTCACGGGCTCTTCACCTTTGAATGAGGCTTTGACTCAGCTACATCCAGCCTTAGAGCAGTTCATCAATGAGGAGCTGCCGGAGGCACCCAGGATAAGGGGGGGGTTGTTGGTCCGCGCTCCGGCACAGTCAAAGGGAGAACGGGCGGAACATAGACCAAATTGGTTTCATTCTGCGTATAGAGGGGGCAGGGCGGATGGGTACCATGCGACGTGCATCTGTGAAGAGAGAAACAGAAAACGACGGAATCCGCTGGAAGAGCGGGAGACTAGAGGTTCTCATGCCATCAGGATCCTCAAAAGCCATCCTGAAACATCCACAGCTTAGTTTTGCTTATAAGGTGAACTCTTGATGTTCTCTATGGTAAGTGGAAAAAAATCCTATAGAGAAGGTGAACACTTGGTGAATCCCCTTCCGGAAATAAAAAACAACACATTTTCCCAAGTCGCAGAATCCAACGACTCTGCAGAGGATCTGTGAGGACCTCAACCGACGCCCGAGCTCGGTTGTTCCGCACGAGCTCGGCGGACGTCAAGCCGACGGACGGATAGGAAACCATGGGTCTTCGCAATAGAGTGAATAGAGGGTCATTGAAGGAGAAACCTGTTTTGCACTAAATATTAATAATAGAACACTCAATCGCTCTTGTCATGTCATGTAAATCTGCACTTTATGATCTTTATGGGGATATAGCGGAGAGCGGAAACCTATAAAGATTTGCCATGTGTTGATCCGCATGCGTGGGCAGATGGAAAGGAGAAACTCTACGAAGGTTGACCAGAAAACCGATTGGAGACCATTGAGTAGCAGCGGATGTTGTTGCGGCAACAAGGCCTTTACATGGATACAACTGCATGCTCTCACCTTAACTATGAATCATATACTCCATATATAATGCAAATGAGACCCCGCAGATCCCATCAGACAGATGTAACAAGTGAGCCGTTGTGAGCCCAGTCCTTCCCCGTCGACACGCCCAGTCCGACCCGGCTCGACGAGCGTGTGTTCCACCCGTCGCGGGGGGGGAGGTCGCTTGCTCGCAGCTGGAGCCCCTGATCGAAAAGCAAGCTTCGGCCACGTTGCTTCGGCGCCAGGAACCCGGACGTGTCCGTTTGGTGTTGTCTTTTTTGGGTGTGTGTTGTTTTTCTGTGTTTTGTTTTTCCTATGTTATGTGTTTCTTTTTTGTCGGGGGTGTTTGCTCTCCTTTCAATTCCTTTTTTAGGAGGGTGCGACGGTTCAGGTGGAAGGGGGCGGTGCAGCAGTTGGAGAATCACGATTTAAGAGTAGGAACATGTTTTGACGATTATACCCTCCTATCAAAACGTAGCAGAGCAGAACAGTTATGTTGTTTTTGCTTGCTATCTTTGAGATTTTGGTGCAAGGTTGAATGTGATTTATATGCATGAGTTTAGCCACCCTAGAGGTGGATTTGGAGAATGTGTTTGCAGCATGTTCAGCTTGTTTCAGAATGGAAGACCTTCAGTTTCTGCCCTCAAGACCTCTCAGAAGGTTCGTCCTTTCAACCTTTGATTCGGCCGCCCTTGGCGAGTTCCAACCTTTCAGCAGCCCAGGTTGGCCGCCATGCTGATTCAGCTCGAGCCCTTCCTGCGGAAGCATCCGCCTTTGCCCCCCCCGAGCCGACCCGTTCGGGAATTCCTTTGGTGGACTGGGAGACGTATCCACCTGCTCACTTGCTCCGTTCATTGGCCCAAAGAAGACCAGCGCAAGTGGCATCAGTGATACAGAGGATTTCCACACAAGAAATTCCCCTGAAGCCTGGCGAAAAGAACATTGAGAAAGTTCAAGTGAGTAGACTCATAGAATCTCATAGAGAAGGCTATTTGTTCAAGAACAGTGTTCAATTGTTACATGACTGGAATGTTCCAATTTCATCCAATGTCATGTTCACTCATGTTCTATTGGAGCACCTAAAAAAGGCAATTGTCCTTTTCTCCTCACATCTCATGACGTTTGAGCTGCCTTCATCCTTCAATAGATGTGGCAAGCATGTTTTGCAGGTTTTGCACATGATCAGTCGCTTGTTTTCTCATCACTCGTCAGTCTTCACTCCCAGATCAGTCTTCACTGCGCCAACTGGGAACGACTCAGGAAGATGCTGGGGGTGAATCGTTCCGTGGCGATCGACGCTGTGGGAACGACGCTTCGCAGCTACATGCAGGAGCTGAGGATCCAGGGGCTCAACAGCTTCGTCGCAGGAAGTCTTGCATTACTGGGTTCAGGTCGGAAATGGTCGCATCCGGGCTGTTGTTTGCGGATTGGGACATAGCAATTCAATTGGAGGCGTCTTCTTGATTCAAACTATAGATACATTATAAGTATGCATCACTTCCTCTACACGGCGTGTTGTTGAACTTCATTTGGTTGATCGGTCCATTGTTCTATTTTTTTGCGACCCCAGATAGCGAGAGCTATTGCCTCTGCTTTGGAGCTTGGGTGCTGGTGCCACTGCAGGGCGCTGCTGCCAGATGTGTGGCCTTTGTGCGCTTTAGAGCTTGCGTGCTGGTGCTGCTGGGTGCCGCCCAAGCGTGCTACTGCAACATGTCTTTGACTGTGTGCGCACGGGGGGCGCTGCAGAGTGCTGCTGCAGTGCGCTGCCCACAAAATCTTTGGCGACTTGGGGTCTACGCTGGCGTAATCCAGTGGCTGTGTGGAGCAAACCAAGAACCAGGTTGCCCGGCCGCATGCGCCGTGGACCCGGATGTACCCACACGTATCCACTGAAGCCAAGGTCGGCCTTGGATCGGGAACTCAGGCTCAATCTTCAACTTTCTGATAGCTTCTTAGCCGTCCCTTTCTGATCAACATGCAAAAAGGTGGGGTAGACGACACCGCCAGCCTCTTACCCGAACACGGCGGTTTCGGCGGCGAAGCAGCCGGAACACTGTGCAGATCGAGCACCAGCAAAAGCCACCCAACCGGTCACCACTTCCAGCTGCACTTTCCAACCGTGGAAATTCCGCAATATCAAGGGTCCTACGTCCTACGTGTCCTATATCTATTCTAGACCACGCCACATGTGTCAAATTCCGTTCACATCCGCCCCCCTTTCCTTCAAACCCATCACAGAAAACCGCTGAACGGTGGAAGGCCAACATATCACCGGCGCTGCCGCCTTTGCAAACCTGAGCTTCGCGGTGCGGCTGCAGGCGCAGGTCCGCTCGGTGGAGTCTTGGCAGGATATTGGAAGGGACGGCTCAACGAAATGTAACAAACAATGCGAGAAAAGACGTTCAACATGCATTTTTTTCCCCACCTGTCAGGTGAGGGTTGTTAGATTGTATGTCAGCTGCCTTGCTCCTTCTCCTCCTCCGCCGATGGCAGCGTTCGCCCTCCAGACTTTAACCGCCAGCTCCCGATGGCAGTGTTCCCCGGAACCTCAACCGCCAGCTCCGGATGGCAGTGTTCCCCGCCGGACCTCAACCGCGAGTCAGAAGATATGACACATAGAACGCCAGAAAGAATGTCAGACAGAATGTCAGAAGATATGCCAGATAGAATGTCAGAAGAGATGTCAAAAGAAATGCCACAAAGACTGTCAGAAGATATGCCAGATAGAACGCCAAAATGTCAGAAGATACGCCAGAGAGAATGTCAGAAGATATGCCAAAAAATGTCAGAAGACTTGCCAGAAAGAATCTCAGAAGATCTGCCAGATTTCCATGCCAGGATCAATGTCGGAAGAGACGCCAGAAATAATGTCAGAAGATATGCCAGATAGAATGTCCGAAGATATTGCAGAATTCATGTCAGAAGAGATGCCAGAAAGAATATCAGAAGATATGCCGGAAATAATGTCAGAAAGAATGTCAGATGAAAGAAGGTCAGAAAATATGCCGGAAAAAACTGTAAGGAGGTACGCCAGAAAGAATGCCGAAAAACATGCCTTCAATACATGCCAGAAATTTTGTCAGGTTGAAATGTCATGGTGGGGATCACTCGAAGTATAGTAGTTATACCTTGGATCGTAAACCGGCCAGCAGCAAACAACCGAGGGAGATGAAACGAGTCAACCCCACCAATATTTTTACTAGCAGCAGCAGCAGCAGCAGCAGCAAGAGTAGTAGTAGTAGCAGTAGTAGGAGGAGGAGTAGTAGTAGTAGGAGTAGTAGTAGTAGTCGTCGTGGTAGTAGTAGCAGCAGTAGTAGTAGCAGTAGCAGTGCTAATAGGTATTTTGTATTACACATTATGTATCAGGTCCTTAGGTAGTAGGTATTTGTCAATTTCTAGTCAGTATTAAGTTAGTAGCAATAGTAGTTGGTGGTAGTGGCAGCGGAAGCAGGAGGAGGAGTATAGTAGTAATAGTAGGAGTGGCAGCAGCAGTACCAGTAGTTGCAGTGGTAGTGGTAGTGGGTAGCGGTTGTAGTATAGCAGCTGTAGGAGTATTGGTACAGTAGCATTGGTGGTGTTAGTGGTAGTCGTCGTCGCCGTCGTCGCAGTAGTAGCAGGAGAACAACAGTAAATAGGCAAACTAAGCTGAAATATTTTTTTCAGGGCTCCAAGTTGGCACATTAACCCCGCCCCCTCAACTGACATATTTCATTTTCCCTTGCGCGCTATACCCCTGGAAAAGTCACTTGGAGCAATGATTTCGATGATTTGTGTGAAGTGGTTTTAAACCATGTTTTCAGGTCATCGTTCCAAGAATCAAACAAAACCTGAGAAGAGGTTAAGCACCGCAATGGATGAACAATAGATAATTTTGATACCTGTGCAAAAACACTTTTGGTTGATTTTTGGTTGTTCACTACCCGTTCCAGGGTGGGTGACAAATAATGCGGAAACATCCTATCATTCCCTCCCATTTGACTAATTAGCAATTGACTTGCCCTACATTGGATTGGTTGCGATGTCATTCTGTTCCATTATGGCGTCTAAAGTGTCCTAAAGTGTCCCAAGTATAGCCTCAGCATAGGCCTTAGATTTAAAGCTCTTCTTGGGGATAGACATATTGGTTGGACAATTTGTTTGAGAAGACCTGGGGCTGGACTTGGTTCCACCACCTCACATAGTATACCTCTTGAGCAGCGCTTTGCTGGCCTTATAAATCCGAATCTTCCAGATCCACTGCCATGAAATGTTGGTCTTGTGTGCCCAGAAGCCACTCACAACAGCAGGTTTGGCGCGATTATTTTTTTCAAGCGCTTTTAGCCACAATGCTTTGTTGTGCTTTGTTACTCCCTCGTCCCTTGGCGTATCCATGGGGTGCCTGGAAGACATCAAGTGCAACGCGTGGGTTTGTTGAATCCAGGTTCCGCTGATGATCGGGTTTAAGTCGACGACCTGCTCTGATTTCGTGGCAGGTGCAGTGCATGACTTGTGGCTCGTTTTCAGAAATCGGAGGAAGTCTCAGGCGAATGCTGTTTTGGCATCTTGATGTTGTTTTTTGGAAGCGTTTCTGCTGCGAATCGCCTTGGCAGGGCTGCATGACGTGATGTGAATCTTGATGCGCAGGTTTTTTGGCAGGCGTGCGCGCTGCTTCGTGGACCTTGAAGATTCAGAAGTGCAGATTTCGTGGCAGGCGCAGCACTTTGTGGACCTTGCATGCCCTGTGGGTTGCAAGATTTCTGGACCTACCTGCTTCTCAATTGTTTTCGGGTGAGCTTTCAGGTTGCAAGATTTCTGGAACTAACTGGTGCCAAAAAAAAATTCGGGTTAACTTTAGGTTGCAAGATTTCTGGACCTAACTGGTGCTCAACATTTTGCTGGTGAGCTTTAGGTTGCAAGATTTCTGGACCTAACTGGCGCTCAATATTTTGGGGTAAGCTGTAGGTTGCAAGATTTCTGGACCAAAATGGTGCTCAAATTCTTTGGGTGAGCTGTAGGTTGCAAGATTTCTGAACCTAACTGGTGTTCAAAATGTTGCGGGTGAGTTGTAGGTTGCAAGTTTTCTGGACCTAACTGGTGCTCAAGATTTTGCGGCTGAGCTTTAGGTTTCAATTTTTTTGGCCCAACTGTTGTTAAACAGTTTCTGGGTGAACTTTAGCATCCAAGATTTCTGAACTGGTGCTCAATATTTTTCGGGTGAACTTTAGGTTGCAAGATATGTGGAGCTATCTGGTGCTCCAAAAATGTTCGGGTGAGCTTTATTTTGCGTCGATATATCCCTAAGCCCTAAACTCCATGGCCAAAAAAATGGGCAGCATTTATGAAGATGTATCTAAAGATGTATCTGGAGCATTAATGCGGCTCGTTTGGGCCGCAAACATTCATACAACAAGCGTTCTGTCATTTGTTCTGCACATATACATATACACAAATGTTGTTCTTGTAAGTTAAACAAACACAAAAAACAGTTGAACTTGTTTTAAAAATAAACACTTGAAAACTTATTTGAGGTTATAAGTAACTTACCAAAAATATATAATTAAAGTTATAAAGTTGGAATATCATCCTCATTCCTTGCCTTCAACATAACTTCTGTAACTTCGGCAACTTAAGTTATAACTTATGTAACTTCAATAACTTAGTTATAACTTCAGCAAGTAGAAACCGGCAACCAAGTACATAGTCCACACCATCCAAACCGTCAGTTCGGCATGCCGTCACGTACCCGCACCTGTCCAAACCCTCAAGGCCTGATTCCGTGTCAACGCAATTCAAGCATAAGACTTGGGGACATGTTTTTGCTATATTTGAGGCCCAATTAATAGCCTCAAAGAGATCGAGCTCAACGAGCAGTTCCAGTGATAGGATAGGTGTGAGCCGTGCTGGTCCTAGCCGTGCTGTTCCTAGCCTCACCTCCAAGTAGATAGCTTCATGTATAGGTCTATAGGTCCTGTAAGATGTCAAAAAAATACACGTGTATGGTCTATTGTACGATGATCTCACACTTGATGGGTTCATTGTGCAAATCTTCTGTGCAAATCCCAAGATTTCTTCAAGGTGAGGCCTACTCTTCACACGTCAACAGCTTTGAGCCCACAAAGTACTTCCTCGGGTGGCCCTTGGACCCTTACATTGATGCTTTTGTTGTGGTTTTCAACCAAAACCGATGTTCATTGATACTGCCGGAGTGCTCTTTGGCCGTGTCGACATCACGATACTTTCTCACTCCATCCGGTACAGTACAGGCGATCGGCTTTGCAGCAACCTAAGGACCCATCGAAGATGAAACAAGCGACGCCGCTCCTGGAAACCTTCGCCGCCCAACGAAAGTTCGCCCGTGGGTTTTGCACGGAGGGCTGCAGGGGGGCAGGTTCTAACCAGCTATACTCCCGAAAACTAACATGGACCCTGAGAATGGAACACTCAAAGACTGTGTTCCTCTACAATGTTACAAACCAGAAGTTTTCGGGAGGTCGTGTGTGACTGTGTTTTTAGGGTGGAGCAGTCTTTGGTGTATGGATGGAACAGGTGGGGACAACTAAACTCTCATGTACGAATGTTTTTTTTGAATCAATCAAACAATAGTGTGTGACCCGAGCAGCGAAGAGATTGTTTGGTGCTCACATGGTCCCGCACCCGTCCTCGGGTCCTGATATCGGGAAACATGACATTGGGACACACATATAGAGACCAACTGATCAGACAAGACGCAATTGGCATCTAAGGAGGTTCAACTACACTTGGGCAGTGTAACAGCACGAGCTGAGATTTTGGCCATGGTCTCGCAAGAAGCTGTGGACAAGATGCAGGTGGATCAATTTCAGGAATTCGATTGTTTCTTGGCGCTGTTTTTTGTTGGGGGGTGAGTGAGTGGCGAGTTGCAGGGTCGCCAGGTCATGTATTCAACCAAATTTGATCAGCAAATCATTATAAATCATTCATACCAGAACCCGATCATAGGATCCAACAAGGTGTTTGACATCAAGGATCCATCACGTTTAGACTGAACCTGTTTGACATCAAGGTCTCCAAGCTGACTCGATCGATCGAGGCTTGGTGGCCTGCGCTCGCAGCGGAGCTGCGTTGGGCTCCGAGGCGCCGGTGGCCTTGCGGCGCTTGCAGATCCTGAACATGACGGCGCCCACGGCCAGGGTCCTGCCAAGAGGCCCAGTGAATATTGAAAAATAGAGTGAAGCAGCTCACTTCACCATGTGCAAGCGAGTTTCTGTTGTTTTTGGACTGGAAGGGCTCAAAGTTGAAAACAGAATGGCCAGAATTCGGCAAACATCCGCTGACTTCACCTGAAAACACACATCCGATCATGCTCCTCCCATTTGTGTTCAACCTGGATTAGGATCTTTAGATGTTGGACTGGCCGATCTGTGCACCACTCTTTTGCGAGTGATTTTGCATGGCTATGTGCCTTCCTTCGAAGCCATCATCCAGTCCTCGGTCACCATGTTGCACGATGCCATGAACTCCGTGGTGAAACAGGTCTTGGAAGTGCAACCTCCCTGTGAGCCAGCCTAAGCTGAACAGCGAAAGCATCGGAGGAGTTTTGGGACGGATGTTTTTGTTTGTTCCTTTAGGGTTTAGGCCAAAAGGTCATTGCTTCTTTGGCTGTTATGTATGTTTGTAGAAAGATACTAATTCTGTTTGCAATTGTATATTGCATATACACGTGACATTTCATGTCTTTGGAGAAAAACTTGATCGCGGTATCCCCCACATAGGCAATGACAAAAAACGTTTGCGCCACAGTCTAAATCGACTGTCCCTTAGTCGAAACCAGTCGTTCGCGGTATCCCACACCGCCACGAGTCTCAGATGCTAGGTGAACAGACTGAAGTGTATTTTGGTCCTGAGAGCCGTGTCAACCTCGCGCTTTTGCTCCTGGCCTCCTTGACGGCATTGCTGGGTCTTTTGGCTGCTTCGCCTTTTTGGTCGACCTTTGCATGGTGGGACGTTGGCAAAGTGGAGGATGAAGAGGAATCCTCCCAACAACTGTCACATGCACAGGAGTCACCATCCCTAGCCAGACATCCAGCTGTGTCCCAGAGCTTGTCGAAAGCCTTTCCCTTCTTCATTGTCTCAACAATGATCCTCTTTGTTTTCTCGGACCTTGGCTTGGGCACTGTGGTGAACATCGTCTTTGAAGCGCAGGGTGAAACCACCACCATTGGCCCAGCCTTTTCTTTCTCAGTCTTGACACTCTCCAGAGATAGCCTGAAAGGACCAGGGGGTGGCGAAAGGGTTCCCGACCACTTCTGGCAGATCAGTGAGCAAGAGTGGCAACCATCCAGTCGTTATTCTCAATTGGTGATTGTTTATATAGCCTTTGGTTTGATAGATCTATGGCTCCTGTGATCTAGCTATTTCCTATTATTTCCCACCATCCACAGGAGGAGCCTGGCTTATCGCCATCTTAGTGATTGGGCTGAGCGGAGTGTGGCCTTTTGTGAAGCTGGGCATGTTGCTTTGGGCGTGGCTGGCGCCCACAAGGTCCTTGAGGAGAAGCCAGAGGACCCAGCTACTGGTGTTTTTGGATGAGTATGGCAACTGGGCGTGGAATTGGTGTGGGTAGAGAGGGGCCGAACGAATTGAAGGTTGTGTTTATTTTTATTATCCCAAACAGAAGAGACCCTTCTTTGTCTCCGTGTGTCATTTTGTGCGTTGCATGTTTTCGGAGCTTTGGCTTTTTGAAGGCTCACTGCATCACGTTGTCAGACTCGCATCGCTGGGTGGTTGACCATGTGGCCGGTCTCCTTCGCTTGGCCGTGCTTCGCCTGTTTCGCTGTGTTCGGGTTTTGGTCTTTGATGCGAGGCAAGTACAGTTTAGTGGACAGCTGGCTGGCCATTTTGGCGTTGTGCGCCTTCGACATCAAATGGAAGAGCGAGGAGGCTTCCGTGTCCTGGTTTGGTTTGTTAGGAAAGCCAGCCTTCGTAGAAGGCGCCAGCTGAGTTGTGCTTGGCGAACGAAGCGAGTAGTGGGGGTCTGGGGGGTGGTGGCCCGCAAAAGGTGCACGTAAACTCGGCACTTGCTGGGGGAGGAGGGTGCACGGATGGAAGGTTTTTTTGAGGTTGTGTTGGAGGTGATTTTTGAGGGGTGGTGATGCAAGAAATGCAATTTGCATCGTTTGCATCATCTGAATGGTAAGGTGTAGTTGGCACCTTGGCACCTTGCCAGGTAAAAATACCCAGAGTAGCTATAGTGCAGTTACCGGGTATAGTACTTCAAGTTCCCTTTCCATCAACCGCTCGATAACCTTTACACACGCACAGCAATCCGCAGCTTTGAAGTCTCATGCGCGCGATACCTGGGAACAGAATTGTAGCTACCTTGGGTCCGTATATATGCTATGTTGCTATACCGCTACACACATGTAGGTTCAAAGGACGAATGAGACTTCAAAGCTGTGGCTTGCTGTGCATGTGGGGTTATCGAGCGGTTGACGGAAAGTGAACTGGAAGTACTATACCTGGCAACTGAATTGTGGCAAGGCGCCAGCTGAGTAAGAAGGGGGGGTTCGGGGGGGTGGCCTGAGAAGGTACACTCGAAAGTAGGTGGTGTGTAGGGGTGCACGGAAGCAAGGTTTTGGAGGTGCCTTTTTGTGATTGAAAGAAATGCAGTTGTCTTCGGTGGTTGCAGTGCTAACTGAACTGTAGCTACCCTGAGTATACCTGGCAACTGCCTTGTAGCTGCCCTGGGTCCGCGCGCGCGCGCGCCTAAATCACGGGCAGCCGGGAGCCAGCAAGGCGCGCGAGCGAGCGGACCCAGGGTAGGGAAATTGAAGTGGGATACCTGGCAACAGAATTGTAGCTACCCTGGGTCCGTATAAATGCTATGTTGCTCTACCTCTTACACACCTGTATAAGTTCAATGCAAGAATGAGACTTCAAAGCTGTGGTTTGCTGTGCGTGTGTAAAGGTTATAACTCGAGCGGTTGACGGAAAGGGAACTTGAAGTACTATACCTGGTAACTGAATTGTAGTTACCCTGGGTATCTATACCTGCGCCAGCTGAGTAAGAACGGGGGTTCGGGGGGGGTGGCCTGAGAAAGCACAATCGAAAGTAAAAAAGCTGGCTTTCGGTTTGCAGCTTCTCAGGTGATGTTGGGTGTTCACATGTTCCCCTTGTGCGAATCCACCAGAATTGGGAAGCTCCTGAAACACATCCAAGGTGAATGTGATGCCAGTTCCAATGCTTCCCTTTTTCACCTTCGTTGTGGCCAGCGTGTTTTCCTTGGTCTTGGGCCATGTGGCAACTGTCTACAACCGGAGGTCTTTAGCTGTGGCGCCATTACCCAGATCGCTCAGCCGGGAATTACAGGAAGAAGAACTTCATGTGCTCTTCGAAGATCTTCCACTCAGACAATCATGGCAACTCTTGCTTTTGACCCTTTTCTCTGGACTCAGTTTGCTGGTGTCGTGTTTCCTAAGCACCATCCAATACCAAGTCTCAGGTGTGATTGCTGATTTGTTGCTCGAGGAGGAACAGAAAGAACTCTCATATAGTTTGATCACACTGGGGAGTTTCCTCACCACAGGCTTTGAAGCTTCAACAGGCCTGCGAACGGTCCAGTTCATTTTCTTTTCCTTTACCGTGGCCATCCCGCTGGCACTCGTGGGCACCCTACTGGCCTTGCTCCTTTGGCCTATGACTCGGCCTCAGCAAAAGCGTTTGCTGAAGGCTTGTCATGTCCTGGATGCTTGGGCTGCATTCGATGTCTTTGTCCTGGCAGTGGTGGTGGCCAACTTTGAGTTCTGGCTCTTGACAGAATTCCTGATGTATCATGATAATATTGCCGCCGCATGCCACTGGGTTCACCAGAACTTAAACGCGGAATGTTTGGCCATGCAATGTCACGTGCTCCCGGGATTTATTCTGATGGCATTTGCTGGGATTGCTTCATATCTCACTCCAAAGATCTACTTTCAGCTTTGTGAAGGTACCATCGAAGAGAGAGTACTTTCCTCGTCGGATTCTGAAGAAGAGCCGCTTCAGACGCTTCAGAAGTTGTGACGTGCGCCAAAACAGAATATTTATTGGAGGATGAGTACTCAGGCAAAAGCAATTTCCATGAACTCTTGCATGTTTGCGCCATTCCCACCTTGCCAAACACATGTTCCAAATGAAAACCACCATCATGTGTTTTTCGGGTCAGCTGCATTCAGTTGACTTTGCCATGGCCTTTAGACATTCTGTAGACATCAGTCGACCCACAGGATCCAGGACATACGCGGGCGGAGCATTGACAACACGGGATAACTGGATAACCGTCGCGTCAGCACTTTTTTTTTCCCCGAAGGGGTGACACTGGGACACTGGAAGGTCCATTTGACGTCGCAGTTTCCAAGGGCGTGAGGGTGTACATGGCCCGAAGTCAGTTCTGGCTGAAAGAAACGCGTGTGCGTATGCATCAGAGCACTAACAAGCTGTATGTACTCATAAATTCAATACATTCGACTACTGTTCCCTAAGAATCAATTAGTCGTGAGTGTTGCACCGAGACCCAAGAAGCACAATTGTCAGCCTGTAATCACGATCTCTGTTAACAGCTCGGCTTGGCAAGCAAGACTTACATCACCATCACACCGTCGGACACCGTCGAACACATATAGGTCAAACAACAAAATTGAGACCTGCTGCACGGCTGGCAAGTTCTGACGTCTTGAGTGCGCAGGTGGGCGCCATTGTCGGACGCAGGGGTTGGAGACATTTGGTGTTTAGAGAAGAAGCAAAGGAACATTTAGTTGGGTGCAGGCATTTTCGCCCAATTCCGCCATTTTCGCTGTTGGTCAGCTAAGAATTCTGAGCGAATACGGTTTTGTGTTTGGAGCCAGCAAGGTCGATTGAATGATTCTGTTCCAATTAGCAGCAAAAGACATCAACATACCAGATGTTGGACTAATTACTGCACAACCATATATAGACATCATTGATATAAATAACACATACTGGCTGCACTAGCTAGATAAATCAGGGGTCCGACCCTGAAGTACCAATTTTGTTTGTTCAATTGATATTCAGAATTTGCCCAAAATAGTGATCAAGCATAATAATCCAGAGTTGGATGCCGATGATAATCCAGGAAATTAATTGAATGCAAGCTGACCTCATGCAAGCCAGGACAACCTACCCCGAATTATGTTTTTCCTAATTGATCTGGGGTACACAGACCAGAAGCCGTGTTAAAAGAAAACCTGCGTTCATAGCAGAAACAGTATGAAACAGTCATTGAGATTAATTGGCTGGTCGTGTGAGGCGGCAAGGAGGGGTCACTCTCTGACAGACACCACCCCCTCAATTAATGAAATGACAATGTACCTGGTGCCCCGCCAATTAATCTCTACATGTATTCATAAAGAGTAATTGGACCCTAAATATGGTACAACATTAATATTCCCAATATATGTGGTGGGGTATCTAATTAAGATTTGTTGATTCATTGAGAGGGGGTGGGGGACCCCCTCCCTTAGTGATGAGAATACAATAAACCTAACTATAAATTGATCATGTCTGGGGTCTTCTAATGAAACTCATTCATGCTACTGGCCGTGGGGGGGTAAGATCGGACTCACCCACCACTTCCCAACGTTTCTCCATAATATGGGTTTGAGCCAGCTTGTTCAGAGTTAGGATCTGTACCTCTCGTGGCACTCCGAGTTGGGCCGAACTCCGATGGTCTCCACGACGGGCCAGTCCACCCACCATGGTCTCCACAGACGGGGAGGGGCCGCCGGGCAGCCCAGTGCAGACGACGAGCAACTCAGAACTCTGCGGACAATGCGGGAGGGAAAAGCAACAAAAAAACACCAGGGTTGAACATTGGGTGCCTAAAGAATCCTAAAAAATACAGGACGAAAAGCTGTGTGATGTCTTAAGAAAAGCGCGGCGCCACCAGTTTTTTCGGGCCATGTGGGTCAGGTCCTGTCTTTTTGGAGCGGTTTTCGAGGGAACCATTCGATCGAACTGGGGACACTGGACACTTGTTCTGTACCAGGCGTTCAGTCCCCAAAATAGCTGGTTCAAAGAAGGGGCACGCAAGGATTTCTGAATTCGCGCCGTTTTCAGGAACAAAACTTTAGTCAACCAAACATATATATAGGTCAAAGTTGATTGACCAATACTAAGACCAGCAAGCTCTTTTTGGCCCATACGTGGTCCTTCTCGAGGCTCTTGGCCTAGTCCGCCAACTGAGGTATGTAAGTATTGTGGACAACGCAGCGCTACAAGCAGATGTGGGTGGCGCACTCTCTTCGCTACTCGAGGAGTCAATGTGGACATACATATACAGAGTTCACCTGTGAAGGAAAAAGATGTTTGCCACACTGACCCTGACAGAACACGTTGTACTTCTTGCATGCAACCTTATCCGAATGATTACCGTTCGCGCTCCACGTTCGAAAGAAAGACCGGAGCACAAGCTCGGGCTCCAGTCACTGCCCACCCGGCAAGTGGTGAAATTTGCTAAGTTGGACAACTTTTTGTTCCAATTGTTCCGGAATTCCCAGGACCTGGGCAAGAGCTCTGCCAATGCCCAGGGCCTTCGCAAGCCTGTGACGCTGGGAGCCCAATGAGGGGTTTCCGACCTGGGCAAGGGAGGAGTGAGAGGTGGAGGTTGATAGGGCAGGAATCGGCAGGGTGAGTATCAAAACTACCAGAAGCACCTGCACTACCAGAAGCACATGACTGTTGCATGTCTTGAACAAAGAAATATACGACGCAACGGCCGATCTACGCCACGCCTTCCACCTCACCCATCAGTCCGAAAAGACCACTTACGTCCGGCGGTCCAGGGTCGTGTTCTCTCCCACGCCGTGGAGAGGCGGAGACCATTGTCGCCGACCGTTCGGGTCGCGGTCCGAAGAACACTCCGGTCGTCCTTGCGATGCCAGGTCTGGAATTTGTTTGGGAGACCAACGGGTGTACCTCCTCCTGGATGGACGCACAGCCCTGGGCTTCTTGAAGGCACCGGTCTGGAGGGACGGCGGACCTGGGTGGATGGAAATCCACAGGTATATATAGTAATATATGATTATTGTTGGTGTCAAGATTTCACTTAGACTTCAGAGTTGGGTGATGAAGCAGCGCTATACACATGTGATACAAATTGTGTGATTCCAGACAGTAGACATTATGTTCCGCTGTATAACATCAGTGCGAATGGATGGGGGGTGAACGTTGGTTCTCTACTTTACAGAGGTCCCAAAGTATGTTTCATTCAAGGATAATATTCTACTTTTGGCCTTTTGGCCCCCCCCAAAAGTACTTACACCGAACAGTACTCCTTGGTGTCATCCATCCTTGGGCGCTTCATCCTCTCCGGCTCCAGGGGATGGAAAATGTTATAGTGAGAAGATGTGAGACATGGAAAACATCGCAGGATTTGCTTTACTGTGGACAAACAACAAGGTCAACAACCTCAAAACACCACGGGCTGAAGAGCGGTTTGCTCAGTCTGCTCAGAGGTGGCCATTGAGTTCGCCGAACATCACCGAACTGCGCCCAAGAACGCACGACTTAGGTAGGAAGTTGGAGTTTCAGAGACGGAAGACTGGTAGAATTCTTGGTTGGACAAAGCTGTTAATAAGCTCTCCCATACAGGTTCACGCTGAGGCCACCGCGGCCATGGCTCGTTGCTGGCCTTTGCTGTGGGTCCTGTGTGGTCTTGCATGGCTTGCACCGCCCGGACTGCCGGCTTTCCTCCAAGCGCATTCCCGGAGGCATCGATTGAAGGTTTCCAAGTCAGCTCTTAAAGATGCTGGAAGAGACAAAGATGCTCTCAGTGAAAGCTTGACCAGTCGATCAGAGTTGGGCAAAGACTCGGAGCAACTCCTCCGATCCTTTCCTCAACTGGAGGAGCAGTGTGGACCCTATGTCATCTCCTCCCAGGCTCCCGTCTTGGTCGCTTCAACCCGGAACCTCAGCAACGAGGTTTTGGCGGAGCTCCGCAACGGCCAGGTGGTGCAGATCCAGGAGCTCTCGCGTTTGGAGCAACGCCTACGGGGTCGCCTGAAGGAGGAGTCCGATGATCCGCGGTGGATCTCGCTGAAGAACACGCAAACGGGCTTTCGTTGGGCCTGCCCTAAGGGTGCCTTAGACGAGATTGAGGGAAAGCTTCAGAAGCTGGAAGCTCAGGTGAAAGAAGAGAAGGAAAGGACCTCCGATTTACCCGGAGAGGAGGAGTCCGAAATGGACACTTTGGTCGATTTGCTCTATTTGAAAGCGCTTTTTGCACAAACTGCTGCGGGTTTGCCGCCGTTGTCCAGTTTCGAACGTTCAAGGCTGGGTACGTGGGCGATGTTTGGTCGTGGGCTGGACAACTGGAACGCTGTGGCTGGCAAGCAAGGTTTTGAAGTACCATTGGTGGTGGTTTCTGGACAGCTACGGCGCGAAATCCTACGGAGTTTGGATCGAAAGCGGCTCACTTGGACTTACTGTAAGTTGATTTTATGTAAGGGGTTTGGTTTTCAGACCTACTGCCTTCTTCGCTGCACCTCATAAAAAGGTTGGATATTATGAGGTTCAGTATACCGTATCCGTATACCTGTACCTATATATATATATACCAGGGCCCCCTAAGCTGACTTGCATTTAAGAGATCAAAAGGACGTATAGCTATTTTCCTTCTAAAAATCTAAAATCCCTGCTCCCTGCCCACTGCCAAGCCAAGCCCCAGCAGCAGCAGCAGCAGCCACCGCCGCTGCTGCTGCCACCATCCAGGCAGGGACCTGGGAGCAGGCAGGTGAGCGGTGAGCATCTGGAATGGTGAGGAGACCACACCAACCCACCCAAAGAGGAGGACCAGGTGATGGTTCAGAACCCCTCCAACCAAAACCCCATGGGATCTGGCTTTAAAGGACCAGGAAAGGGCTGGTTTCAGAGAGCTTCTGGGGTGTCAAATCCATACCACCAAAGGATACCGGTACATCACACCCAAGAACCCCCATGGAAGATCACGGAAGATGGTTCCAATCACAGATGAAGGCTAAACGGAGGGTGTGTGGAGAAAGGGGGTCAGCAAAAATCACATATACGAAGTTAGTGCATCAAAAATACCTTCCATGAAGTCCTGCGAAGGTTTCTGGGATTTCATTGCAGTCAGTTCTCCTACTGGCCCACAATTCCATGAACTGTCCACGAACAGCCTTGGGTTCTATGAAGGTCACACGCCTTCCATGACGTTAGTAGAATAGGTTTTTGCAAAACCCTTTCTGTGCACTACCCTTCCGTTTGCCTTTGAACAGAAGATGGTTCCATTCCGCCCTGCCCTATAGATTCATTTTCACCAATCCATAGCCAGTGCAATCTGCTTGATGATCTTTGCCACCACTGGCACCGGCCAAGCGTTCCCTGCAGCCCCCATCACTTTGGATGGGGACAGTCCCATCGCCACCGCCAGATCTGCAACATCACCAGGAATACCCTGAAGTCGTAGGCATTCCTGGAGATGAGCGTTAAGGGCCAAGCCAATCCAACTTATCTAAAGATATACTTGGGGATGTAACACCCATCAAAGCACGTTGTATTTGGGAACACAAGGGTTGGATTTGGTGACCACACAATAATATAATAGGGTCAGACCAAAATAGGAAAACAACAGCCTTGCACAAACTACCAAGATCAGGAATCCAAGAATCCTTGGGTAGCAGCCGTTGCTTCAGCATTGTCAGCCAAAACCCTCCACCGGCAGCCCTGGTCTTCGTGAGGGTGGGCGTGATCTGGTGCTTCGGAACATTCTGGAACCTTTTTGGAAGCACCAACATCAATCAACCAGATCTCCTTCTTGGGATCACCTCCCAGCTCTCGTGCCCGCTTCAAGCCCTTGTTCAACATCTTTTTGCAATGTGGGCTCAAAGGTCCTGGGGAAGAGAGTTCTACCATGATGGTGCCATGATCATGACTTCCAAGGATGACACCCTCAAAAAAAGGAAATGATCTTTGGATATCGTTGGAATTAAATTAAATACATATTCCACTGCAGATTGACGTGGAACCCCAAACCACTGGTTGATGGAGGAAAACGATCTTGAGGGTCCAGCTTTGTTTTTGAAATTGTATGACAAATGGTTTGATCTGGTGCACCCAAGATTCTTCCACCTCCTTTGATCGGAAGCAACACAGACTGAAAAGATCTCTGCTTGCTCGAGGGAGTAGGCCACCTGAATCTTCTCTCAATCTTCTTCCTCCGGAGCGCCACCGCAAACAAGCGCTTGCGGCTCTGAGGAAGCCCATGCCAACATGCATTCAGGATCTTGAAGTCGATCTCATAGAACTGGGAACCATTGGTGTCTTTCACACCTTTCGGCCTGGGATGATAGCATTCATGGTGGCACCCATTCCAGCTCCATTTTGTCAAGAGGCCCTGGGAACCCTGTTTTGATCAATAAGAAAAAGAATTCCCAGGGCCGCTTGCAAGGAATGAAGGAACAACTTCCTAAGTGAAATCAACAATTATTGCCATTGCCAGTTCGTTGACGATTGCAAAAAGGATGTAAGCTGGGGTTATGAACATCAGTTTATGTTAAAGTGCAACCATTAAGGACCCAGAAACTTGTTCATCCACTTGATGAAAAGCAATTTCCTCAGCTTCTTGTTCCGGACAACCCCAGGCACTTGCTCCAGGAGTACTGCTGTTGGCTTCTTCATCTTGATGTAATCAAAGCATGCTCCATAGCATTTTGCCCGGGGATCTTCCTCAACTGGGGATGGATCCAACTGACTAGTACTTTGGGTGTATCCGTTCCCTGTAACCATGGATGCCAATCCCAATAATAAGGTTGTCTACTGAGCCTGTTACAGGTGTTTTTTTAATGGGACAGGGTGACACCCAACCAATACTCTAAACAAATCAAACCATGTGATCCAATGAACGAGGTTCTCCAAAAACCAAAATAAACAATCCGGTCCAGGTGCCGGCCCTTTCCTCTTTCCAGCTGAGCTCACCGGTTGACAGGGCAACCCAGCGCCGTAAAGATCCACCTTGGGCATCCTGGAAATGTCACGCTTCAAGGCATCCTGAGCAGGGCTGATGGGAGTGCAATGGCAGGGCTGAACTTCAATGTTTGACTTGACCTGACCAATTCTCCGATTATTGACTGTGTTCTTTCCGGATGGCATGTCCCATACCACCAAATATGTAATGTTTTAATTATTCAGGTCGAGATGTTGATTCGAAGTGGAGCAAGTCTCAAATCAACACTCCTGCATTGCAACCCAGAATCACCAAAAGCAATCTTTGGACTGTGGATGCAGGTTGTCATCTCACGGAGCTGTTGATCCAATTCGCTTTTGAGCTCCAGCTCATAGTCCAGGCCAGCCTTCCTGAATGAGTGTCCCTGTCATCATCATCACCCCCCAAGAGTTCAACCAAAGTTCAGGAAACGCAAAAATATTAATCGCCCTTCAAATCAAACAGAACTCTGGTTGGTAGCCAAGGACCGAGGTTGCCCAACTCAGGCATTCTAAACCCGAAAAATCCGACCCTAGTTTGATCGGCATGAGTGATCAAACCTCTGTGTGATCCACATGCTTGATCCCACAGCTTGCAACATGTTGTGTTCCAACCATCAATGAAAGCTTCAAACACACTTTGTTCCAACTGTCAATGAACAGATTGATGGTTCAACAGTTGGACACACAGACTCAATTCAAGTCAAAAAGCTAGCTTTCATGAATACTTAGACAGCCAGCATGCAGTCCGCAATTGCTGTCATCGGTTTTCCATCTCAAACCT
>CAXAMN010022328.1:240484-263508 GCA_963970005.1 Durusdinium trenchii | reverse complement strand
CTTTGGCCTTTGCTTTGGCTGCCTTCTCCTTTTGCTCCTTCTCCTTAGCCTTTGCTGCTCTCTTGGCCTCTTTCGCCTCAGCTTTGGCCTTTGCCTTGGCTTCCTTTTCCTGAGCCTTGGCATCCTTGTCAGCTTTGGCCTTTGCCTTGGCTGCAGCCTTTCCACGAGGTTTGCGAGGTCTGTTCCCGCCCTCCAATTGCCTCCGCTTCTTCCTTCAACTTTGTGATTTCATGGTTCTCCAAGTCCGAAGGGTCACCATCAGTGTTGATCCAGTCTGGAGTCTGGTCTCCACAGCCCTCACCCTCAAACTCTTCCTCCTCTGCTTTTGGCAGACCTGTTTGCGCTGGGCTTTCCAGGTCCTCCCCGTCATCCTCCTCCTCATGGTCTGCATCTTCCTTTGGCGCACTGTTCCCTTTCTCTTTCTTTGGCTTTGGATCCTTTGGATCCTTTGGCTTCTCATCCTTGTTGTCCTTATTGCCTCAAGGATGAATGATCAGCTGAAACTTCCAAACCTGATGCGTTTCATCCAAAAATGCACTTAATGGAATAGGTTGGTAATTGATGATACCGTTTCTTTTTTCAATGGGTTGCTCATTGACATGAAACACTCATGGCATTAAGGAGTCTTGTCCGCCAGCGGTAATATGGTTGAATCTACCTGCAATGCTGGAAAGTAAGTCTCATTGATTTCAAGTGGCAGGAGGTGCAAGGAGTGCTGTGGGAGTTGGGAGTCGTGAGAGTTGTGGGAGTTGGGAGTGTTGAAGGGCATCCGTCAGAGTCCTGCAAGATCCAGAAACACCCTTAGAGGTGCAGTACATCTACCCATCAGGATGCTGCCGCGTTGCAGATCCTCTGAATGGAAAGAGAAGGGCCTGATGAAGTGAGGCATGTCTGGCCTACAACATTGTGGAGCTTCGATCACCGAACAGCCCTGCAAATGAAGCAAGAGGTGTCAAGGATGTTGCTTCTTCATCGCTTGCGGTCCAAACTTGAGTCCAGGGGACCAGAACAGCTTCCAGGGCAAGGACATGGTGCCACCGCTTTGAAGCCCACTATGATTCTGGAAATGCAGGTGCTAGACCGTACGGCGCACCACCTACAATGGAAGCATCCGGTGAGGCTGCACCAAGGAAGACCCAATGCGTGGGCATGTGGATTGCCTGGATGAGTTGACAGAACCACTTCTTGGACTCCACTGAAGCTCATGACCGCTACAGCACTGACCGTGAATTGGCGGCGGGTGCATTTGCTCCAAGTGATCCTTACTGAAAGGCTCAAAATGCCAAAGGCCAACAAAGAGTGGGCTACCAGGATGCCCAGCTCCAACAATGCCAGGGCCGTTCTTCCATGAGAGCATAAAAATGGGAGAAAAAAAAAGAACAATGCATTGCTTGTTAGCTGCGAAGTGGGAAGCTACTGCACTTGGACCATCTGAGGAGCAGCTGCAAGGACCTCTCAGTGAAGTGGTTTGAGAACCATGAGAAAGAGGATCTTGATCTTTCGGAGGCTTCTTGCACAACAAAGTGCTAGAGACTGCAGTTGTGATCTACAGA
This sequence comes from Durusdinium trenchii, assembly GCA_963970005.1. Taxonomy (NCBI): domain Eukaryota; class Dinophyceae; order Suessiales; family Symbiodiniaceae; genus Durusdinium; species Durusdinium trenchii. The sequence goes on along the minus strand of CAXAMN010022328.1, from coordinate 261,955 downwards.
CCTTCCAAGGAAAAGCTGTGCCCAATGCCCTCCTCCCCTCCTCCGCTCGATCATGATCAGGCTCTTTGCCCAACACACTGCCAGTGTGATCCCCTTCAGCTGCTCACCAGGGTTCATTTGCTCACCAGGGTTCATCTGCTCACCAGGGCTCATTTCACTGTAAAGGTAAATTCAACAAACCGTTCAATAGACATCAACAGACCATCCAGCCTATATCCAACAATCCGGTCAACTATGAGCCAATGCCAACCTATGGGATCACCAAAATGATCAAACAATATCAGGCAGGCACTTTGGCCCACAGTCCCCATGCACGCACTGGCTCACCTTCCAGGAGCAAAATGCAGTGAACTCTTTATCTCAGAAGTTCTGAGGTGTCAGGTCAATCGACCAAAGAACGTGAGCAAATGCCAACACCTATGGATCGATCAACAAGATCAGCGGATGCCTTTGGATGACGAAGATGCCCCTTCCTCCTCCTGGCTGATGTTCATCTCATCCATCCCATCCTGGGCTACAAGACTCTATCATATACTCTTGCAGTCAGACGGTGAGAGAAAGGCTCTATGAAGGCAAGATCACAAACATCAAAGCATTCTGCAGACAGCCAATGTGCAAACTACAGCCAAGTGGCGCTCAAGCGTGCTCCAAGCACTGGTCCTCTCAGCTGGTCGAAGACAGCCATCGCGATCTCCACATTTGACATGGACCTTGCCAATAGTCATGATATCCTGAGCCTCAGATGATCAAGGTATTGTATCCTTAATACATTTCATTAGCCAAAATGCCGTATCAGAAAGCTGTGTGCAACTTTGCTAGTGCTTTTAACCTTGAGGTTGAGGATACAAATCAAAATCAATCAAACACAATCAAAACATCAGAACAAAATAAAAGTATTACTTCAATCATCCAACCAAGTCACATTCAACAAGGCCTTACCGCACACCTCTTCAGATCCATTGGCAGCCACTGACACCGTCAAGTTCTCCTGACCCAAACTGGCCCAAAACCAGGAACAAACAGGCCAAGCAGTACAAAACACAAGGACCAAAACCTAAGCATTAAAACCCTCCCTCAGCAAAAGTTAAACAAACTTCCATGAAGGCCAAGCTTCAATGGCAAAGACCTCACCCTCTGAGCTGTTCTTTGGATCATCCTTGATGCACTCCCATGTATTGCCTGGAGCATCAACAAACAAACAAAAAGACAAACAAACAAACAACCTTAAACAGAGTTACAAAAAAGCAAAACTTCAAGGTGACACCAACGAACTCACAAAACCAAAGCATCCAGATCAAACAACAAATATCAACAAAACAAGACTTTGTGCCAGGTGACTCAGACTCTGTGGCTGAAAGCAGACCCCATCTCCAGGCATGAAGGCACTGAACGTGGTTTGGCAGCTCACGTGGCCCCGAGACCTGCTGCCTCACCACCATGCCTCCACCACCTCAACTAAACTCAAATCAAAAGGCTGACCAAACAAAATGAAACAAACGCAACACGGCCAATCCAAAGTATGATCAAACATACCCAAACTCAAACACAAAGGAAACCCAAAACAAATCCAAAACACTCTTCCATGCCAGGTCAAGGGGTCGCTCTGACGTTGTCACTCCAATCTTCTTTGCAGGAACCAAGGGATCAAACACAGGGCGAGGAGGATAGCGAGGTTCTTCCCTGGGTGTGGTTCCAAAAGTTCAACTCACCCCATACAATCAAAATGAAAAGAAACAAATTGAGCAAAAATAGAAAAAGCATACAATCTGAAAATTCACGCAAGTCACGGTTTCCTATTGTCCACCTTGCCACGCACATATGGGTTGTAGCGACAGGTGATGGATGAGTAGGTGGATGTCATGCTTGCATGATTCAATGCCATGGTGTGATATTTGGTGGCTTGAAAGTGCAGTGATTCCATGCCATGTCGTGATATTTGGCTTGAAAGTGCAGTGATTCCATGCCATAGTGTGATACTTGGTTTGAACGCGCAGTGATTCCATGCCATGTTGCCTTGAAAGTGCAGTGATTCCGTGCCATGGTGTGATATTTGGCTTGAGAGCCATGTGATTCCACGCCATGATATGTGGCTTGAAAGCCATGCCATGCTTGATGGCTTAGAGGCTGTGGAGCAAGCACAGAAACCTTAATTCAGTCTGCGCGCTGACAGATGACATGGTGCCTTTCACCAGGCACCTCCGGTGGAGAACCAAGAAAAAGGTTGACTGGTTGGTGTTTTCAACCCACTTTGAACATATTGGTCAAAGGTCCAATCATCCCGCAAGTGGGCGGACAATTAAAATTTCAGCCAATGATCAACCTCCCCAAGAAAGACCAGGTCCAATCACCCTCACCCAGTCTTCCCAACTCAATGCATGCCATCCCCACCTTGATCGTTGAAGGCGGCCCTGGATGGTGGCAGCGGCCGCAGCAGCAGCAGCCGCCACTGCTGCCGTTGGGCTGGGGGGTGGATGGACCTGTAAAAAGGGTCTGTGAGGTCAGTATGGCCTATTGAACTATGTTGAATACAACCTAGTAAGGGGTGTCCAATGAAGGCTCCTCAAAGGTTCAGGGGCGTCCATTAACCACCCCTTAGGGGGCCCTGGTATAAGAGTGTAAAGTAGCTGTGGGGGAGGAACTCAGCGGAACTGATGAGTCCAGTGAGGAGATACTGCCAATCTTTGGTAGATGCCTACACCCAGGAGCAGCTTCGCTCACCTGGTCAGTTCCAAGGCTTTTTAGAGGGCTTTCGCGAGGCCAAGAATCGAGTTTTAAAGGAGATTGGTGGAGCCTCCGGCTTGCCATCTTTGAAGTCTGCACCGCAGACAGCTTCAGCTTGGACTGAACAAGACTTTGGAAAGTGGATTGGGGTCTTTCGAGACGTAACGACCAGCACCCGCTGTTTTCAAGCAGACCTTTACTTTGGACATGCTCTCTTTGGGCTGTCCTTGCGGCGCTTATGTCGCCGCTTCGAACTGGAGCTCTCCACACAGAGCTTTTTCACCAGTGAGCAGACCAGCGAATCGGAAGAAGTGCTTGTGGAGAGGTTCAAGAACTTTGTGGAGATGTTGGCCAAGAACCAGCTTCTGGGGGAGGTCTTGAGCTTGAGTCCCAACCTCATTGCGGCGATCCGCAGACAGACCAAAGCCATTTTTTGGAAAGGGTTTACGGGATGAGTTGCAGCAACCCATCGAGCGTGCTTCGAAGGAGATAGAAGAGAATCCAGATGATGTGCCGCCTATTGCCAAGCACACCTCTTTCCTCCTAGAAGCTGCGGAAAGAGGAGAGTTGCGGATGTTAAGCGTGAGCTTGGAAGGCAAGGAGAGGATTCTGATGGATGCATTGACCTTTGGCGTCTTCCTGCAGGATGCAGACGATGAGTCCGTCAGACGACTCATCGCATCAGACGACTAGTCGCCATCGAAGAAGAAAGGAACTTTGTAAGGCACCGTCGCTGTCAGCTCCGTCGCTGTCAGAAAAACTTGACAAGGCATGGTTTGTCCTCTTCGCGTTGTTGGTTCGAAAAGCACCACGTGTGCGACCCCCCTCCCACGTCGACACGCCCGTCGACGCCTGAGCGTCGCCTCTGAAGTCGCTCCGCCGGCGCAGGTGGGGCGAAAGAGGCTCTTCGTGGAGGCACCCTTCGCCGCCAGCGACTGGGCGGATGTGCCGAAGCCCAGGCGTCGTGCGATCGAGCGACCGGGGAGTTCGCTGCGACTCGACCAGCTGAGAGAAGGAGACATAGTGTGTCGCCAGGTGTGTCGCCAGGAGTGGGGTGGTGAAACCTAGTCGTCTAAGTGTGGGTTGCAAGCATCAGGAAATCTCGGTTTACGTGCGTGTCGTTGGGCAAAGTAGGCGGGCTAAGATAGGCCAAGAGGCCAGGATATTGCAAACTCTGTGTTTAGCAGCAGAAAGGGAGACTGGACTTTGGTTAACTTGTTTAGTTTATTGGAGTGAAAAAACATATTGCATGACTGGAAACCATTTTTTTCGCACCAGGAAGGTGTGATTCTGGTTCCGTACTGTGTTCGTGATTTCCCGTGGAAACCATCGCTGAGGATTGCCTGACCGCCAATTATGTGCGTTTCGATTTCGGACCAAGGTCAGAAATGCCTTTCAAGAGATTCAGCCTTTGCTCCACCGACATGGCTTTGCATCGCTTTGCGTGCGTCGAAGAGTTGAGCCTTTGAAAAGCTTTGGGGTGGGTGTAGAGGGTCCAAATACCTTCTGAGGAGGTACTTGGAGCCCTAGATATGCAGAAAACCTCTCAAGAACTGCTTTCCAGTGGCGCACTCCCTCTCCCAGCTCTCCCAGCTCTCCCAAAACGCACCTGGTTTTCGCAAGCCGGCCAGATGTGCCTTGGACTTTTACATCCACGAGCGGTGCCCCACATTTCGAGGAAGGACTTGGGCAAGTCTTGGGAGATCTTTGGAGCCTGGGGCTGAAGAAATCGGTTCGGTCCAAACACTACTCACTTCGAATCCCGGTTCGCTCCAGGAGGTGAGATGGCCCCGGTGAGACAGAGAGGCCTCTGTCAGATCCGCCCCTGCCTTCGTCTAACGCCTCCTTTTCGGCCTTTAGACTCCCGGAGGACCGTGAGAGTTTGCAACGCTAGCCACAAAAAGCCCGTCCTCAAGCAGTTGGTGTTGGTCTCATGGACAGGAGTTGGTCTTTAGGTCCTCGATTTCGAGTTGCGAAGGAACAGGTTCCAAATAGCTTAGTTTCAAGATCTCTAACCAGAACCCTACGATCCCTCGCCCCAAATGGTGTTCATGCATCGCTCTATAGGTAGCCCATCCGGAGCAGGCCGCCGTACGACAGACCTTAGAGCCTTCAGTCTCACCCCGGACCACCGTTAGACGACCCGACCACTGCGCGGGACCGTCCGGCGGGGTTGGCAGGTACCAACGCTCGGGCTTTGGTCGACAACTCTTCGATGCCATGCTTGCACACGAGCGAAGCTCACCGGAGCGGGCGACGTCCGGCGCGGGGCGCGTTTGACGGGCTTTACATATTATATATACACTCATCATGGATGACTTGGTCACCATCTCCAGGTGTTCGCACGAATAAAGATCGGGTTAAAACCCCCTCAAATATTGATGGAAGTGGATGGCATTCCCTTGGATGACCATCTTCCTCCACGATCAGGTGGTTTTCCACTTCCATGATTTTTAGTGTACGCCTTTTTCTCAGTTTCTATTCGGTGTTTAGCCGCGTTCATATCGATTGATGCGGCGCATTGCCAAACCAAACCTGGCGTGCCAAACCAACTTGTCAGGCACGGTACCTCTGAAAGAGCTAGTCGAAGACGATTCTAAGCCAATGTTTGGAGCAAAGGGGTGGGTTTGGAGGGTCCAAATACCTTTTGAGGAGGTACTTGGAACTGGAGGGTATAAAAAATCGACAAACTCTATGGTGTGGGGGGAGAAGCCAAAGGGCAAGGGGGGCAGACCATGACCATCCCCTGTTTGTTTATATTTGTTTTGTCCATTACTCAAGATGCTAGTTGATGTTAATTGGTTTCTGGTGTACTGTGTTGCTATGTTTGAGCCACATCGCCATCTCATGGCAATCATCCTTACTCATAGTCGCTTCGTCGTTCCTTGGCTCCTTCCTTCCGTGCAGGAGCTGCTGGGATACGACCGTCCGTCACCCAAGTTGCTGAGCTTTCTCAGTAAGCACTATGGTCTTCGAAAGTACAAGGCTTGGATGGGCAGTCGCTGGATGTCGCTGGGCGATTGATCTTAAGGTCTATAGGTCATGGACCTTTGATTGCTGAAACCAGAGTTGGATTGTCGCTGCCGCCTTGCCAGCCTCAAAACAACAACTTCGTCGTCTATGATGACTTTTGGTCTCAGCCGCTCGCTCAGACCGGTTCCAATGGAGAGCGGAGGGAGAGGACGGTTACTTTGCGATGTCAGACATCGTGAAAGTATTGTATTTACTAAGAGGATTGAACGTGTTGAAGTGAAGTTGGACAAGTTGGGCCTTGGGCAAACGATGCCATGCGTCTCTTTTTCCATCTTTTTACAATCACCACGTGGAAATCTGAAGATTCTAAAGCCTGGTACAGGATGTACAGGTAACTTCAACATGAGCTGGCAGGTTTTCAGCTTGGCAGATGCAAACAGCTGAGGGACTCGTCTCCCATCCACCCCAACGCACCGAGCGGGCTGAGGGCCGAGCGGGCAGACCCCAGGGCCGACGGCCGGGCTGCGGATCTCCGCACCTGCAGGAAACGGAGCACGCGACTGGTCGCGTGGTGGGTGGGGGGGTGCTGACCCAACCAGAAGTGGCGATTCAAGTTGAAATGAGCAGATGTGAATGAGGTGTACTGGGGGTGAAGCCATTCCCTAACAGCCAGAGATGCAAATTGGTGGGTGTTCTGCAATGATTAGAGAATACAGCGCAGAGAGTATTGTACTACAAAGGTAGAGAATGGCGGAACTTGGACAAAAGGACCTTCTAAATCCTCCAGAACCATCAGAACTAAATGGGCATGTCCTTTGTTTTGTGACTGTCAGACTGGCCCATGAAGACGTTCTTTCAACATAAGGATCACGACATCATGAGGAAAATTCTGATACGGTTTGTACAGCTTGGGGGGAGACGATAGACGGGTGCCTTGACAGAATCGTGGAGATAGACTCCCTGAAACCATCATCGCAGTGGAAGACACCACCTGTTGAGTCTTCGGAACTCGGGGCCCATCCCCGTAACCATGGGTTTATTGTAAGGGAGTGTGCACTCTTTTCACACCTCACATGGATGGTTACCTGGGATGGCATGGTTCCGAGTTCGGAAGAGGACTTGACACTTGACACATGGATCTTGGAAGACTTTACTTGGAAGACTACTATACTCAGTATACTCACTAACTAGGTCCCTTGGAAGTGGAAGCCTTGTTTTTTTACTTGTTTTTCGACTTCCATGTGATGTGTTCGTCGGAGTGTCGAAGAATTCGAAGGCAAAGTGCTGGCGATCGAGCACGCCCGGCACGACCCAAAGGCGGGATCCGATCCTCTGGGAAGGGCCGAGGTTCCGGGATGGGGGCGCGGAGCTTAAGCCGCTTGCTATGTCTCTAAGAAGTGCCTAGAAATTATATATATAGTGTGCATCGTCTTATAGACGTCTATACTGTTATGCAGTCTATCTATCTATCTATCTATCTATGCTTTGTGTGGAAACAATCTCTAATGCAAGCGTGGAAGATGGAAGAGTGACGTGTTAGTGGTGTCCAAATTGCCTCCCCATTGCCAAGCCTCAGTCGGCATCCTGGATGCAGAACTTGAATCACACCACATGCGTCCGAAAACTATATTTTTGGCCCATGCCATTACATCCATCACCCCCGTTGCCATTCTTTGCCCTTTTCGGGTTGACCTCATTCACACCTTTGGCACGTAGTGGTTGTGTTTTTTTCCCCCCCGAGCCAAAGTGACCTTTGCCTCTAGGACTGTCTCGAAAAATTCTGACCTCTTCAGGGACAATTCGTGATCAAACATCCTGGGATCTCAAGTTTGGTTAAATTAGAGTAGCCCTTGGAGTCCAAAGGACAAGACAGTCATAGTCGAGCAATTCTAGACCATGACTTACTAGTAAGTTAGAAGTCCTGGATCCATGATTCTTGCCCGGTGCAAAGAAAGATGATGTGTCACATGCTTGTCGCGCGCTAGATCCCAAAGACTTCCGACGCCGAAGCGGCAGGTCAAAAGGACCTCTTCTCGCGCCCGGTGGAGCATCCGCGGCAAGGGCAACGCGTCGGGGGGCCTGTGAAGGAACGCGGGACCGTGTGGATGCGGCCGGTTTGAGAGCCGCAAAGTGGCACGAAGGTGTATCACATCATTGCTGAAGAAAGCAGTTCGTCAAGACACCTGCGTTAGTTAGAGGGACCATCAAATAATTTTTGTAAATTGATTTGACAGATGTTCTCCATCCCAGGGTGGTTTGGTGCTGTGGGTTCTTCGACCTTTGGTGATGACTTTGGTATTGGAGTTTCTGGCGAAAACTCGGTTTTGGGATTTACCTCACATTGGAAGGTCCGCTTTCGAATGATGTCTCTGATGACTCTGATGTCTCCAAGTTTCTGCTACAGGCAATTGAATAGTCAATTGCGGCGCATGTGCGGAAGGAAACTACCCAAGACCCGGGTGACAGAGGGTGACCCCTGGTGACTCGAAGGCGATGGAAGGCATTCCCTCGCTGGGTCGGTCGACCAGCGTGCTTTTCACATAGACAGCCCAGTGGTGCATTTCAGGCGAGGAAAGCAGATGGGCTGCGGCTGAAGAGCCTGTATTTGTTGGAATGCGACCACTCCGGTGATAGTTTATTTGTTGCCTTGGTGTGAGTCAATCTAAGCAATTTGCTCATCAGGCAATGAACATCGAAGCCCAAGATCACGACGACACGTCTTCCATTTTTTACATAACAGACCTTTAGGATCAGATCCTTTAGGGCGACAGTCACTGTCACTACCACGAGCTTGTGTTGCTTATTCATGTTTGATCGTTGTTGCAAACTCCAAGATCTGAGTTGGAAAGGAACACCATGATATCGGTTTTATTGACACAAGGTGTCTTTACACATCTCTTGCTGCTTTAGCTCCCCAATGGGGAGCTCCACTCCAGCCAATGGGCGAAGCTGCAGTAGTAGCTACACTACTCGCTTCCAGTGGTCAATGGCTCGCTGAGCGATATTGGCTCCAGGCGGAGATTGGCCTCACACTGGGCGCTTTCTCTCGCACCCTCTGGGACGCCCGGGCGAACGCCGGTCACCGCGGCCCTTCGCACTCGCCGGGCGCATGCGGCATCGGGTCGGAGCCGAGGGAGAACGCGGAGATCCACGGCGTGCAGGGGGAGGAGACGGTTCCACAGCAGCCGGTTCCGGAAGTGACTTTGGGCGACGCGGAGTCGGGTTCCATCTCGGAGAGGTGTGCGGACGAAGAGGTGGATGGGCTGAAGGACTGGGAGGGAAGGCAACTCTTTTCGGTTTTGGGATCTGTTGAAATATTAAAATATTTAAGAAATATGTTGGGATATGTTGTAAAGTCGATCAGTTTAGTAGTATATGGTTTCTCGAATGAGTTCTAGTTCTTTTGCAAGGTTTATTGGCCAGAAAATGCCGAGACTGGCTGCTCACAAGGGTTCCAACTACATCCTCAGAACAGATCTTGGCTTTTATTAGTAGGGGCATCGCTGGAGTGACAGCAAGATGTGTGCATTTGTTTTGTACAAATTGGAACAGAACACATCTTTGGACATTGGTGCACAAACACAATGTTAGCAGATTGATGCATGATACTTTTTTATACTTTTTTACTATATTCATGGATATAGTGTACCGGGGCAATGGCATGAAACAGAAACAGATCAATCGCACGCGTGTTGTTTACTATACATGAGGTTGATAAATGGTTTTGGTGATGTCTCTGTACAACGGCACCGCGATGGTGCCTTAAACACTTTATGTTTGACATGATTTTGCGAAGTCTGCCACCGCGATGGTGAACCGGCATGTTGTGATGGTGCCTCGAAGCATTTGGCCAAGCGAACAGGGGGAGTTAGGGCGCAACAGAAAATCTAAGGTTTTTTTAGAACTTGAACCCGGAACGATCACGGCAAGCACGAAGACTTATGGCAGATTTTGCTGTTTGCTCTTAGCTGGGAGCAAAAGAGTTAGAGCAAACAAGTATATGAACAAGACCCACCGCCCACCATTCTCCAAAAAAATCATGCTGGATAGACCCTCCAGCCTCACCTGAAAAAGACCTTCAATAACAGGAAGTTGTTGGAGTTGCAGAAGCCGCTCGACCTTTGGAAGACTTATTCCTCACACAGGACGACCTGGAATCGACTCTGCACATGGCTCACCCGACATCGACTTCCCAGGATTTGGTGCCGTCCGCAGAGCCCACGGAGCCGGACTTGGCAGATCCTCCAGCCATCTCTGAGGAAGCTCTCCATCCGTCGCGTGACAAGAACCAAGCATGCAAGAAGCGAAAACGACCCGGTTTGATGAACTCGGTGGATGGTTTCGGCAAGAGACTACGACTCCATTCAAGTTCCTTCAGGTCCAGTAGGATGTGTGGCGTACACATTCTCGTGCACGGTCATCGTCGGCCATGAACGTGATCGAGAGGTGAGACCAGTGTGATCGAGAGGTTGGCCACACGGTTTGGGTGTTTCGAGAGGTTGCTAATGTCAGATTATGTACAATATCGTCGGCCTTGTGACAATCTGCTTGGCCTTGCGTCATCGATAAGAAGTCGTTCTTGCGGGGGAGTTCAAGACGAAAAGAGCTCGCTTTTCAGAGGCAAGCAGTTCCAGACTATAGGGATTAAGCTGCTGTGACCAGACAAACCATGAACTCAGTTTGCACTTGACATGTGAAGGCTTCTTGAGGCCGCGTCGGCCTGCCTGATATTTCATGAAGAGAGTCAAGAGAGTTGGTTTGCCAACCGACACAGCCTTTGCAGTTCAAGTTGTTGGCCTCCACTCCGTTTCGCTCCCTTGGCATGATGGCGCGGGCACTTCTGGCCATGCTCAGTGGTGGCATCGTGGTTGTTGGGGGAACCACGACTACAACGACTCAATCACTGGGACTTCCTCAGTGGGATGAGATTACTGCTCAAGATGATCCCGGGATATGCCATGCTTTCACATTCTTGAATGGCTGCACTCTTTTCATCTCAAAACCCCCTTTTTCGTTGCAGTTTGAAGACGTTGTGAAGCTCATTGCGAATTTGGGTATAGTATGGTATAGTTCAACTGTGTTCGTGAAGGGCTGGAGAAGTTGAATTGAAGACAGGCACCCCAGCGACCCCAATGAATGCCTTTGAAATAGCTTTAATAACTCAACAACAAAACTGAAGGCTGTTTGGAAGCCTGCCAACAAGGCAGTTGGAATTAGATCGATATAGCTTGAAACAATAGGTTGAGTTTGTTTGTTGAGAGGTTCTCAGTGTTGATCAGAGCATTCCTAAGGAGAATGTGTCGGCAGTGGAAAAGCTGGATGTGCTCGACGCAAGCACTTGGACGGTGCCGGCACGAGTAGGATTTTGCCCTGTCCATCAGCCAGCGCAAATCGCCGTGACGGATGGCAACGTGGAGATCGACACCACGTTGAACCAGAGCGTGATATACAGCATCGTGGAGGGGCAGCTGCCTCAAGCCGCTTTGAGCAGCGACTTGAGCAAGTATGATGGCCTGGAGATGGCCTTCAGCAACAGCAAGGTGAGCCACTTCAAGGTGCGCCTGAGCGATTCCAGGCAAGAGGTGCGATTTATCGCGGCAGTGAAGGTGAACAATGACGGTCCTCACAATTTGTGGTTGAAGTGGAGTGACTTTCATGGTGAAGAGCTCATGATGCGAGGTCTTCGTCCCTGTGAGGAGACCTCCGCATGCCGCAACATCATGCCAGCGACCTTGTCCTCCATCGCGGTGCTGCTACCGATTTCAAGCGAAGAGGCACCTGCCAAGTTCACCATTCAAAGGTTAACCCTTGACATTCTGCAGCGAGGAGGTCAGAATGCAACAGACTCCACAGACTTGCGACCTTCCTCAGAGGCGCAAGAGATTTGGTTCGAGACTACGAACGCCAATAGTATGATCAGCTTCGCCCAGAACTTGAACCTCGGTGTTTGGAGTATGCTCAGTGTCCTGAGCTTCATGAGCATGGCGTAAGCTTTGCTTTGCTGTTTTCTTCGCGGCTTGCCCGTTGGTTGGGGAAGGTTCACCCCAAGCCAAGAGCACTTGGACCATGGAACGCCACAGTGACCAAGTCAACTTTGTGGCCCATGACTTTTTCGCCCTGTTTTTCTGCTCGCAGGGCCCAGGGTCGGCTGCAGATCCAGACTTAAGAGATCAGACCCAGAATTGCCTGGCGATGAAAACAGGATGGTTTTAGGCTCTTCTTGCTCTTTGCTGAGATGATGAACCATGATCACATGATATGACATGCATGGCTTCCGTGGCTACCTCAGTGCAGTATTACTTCCTTGTTCATCTATCGATGACCTCCACCCTAGTAGCGATGTGTGATTGACGAGTAAGAAGCCATGCTTTGCAAGGCAGCGCTTGATTGGCCGCATAGATTCAAGAACAGCACCTGATATGTGACTCTAGACTCTACACTTTCTTTGAGCGTTGGACCCTGGTATTAGTTTGGATCCGAATTCATGTCATTCGATTTGATTTGCTCATTTGACCCAGTTGCCGCCGATCTTCTAATCGTTCGGAAGCCCAGATTGTTGGAAAAGAGACCTCTGAAAGTCTGCCTTGCCACTGGAGTCATCTTCCAATCCCCTTGCGTTGTAAGGGATTGATTTTGTCAAGGCTCCACCTAATTAGTAGCTTCTTGTTACTAGTATTGCCAGGAGCTACTAGTAGCGATTCCCTTGTAACTAGTAGAATCTTGTTACTATAGTAGGAGCCATCGCTACTAGTAGCTAGAAGAGCGCTAGAAGAGCTTTGGAGTTGCGTTTTGATCTTCGCGCTGTTCTTGACTAGGTCGAGGACTCCACTCGACTCGCTGAAGACTTGCGGTTCGTTTTCGTGTAGAGTTCTCAACCCGCTTATTGACAGTAGAGCCGGCTTCAGCCGGCTGAAGAGCAGCATGAAGTGTTTGCTCCAATTCGGCTTGGCGATAGGTGACATGACTGGAAGGTCCTTGCCAGGTCCAACCCTTCACCCGAATCTTCAGCGGAGGTGTTTAAGAGTTTGTTTGGACACCCTTGCGGGCAACATAGCATATAGCATATAGTTTGTTTGAAGGAAACTCAAGACAAGAACCTGATCGCGCGAACTGCACACCCGACTTTTCCAACAGCCTTTTGTGGGTTGCTACATTAGTTTGGATTGTTGACATTGTTGTGTGAATCTATGTTAATCTTGCGGGCACCAAACAAATTCATCCACGCACAACTCAGGTGAATACTTCAAAAACATGGAGTGAAAATCGTGAAGATACTCGAAGCTACTAGGTTTTTCAGGCCATTGCTACTAGGTTGGGGGGCCATCACTACTATAGTACCAATAATGTTTTTGAAGCTTCTTAGTAAAGTACCAGGACCCTCCAAGGGGTGCCCAATGGAAGCCTATAGGTAGTGTGGGGTAGTCCATTGGACACCCCTTGGAGCCAGGTAGTGAATTCTGTTTGTTGAAACATGGAGCTTTCAACCCAGTCGGACCCACCGGCCAATTCATCCGCTGCACCGGTCCGTCACCCTCGCCGCGTTGCACCGGTCGTCGTTTCGGACCGCGTTTCACCCGAAAGACGGAGGGCGCGGGTCGCGTGGTTTCGGTCGGGAATGGGAGGCTGACAGAGTAAGTACAGAGACTATACGGGGGGCACATCACCCTCATCATACATCCATCATACATCCAGGTTGAGGGTATTTTACTACATAAAAGACTATAAAAAGAGAACATGCATGCATTCGTTGATTCAAACTCATGTGCCTGGCAGCTCGGTGGATTTCAGACCCTTCTTCTACATGCACCCCACCCATCACGCCAGTGCACCCCACCCATTTGCACCCCAAATGGGCACTGCTAAGGAAAAAAGATCTTGTGCAATGATTGCAATGAGTCTAGATTAGATATATTGACAAATCTATATATATATGATATATTTAATGATGTTTAATATATATATATATACACATCAGTGTGTCTATGAATATATATATATATATATTATGCCAATCTTAGTGCCAATCTTGTGAAGCCCAGGCCATGCATGGGACTGGAATAGTTGCGTACATTTACCCCATGAAAATGACCCATCCACGTAGGTACTGTAACATTGAGTACTATAACTATATATAATATATTCCATACAAACATGGATCGTTTTGGAAGTGCCCGTTGGCCATTCTAAACTGGTTTCAGGGCAGCTGCGAACACCGATGCGAAGACAAAAATAGTGAGTCGCGAGGCCAAGGATTAGTTTGTTGGTGAAAAGTCGTGAAGGCTTGGCTTCCAAAAACGTAGAACTGGGCTTCCAAAACACTTGGATCGCCTCAAGATGTCCCGTGCCGTTCCAAAAAACGACAACGTGTCACCGAGAGCATGTCCTGGAGGAGATCAAGCAAGAGAGCAGCAGCTGATTCCTACCAAAGTTTCCAGTATTTTTCAGGGACCGATTGATTATAAGTTGTGTTCAATTCCCGGAACCTCAATTCAACATCGCACCTGATTTGCTTTTTGCGCAAGGGGTGGTGGCAGTTGTTTTGTTGTTTTCCACAAACAAAGCTAATCAAAAAAAACACCTCTTGGCAGCAGCAAGCGAAATTGTGTTGCACTCTTGCTTTTTCTTTCTTTGGGAGGGTAGGTTTGGCAGAGTTGTGCGCATGGAAGATGCGAAGGAACATCATGTGTGAACCATCATTTCAGACCTTTTAGAATGCAATATATCATCCAAACTCAAGTATCTATCCCAGACTTGCTTTAAGATGAACATCTACACAGGGTTCACCATGGTTTTCACCCCAAAAACTATGGGTGTCCTGTTTTCCCCTTCACCACGGGTGGATTCTTTGAGGTCAAAACTGATCGACCCGTGTTGAATGTGAGAGGCCGGCCGGTACAGCCAGATAGTAGCAGTGTCCACATCCCAGCTTCTGACTCTGAGAATTTCCAAGGTATGCCACCAGTATTCACCACATGCACGTTCATTCATGGAAACTTCTTCCACAGATCGAGTCGTCGCGGAAGCCGATCGGTGAAAGTCTGCCAAGCTCCACACCGTTAGTGCGGCGACGCGACCGTCGCCCGCCATCCGCTGCCCAGTTCTGCAAGCTGCGCGCGAGCGAGCCGTCGTGCGCAGCGGGGCCCTGAACACTTACGTGTTTGGTGTTTCATTCTGTTTCAGGAACCCAGTAAGATTGAAGTTGTTATTAGCATTTTAAAGGGATGCATTAGCATAAAGCGCTCACACGACTTCCAACCAGATGGAGCATTCATTGGGTCTACCTACTTTTCTGCCATGCCTCATGAGTCAGAGGCACTGTTGCGGTGGTCTACAGTGACGATGTTCAGGGCGAATGCTGGGGGGGCAGGTGGCTGAATTCCGCCTCAGGTGCTTCCCCGTGACTCGGCGGATCAGCTGGTGCAAGAGAAATGCTAAGCTCACTGAATCTAGTTGCATGTTACAGGAAGCTTGCCATACAGTGTCAAACCTTCTTGAGCCGGATGGCAGCTGCAAATCTCTTGGATGGGTGGACCAGTGGACACCTCCTTGACCCTCCTCCAGGAGACCCTGTTTGCAATCAATCTCCATGCATACCCAAAGTCTCCAAGTCAGAGCCATTCTGCTCCAAATTGCTCGGCCCGGCCTCCCATGGCGGCCTTTGCCATCGCAGGGCCCAGCCTCCCATGGTTCCCGACTGCTCCACTGGCCTCGCCACTGGCTTCGCCACCGGCTTCGTCCGCTCCGCGCCCGGCGACGTCCTCCACCGGTGGAGCCGCAGCAGTGTCGGCCGGAGCCGCGGCGGTGTCGGCCGTTTCGGCTGCGCGACGGAGCAGGGTGACACGAAGGGCTGAGGCCAAGGTGGCCACTGAGGAAGAGGAAGATGTCTACTACCGCAGTGCAGCTGGGCAGAAGGTGATAGGAGACTATACCTGGACCCTCCAAGGGGTGTCCAATGGACTACCCCACACTACCTATAGGCTTCCATTGGGCACCCCTTGGAGGGTCCTGGTATAGTTAGTTGTATAGTTTTATGGCCACTTGGCTGCAGCATGCTGCAGCCAAACCTTTTGACAGCTGAAGATGACCACTGGCCAAACCTGCACCATGCAATTCATCCACGACTTGCTATATGCAATCTCCAGCTTCTTCAGTTCGTGACCTCTTTCCAGTGCCCAGTCGTGCCCAGTCCAGAACCCAGCCCCTTTTGTGATTGAAGAACCAGGAATGTGCACTTCTTCAACTCAATCAATGATCCCCGATTCAATTTCTCAGAACGCCGATTCAACTCATCGAGTGAGCTGGAAGCCTGTGCACCTGGAGTGGCCGGGTTTTGTCTCATGAACCGTGTGGAGTGGTCGGACGGGGTTTGGGATCTCAATGTCCCGCGGTGTTGACGAAGGGCTGAGGCCATCGCTCTTAGGTTGGAGGTAATTGCTCTTAGGTTGGAGGCTGTCGCTCTTTGGTTGATGGCCATGCTATTACTGTAGGTTGTTTGGAGTGTTTGGGCAACGGCATTTCACCAAGGCCACTCCCAGAGAACGGCAGTTTGGCATGTACGAGAGCCCTCGACGAAGAAGATCATCTTCTCAGGGAGCAGTGGAAGTGCCCTTGTCGCAGCTACATGTCGTGGCTGCTCAGCGTCAGCTGCCTATGCTTTTGGAAGCACTACCTGAAACAGATGCATCAGAAGCAATCTTTGTTCTTTGGCTGCTGGAAGGGAAGATTGTTTTGTTATGTGTTGTTGTTTTGACCATTTTACTTAGTTTGCAATCACCAGCAATTTGTGAGTTTTAATTTACACATTTTCGTGTGTTAAAGTTTCGGGGGTCTCAAGGGTGAAAGGCAATTCAATATCACTTGTTGTGGGCTTCTTGATTGACTCCCATCATCTTGTGACCATCAAGAAAACAGCATGAGACCAAGGCATAGGGAATAGACACCCTGATTGTTTCACATTTGACTCGTAGCGAACCCCAAGCGGCTCGCTGTTGTAGGTAGACTAGAGTGACTAGGGACTAGGAAGACTCCCAAACTACTGGGTTTTAGTCCAGACACTTGTACTGATACTCCCCCAATACGTAGTTCAGTGCAATACGCACACACATGACCCGGATGTGTTCTTCATCCAAGCAAAAAAGCTCCTTAAGATCATTGTTTTTTGTAGGGCAAAGCCGCATGTTTCGGACTTTGGGGCTGACATTTCATAGTGTTTGTCTTCGTCTTCTTCTGCTACCGATGCATCGTCTTGCGACCCAACGACCCATTCCAACCGGAACCTTCGCGCCGCCCGGGCACCGGCCGCGGAGCACCGTTCGACCGAGGCCTGGTCCGAGCTGCTGGTGGCCTGTCAGGCTCAGGCGCCTGAGCTGCTGAAGACCTGGAGCTGTGGCATTGGACCCTTGTAGCTTGGAAGAGACGAGGGGCTGCTGCGGGGCGATCGCTGAAGTGGATCGCAGGAGAGAGGAGGTTTCCGGTACTAGGACCAACAAGCTGCGCAAGCTCAGTTCCACTTCCATGAAACAGCATATTATGTAACAGGAACTGAGCAGCTTGCGCAGTTGTTACCCCATGAGCTTAATATGATGAATATGTAACTGTTATGATTAATATGTAACAGGAGCTTTTTGTGTAGAATGGCGTAGTTGTTACCCCAAAAGGGTGAAGATCTTGGGAGTTGAAGATGCTCCGACCTGGAATTGTGGTCATTTACTTTTCGAAGTTCGAAGTGAAAGAGTCCTAGGGGTCCTAGGGATCCACTGCCACCTTGGGCCCTCCAAGCCTACATAATATAAATGGGCGCCCATCACCTGAGAAGGTACTTGGGTCCCTATACAGGATGGTGAAACCGATCACGGTGTTGGATACCCAGTGGTTTTACACCGAGGTTTTCCAGGCCCCTCAGCGCCATCAGGTTTTCGTCAAGATGATCTTGGAGATCTCAAACGAAACTCATCATGTCCAATGCACGATCGGAGGGGAATCATGGGAATCATGTGTTGTTCTCGACGTTTTGGGTCATGGGTCTTTGAACGAGGGCCCTGAACCCCTAAATCAACCTCCAGGTGAAGCCGGCCCTAAGTGCCCTCAAGTCCGGTCTGTCATTCGAATACCGTAATTCATACCCCCCAACTGTTCACGGTCCGCTCGACCGCTCGAGCTGCACGACGCGGCACGACCCGGCACCGGCGCCGCTGGCGCACGGGAGACCGCTCCGGAGGCTTCGGCTGGCTGTGGCCGTGCCCAAGGAGCAATGGCTGCGGAGTCCGAAGGCGTGCATTGACGGTGAGACCACACAGACGTCACCACGGGTGGAACGAAAACACCGAAACATCTTGGCCCCGAATGCTTGAGATTAGTGGGGGGGAACCCCACTCCGGGCTGGGTTCTCACCAACGACCTTCTTAGAAGGGACTGGGATGGGTTGGTTGGAGGGTCTATGTGATCTTCGACCAGACCTTTGGGATGCCACCGGCTAGGGTGTTCTGAGGGGGGGGTGGTCTTTGGGATGGCTATGGAAGTTGGTCGAGTCCAAACACCCCATGGTTTCTTTTGGACCCGTTGACATTTTCGAGTGCGTTGATCATCGTTGATCAAATATGATCAAATTAGTTCATGTTGCAAGGAATCATGGTTAAGATAAGATCAAATCCACCCCTGGAACAATTCAGATCTTTCAAAACCAGCGGAACGAAAACTGCACATCCCACAAGACTACAGTCAATGCATGTTCAAAATCGCCGGCTCGACATTTTGTTGGCATTGGGCATTATAGACCTTTTTTGGATCACCTCAAGACACACCGAAACGATCCGACACGTCCAAATCATAACGCCTCACTTACTCACTCACTCACTCCCTCTCTCTCTCGCCTATAGGAGCCTTGGTGCGAGCCATCCAACTACGCCGACGAGGCGGAGGGCCCTGAAGGGCCCACCTTGGGCTTCGAACCTTGGGCGTAGCGGGCAACCGGCGGTGGCCGCGGGGGAAACGCGGGACGTTCGGATCCGCCGTGGCCGGGGTCAACGGCCGCTCAATGCCCGCTGCATTTGAGGGGACGAGTATAGCCGTTGATCACGCACGGCAAGTCCGAGGTTCTTTTTCTAGAAATGAAAGGACTGATCAAGACCATTTCATGCCGCTCGATGTTTGGGTTTCACACAATATGTTTCGCCCACACACCGGGCGCTTCCTTCGACCATGGTGTTGGGTGCATCTTCATCGATGCCGCAAGCTGCCCAAGCACCGATCATGAGTTGTTCAGGAAGCGCTGCCCAAGCTGGAGAAGCTGATCCGACATTTGTTGGTGAAGTGCCCTGGTTTTTTCGGTGCACAACTTAACCGACTTAACCCATCACGGGCCCTGTGATTGAGGAGGATTTGGTGGTGGAGGAAGAGGATCGATTTGATTGGTGATTTGATGGTGGTGGGGATCGGACGCTGTTTTGGTTTGCAAGAAATGGGCATCTTCTGACAATGGTATCGCCAAATGTCAGAACCACCTGGATGACACAGTGCCCCAAACTATCTAGCCTAGTATCTAGCCTATCGGAAAGATTCGTATCTTGTTGCACATCCGGAGGCTCAACAGGAGGCCTCAGCATCCCAAATAGAGACGCTTTCTATCAAATAGCAACTGAATCCTAGTCTTCCAAATCCGGTCCATTTCGAAGACTCCAGCTCAGACACGGCCCTTCACAAGCCTTCCATGTGGGATACGTTCTCCAGTGACCAAGCATGACAAAAGCCAAGCAGGTATGAAGATGCCCCGATGGCCTTGGCTGGCGGCTTCACTTGGAGTGACGGCGCCGGCGGCACCTTGCGCGAGCGCGAGGGGCGCGAGGCAAGCATGGAGGGTGAAGCGGTCGGAGCTGGGGAGGCGAAGATTTGGGGTCACCCCAGGGCATATGCTGGCTATAAGATGTTTGGGTGAAGATCTTGCATCAGGGTATCAGACATTCGTGTTGTTACTGTTTCAATTGTTCAGAAGAGCGTTGTGCAGGCCATGCTTGTGTTTTTTGGTGCAGCCGCGGTTGTCCGATAGTGTTCGCTGGTGATTCGTGTGCTGCTTTCAACAACCAGGCAGTAATAAAGGAAATGGAGCAAACAACCAAACAAATACAACAACGGGCACTGGAGAAGGAGATGGCAGACATTCAGAGGAAACAAGATAAAGAGATGGCAGATATTCAGCGCCAGACAGAGAAGGAGCTGGAAGAGATTCGGAACTTCAGCTCCTGCGGCAGACAAGCACTGATGGCATCTTCATCATGTTTCATAATTTGTGCGCGCAATAAGTCTTGTTTGTATAATTCAAAATCCTTGACGCAAGACAGGATTACAGAGCTCGAGGGGATCAGTGATCTCAGAGGACAGAGGCAGAAAAAACAATGAATGCTCCAACTTGTTGATGTGTGGTGTTGATAAGGGGGTAAGGTGCTGGCAAAGAGGAGATCATGAGGAAGGGGTGCGGATCTTGGGATTAGCCATCCCATTTTCAGCCCACTTGTTGTGCTTTTTGCTAGTCTATGTCTATGTATTCTCAGATCTTTCTCGCGCTTTGTTGCTGAGAGGACTTCTTTCATGAACCACTGAAGAGCGACATCCAGGGTTGCAGGTCAAAATGACGTGCCGGGCGACTCCAACGTTCCAAGTCCGACTCCGAACTGACTTGTACTCGTACCGTAGCGGTTCATCCCGAATGACTCGCCGCTTCAAACAGGTAGTGCTTTGTAGCGCTAGCGGCATGAGCCTCTGCTTGCGCTTCATTCAGCTCTTTCGCGAGGCCCACCAGTGGTACCTGTGGTCACGGGGAAGGTCATATGTTTGAGAAAACCAGATGGTCAGACCATTCTCCCCAAACTAGACGGGACAGTTGACATGGAAAAGCACATTGAAATGAATAGGTGCAGAACAACCGTTTGTTGGATATTTGTTGGTTACAATTTGACAAAGTGATAGCTGGAAAGAGGCTGGGCATGCGGTGGGGCGATTGTGCATGATGCCCGCTGAACATGTTTGAACCTCCTTTGAATTTCAACTCCAGGGCTGGTACTCCAGTTTGGCTCTTGCTCGTGCATGTCAAATCATCCCAGGACTTTCAGAGGATCTTGACACCAAAAAGAGGACATGGCCAGACAAACGTCGAAGATCTTGGGGCAACATGGGTTGTAATATGATTCATGCAATTCATAGTCCTTTTGTATTGCCAGAATGTGCCTCCAGAGTCTGACTTCGAATTCTTGTGTTTTTGTTCAGGTCGTTTTTCAAGACACCAGCTGGAGGGTCCCTCACAAAGTGTTTGATTGTGCTGTAAAATCCGCAGCAGAATTGCGCTGCGGCCCGCTGTGGTGCCCGTGGGTTTGGAGGTCTTGGAGTCCTTTCCAAGCAATCAGAAGTGCTCCAGGTTTGCCAGGGCACGCGCAAGCCAGTTGCAGCTGCGCAGGCACGTGGTTGGGTAGCGAGAAACGTGTGTTTGTGTGTGTGTACGTGTGTGTGTGTGTGTCACCCCCTGTACCAAAGGGTTCAATGCCACTGTTTCCACTGCAACCACTCAACAAGGCAGGGGGACCAGGCATCTCGCTGCTGACCTGGTCTAACAAAGCTGGGCAGCGAGATGGGAAGCACTGAGAGACGTCTCAGTGTGTACCTGCTTCAACGTTTGACTAAGCTGTGACGCCAATTTTTCCTTGTTTGCTTCCATGGTGGTTTTCATGCTACTCCCCACAAACCCTTTTTCCACCGCTGATGTGCAGCCGCGCTGATTGATCTGCAGACACC
>CAXAMN010022328.1:187775-240474 GCA_963970005.1 Durusdinium trenchii | reverse complement strand
CCCTTTTTCCACCGCTGATGTGCAGCCGCGCTGATTGATCTGCAGACTCGTGAACAAGACGTTAAACTTTTCAAGTGCGCCGACTCTTTCACCTTTCCGTTCCATCGCCATTCTACCTGGGAATTGAGTGTAACTGAATACATCTGAATACCAATGTCAGAGTGTGTGTGTGTGTGTGTTTGTGTGTAAATGTCCAATGGAAAGAAGGGCCTTGTGTGGAGTTGAAATCACCAGTATACAGTACACAGTCATGACTCAACTCATCTGATGATGCTTGGATGGCATTTTTACCACAGCTGGATCCTGTGACACTTGTTGAAGGAGGCCGTGTGTAATCATATGTTTCTGGGCAAAGACTTGGACTCAACAGATCCCGAAGACAATAATATATTATAGGCTTTGGGCAAACAAACAAAGTCAAAGCATTCCTGGAGGAATCTTTCCTAAACAAACCAGTGGTTTTGAGACGTTTTGAAGATTGGTGGTTCCATAGGTTCCATAGGTATCTATAGATGAAACAGATGACATCCGCCGTTTCTCATTTTGATTTACGTGGAAAAGCACCTGAAGAGCACAAACAAAATCAAACAAACGATTAAAGGTGTTGCCACGTTCCACACCTCTTCTCAGCTGTTTTCAGGATTTGTTGAGCTCTACGTTGACCAAGAAGATGGTTGGACAACTGATGGCCTCTGCTGCTGAAGAACTTCCCAAGCCGCCACCCGTGGCCACTTGGGTTTCATCCCGGGTCAAGAGCGGAGAGCGCGCGGTTCAACCGCCCCCTCGCTGCGTCGAGCGGAGAGTCAGGGTGAACTCACCACACAGGTCAACTCATGGGGCTTCTTTCAGGGAGGATTCAGTGATCTTGGCGGAGTTGATTTGGAGGTGAACACGAAAGCCCAATCTGACGTTTTTTGTAGACTCTTGATATTTTTAAGCACCGCAGAAGAAGAGGATGTCCAATTGAAATGGGTGGGTCTACTAATCACGAGATTAATATAGATGCGATTTCCAAATGCACTTCAAGTGCTGTGGGAGCTCCACATCCGTCCATCTTCAGCCTAGGAAGTACCCGATAGCACACGACATGTGCAGCCGGTGGAGGTGCCGGCACCGTGGGGGGGCGGAGTGGGGCTGGGATGGGTGGAGTCAATGCGGTCCAAAGCGAGTCGGTGCGATCGCCAACGAAGACCAAATACTCCAGACCGGCTGAAAAAAGTTCAAGTGTTTCGATAAGGCCATGGTTTACTTACTTACTTCAAGCCATAAAGGCAAACAAGAATCTTGAGAGGCTTAAGGCTTCCGACCGAAAGAAAAGGTAAGGCGACGGATGCTATGCGACTGGAGGGAAACGAAGCAACCCAATGCAGGGATGATATAAGTTTCAGGGATAGTCATCCTGCGTGGTTCAATGATGGCAAATCACTTTGCGGGTGAACATTTGAGATGTTTCTGGTAACTCCCTTGATTCCCCATGATTCCCTTACGAAGACCTGTGCCGTGATGTGCCGTGGAGTTTACATAGGAAGCATCTCAGTTAAAACTTTCTCCTACAGGTGTGCTTCTGGACTAATGATCAGATTGGCACACTAATTAATGGTGAGAACGCAAGATTCTTTTCTCATCCTAGAGGCCTCATAGTTGGCATCATCAAACTTGGGTTGACGAATGACGTACGTCCAATGTCGGCCACAGCTCCGCTGTCGCCGGGTCAATGTAGGCATATGGCATACATGGAGTGTTTGGTTCGTTCGTCGCAACGAAACACCGGCACAACTCCTCTCGCAACAAAACACCATCGACTCGGCTCGACTCGGCCCGGAACCGAACACCGACCCGGCTCCCAACCTCCGCGCCATCGCCATCGCCCGCTCCAGGTGACGTTGCAAAGCCCCCTGATGGCCCTGCGCCGCGCGCAGCTGGAGATCCACGCGGCTGGAGGGAAAGTGCTGGGTGACGCGCTGGGTCGCACGCGGCTGGCGAAGGCGAGGGACGTGGGAGTTGGTCACGTCCCCGGGACCGTGGGGTTGGGAAGCTGGGATTCGCTTCGGAGAGCATGGCACTTGTTGGCATGTATATAAACCTGGGATGCGGAATGCAAATATTACCATTGAGCTCGCACGAGGTGCGCCTTTTGATGTTCCATTTTGCAGCCACTTGCAGCCACTTGCAAGTGGCTGCCAAGTGGCTGCAAGTGACTGCTACTTCTGTCCGGATAATATAATGATGTCTGAAGAAAACCAAGATTTCTGCAATGTGGTCTGCGAAGAAATTCTGTTTGTCTCCTGAGCTGCGCGCGGAGAAATCATGAAGTCGTCCAAGACTTTTCGGAAAAAAAAAGATCCAAACTTCTGCAGAGCTAGCGATGAAGAAGTCTTACCGTTTTTACATAAAGAACTTAAAGTACAGTGTTGAAGTTTACGTGCTTGAGTGACAAGTGGCTGCCAAGTGGCTGAGCAAGTGGCTGCAAGTCAGAGCAATATAAGGAGACATTGTCATTAGGTTGTCAAGAAGACTAGAGCGACGAGTCGGAGAACGGAATCAGGGCACCGTTCTTGGTCTGAATCCACAGCTGAACATGTGTGGAAGACATGGCTGCTTCATTTCCGCGTTCGGTGAAAGACATGACATGGCTCTGAATCGAAGGCTCCCGAACTTCTGTGTGCAGCCACTCGTCCCAAGCAGAGGAATCAAGCCAACAAGCCCTGCCAACTCTATGACTTGCTAGTCTAGGATCCAGCGATGTCCCACAACATGCCACGACCTGATCCAGCAAAAACATGAGTGGTACTGTAGGTGCCATCGACTTGAACTTGCCTGAATGGCACACGTTCATAGATGTAGGGGATTAATTTCTTGGTCAATGTTGTCATAGTGGCATCCATGACCTGATTTTGTTGACGTCACAAAATTATGTTGAGAGGATTCATTGGGATGCACTGCGTGATATATATATATATATATGGTTGATGTGCAAGTACGGTACGGTGTTGGATTCAGCCCTGTTTGTGCCCGTCATTGCTGGCCCTGGGAGGACCTTGGCACGGTGGAAGAGGAGGAATTCACCCTGGAGCTCCTTGCATGGCTTTCTCGTTTTGCTGAGGAGCTGGTTGTGGATGCGTGCGTTAGGGGACGAGGGGTGCCCGGGTTGGCGGGTAAATGCCCGGGTGGGCGGATCACGGACCCTGACATGTCGTTCATAGTTCGTAGTCGCGGTCTCAGGGCAATTGGTTCTTAGTTTTAGTTGCTAAAGACCTGGTGGCTACTTATCACTATTTTGGACTCTGAGGCTTTGCACAAGCCAAAACAATTTCGACTCAACCCTTTTTCGACTGCAGGAGCCAGAATTCCAAGAGTCCAGCAGTGCCGCCCAGTGTGTCGAATGGCTCCTGTCTCAACGCCCCTCGGGCCGTCAAGGGGGTTTTGGGCTGTCCTCACGAAGGTCCGGAACCCACCGGACTTAAAGCTGTCGGAGTGGCAGCTTTGCTCGAATTGTTTGACTCAAAGTATCTGGTGATCAGTGGACGGCCTCGACAGGAAAGGCTGACCCTAAGTCTACAGAAAGCGGCCAACACCGAATCTCAGTAGTCAGCCGGTAGCAAATGGTAGCCAGGGCCTCTCAAAAGGGTTGCATTGTTTGCTTTTCGCGCGTGGTCGGCGACTTCATCGTCACGCGACGTTTGAGGCGGATGTGATGTGTCCCATGCGGGGTGCTTGTCACACTCACTCACTCACTCACTCACGCAACCACTCCACTCCAACTTACACTCACTCACTTGAGGCGCCTTGGACCCCAAGTTCTCCTTGGTGCTGGGAGGCAACCCACGAGCCCCAAAGAAGGCAGGGGAACTTGGACTCGACTTGTTTTATCAACCCAGCCAAATCAGAACAGATGTATGCCGAGATGACTTCAAGCAAAACTTAAGATGAATATACACGTCATTTGTATGTTGGAAGAGTGAGAACTCGTGAACAGTTCGCGAAATGCAGCCAGCCATGGCCAGCCATAGCGTATCCATAGCGTATTCTTTGTTTGCCGCTTTGTGCTGTTTTCGCAGGTCTTGGCTGCAGCAAAGCGAGATGCTGCCACCCTGGAATTAGAGCGCTTGCAGCAAAGTGGCCAAAGGTTTTTGCCCAATCCTGCCAAGATCAAGGCACACCTGTGCCTGCAAAAGTCCTGGTCCCGACCCGTGAACATGCTCTCTTTGGAGATCAATGGAGATCAATTGAACTTACCTTGTGCCATCCTAGAGTAATAAAAACAAACCAAATTGGCTACAGTATAATATTGATTGACCACAGACCCGTGCGGAATTGAAACAACTGATAGATTCCGTGAAACACTCGTGTTTCACACTCATCATACCTCCCTAGAGATCCGGTCGTACCTTCTCAGAAGCTGATTGGAGACACTGTTCTGTAGGTGCCAGCCAGTCGGGTCCAGCCGAACCGGTACGACTGGATCCTTAGGGTTTCGTCGACTTTACGGCCCCTCACCACGCCATCAGGGCTTTGTGAAGCGTGGCGTGATGGCGCCCTTTGGTTCGCCCTATGAGACTGGGCGTTGTCCGGGTCCGGCCGAACGGAGGGGAGCGGCTTTCGGCCGGACTTGGATTTGGGGACTGTGAGGCATGTGGTTTCTTTCCTTAAACATTGTACCCTCCAACAGGTGTCATTCAACTTTTTTAAGATGTATGTTATCTAACTACGTCCCAATTGACACCTGTGAAGGTTCCTGGTAGTTGCCCACTTCAAAAACCACATGACAAGTGTCGGAGGGCACTGGCCACATCACTCGCGTCCAAATGCCCCGTTTCCACATGACATACCCCCCAAATGGGGTTGTTCACACCCAACGCTCGCACGGAGACACGTGTTGACACGTTTTGACACATTTTTCAGGTGAACAGTCAGTCCAGAGCCTCAACCGCCACAGGCACAAAATCTGAAATCTAGCAGCTTTGATTGGACAAAAGTCATTAAATCTAACAGTCTATATATTGTTTTTTGGGTCTAACAGTCGTCCAATTGCAACCTGTTGGAGGGTGCTGGTAGAGGATCAAAATAGACAGAAATCACATGAGCGACCTATGTTCGTTAACATCCTCCAACTTATTAGGATGTTCTGGTTGTGTGGCAATATCTTCCACCTTGGAGTCTAGCACAAAGTATCCTTTGCAAGCTGAGCTAGACAATTTGTCAGAATCCAGCTTTCTCATTTAAAGGATGTGACATGGCGCAGCGCGCCAAGTGGGAAAGTCGAGGTTGAATTGTTAGATCGTTATGATCATTTGGAATATTTGAGACAGATGGTTGAATCAAGAAAGGACATGGGTGGAGAGATTTTACACCTGTTTTCACACCCTCCCAAAACAGGACGTGTCTTTTTTGGTACCTCCAAAACGATCCGAACACCCGATGGCCCCAAGATCGGGACGGGCGAAGAATAGCTCGGCGGGGAATTCCAGGGTCGATCCCAGCAGAGCGAAGGATGCTTTCGGGGCCACGGGCCCCCAAGCGGCCCTGTTTGGTCACCAGAAGGCTCCTGTTGGACAAGAGCTCCTACGAAGCTTGTGATACTCTGGCTGTTCGGGTCACTGCTTAGGCCAATCTGAGGCCGTTTTCCGCCCCTATTGAAGGCATAGAAACGGTCAAAAAGACTTCCAGGCTAGTTCCTAGGAGGCGCTTGGAGGTTCCTGGGAGGCACATAGAGGCACATGGGTACCATTGGGTGCCCATTCACCTCTTATAAACTCTTGTTGCCCCCCCGGTCATGTCTCTTTTCTAATAGCGATGGCCTCTACTAGCGATGGCCTCAGCCGTTTGGCCTTTCGTCAGGAGAACGAGGCCAAGAGGGGCGAAGCCACCTGGGTCCCCGAGCGTCTCCGATTCCTCATCGGCGAGGCATCCGGTTCGGGGCCGGTGGTGCTGAGGGGCTGAACCACCGGTCTATCCGTATGCACTGATGTCACCAACCGCACCTGCATGACCGAAGGGGCCGCTGGCATGATTACGTCATTATACGTCCAATCGGTTTGAGGCAGTTTAACGTCTTTCTTTTTTTGGAACAACTGGCATCCTGGATGGCCAAGATGTTGTATAGATAGAGAACACACTGCTGCAACTGATCCCATAACTGTTATTTTGAAATCTCTCTCTATACGGGATCAGTTGCAGTACACGAGGCCTGCAGCACACAAGGCCAGTCTGACTCTCTCTCTCTCTCTCTCTCTCTTTGTGCACAAGGCCAGTCTGCTTCGGGAGCCAAGCCCTCCAAATAGCTGGCAGGGTGATGAGTACGAGCCCTGCGAAGCCGAGGAGACGGGAGTTCTGCAGAGATACCGGTACTCCCTGACTCTTCGATGTCCATTTATATATTATCGCTTTCCAGGAAAGTCAGTTGGGGTGGGGAACTAAAGCTGATGGTTACCAGACCCAGAGCCCTTGAATGCCCTTGCTTTATCATCCCAGAGTACTTGTTGTGTTCACGAAAATGCTGAGACCGCCGTGCATGTGACGCGTGTTGAGGAGAGACCGGCAATCTGCAGCATGGGGCAAATCCAAGCAATTCCCGGACTGGCATATTACGACATATTTACATACACCCCGCAAGATTGAGACATGGACCCTGAAAATGGACCTTTGGAAGACGATTGTACTCTACAATAGTGGTTTTCGGGTTCCATGTGGGTCTACCAGGGCGATACATATGTGGTTCAATTGGGCTCGTGAGTCGTATCCTGCCAGTCCCATGGAGTGAGTGGGAAGCCGCTGCATCGGGTCGCACGCATTCGGCATCCGCCAGGAGCGTTTCCTCCAAGATCCCAAGTACCTGAGGAAGGCCACGGTGCGCATCGACGAGATTCTGAGCTTCGAGTATTTGCCACTTAGTCAGTTGTGCTCACGAGATTCTGAGCGTGTCCGTGTGTTCCGTTCGTTGATGTCCATCCTGGATTTCTGTAAAAACATCTGTCCGGATAGACCGACCTTGTTTTTCCGCTTTGGAATCGCTTCTTCGCGCTGAGGCAACACGTGGGCCAAACAATGAGAAATTGCCTTCGAGTAGAAAGGCATCGGGCCACGCGCCAGGACGAGTTATGGCGGTTTGACACCATGGAGAACAGGAAATCACATTTGAGTTCTTCCCTATAGAGTAGGTGAGAAAGAGGCGTTGTGTTCTCCTAGAGTCCTGGAGTTGCTCTCTCTCTCTCTCTCTATTTGTGTTTTTAGGATTTGTGAAAGATCTCGCAAAGGTGTCCTTGATTTGTGATTTGATTGCCATTAAGGACCTATAGGCTGACCTAGACACGTCAAGTGACCTATGGACCTTCTTGCTTCTTTTTCGCCCGCCAAAAGACGAGTGGCTTTCGTAGACTGACGGTAGACGTGTGCGCAGAGAGAGCACGTTGCTCGCATTCGCAAACGCGCTGCTCGAAAGGCGAGGTGGGATGAGTCTCATGAAATACTTGAGCCGAGTGAAAGCCAGAGACGCTCGGAAGATCCCAAGGGCAAAATATGTTCCTCCACGGTGAGCTCAGCCTAGCATGTTGTTTTTCTTGTTTCTCCGATGTTTTGTGTATGTGTTTTTTCTGTCATTGTTTCTTGTTTTTGTAAATTATATGTGTCATTTATGTTAGTAAAAACACATGTAACGCGTGTTTCTCGACCAAGGCTGATGTTTTTGTTGCTTTGTCCAAAATCCTTCCGTTGACCCAGCCATAGTGGCCTGGTGGTTCAAAGGACCGAATACTGCTGGCATTCACGGCATCAAACACATTTCTGTCTTGTGAAATGGCTCTCAAGGAAAGCAGCTTCTGGGTTATGACAATCACTGCAGAAGAGGAGGAAGAGGGGGAGGAGAAGCAGCATGACTCACTCCAAGTGCACCTTGTTGGACATTCGTTGAACAGAGACTCTTTTCCACAGAGACCCGACCGCCTGACAGACCATTTTGCAAGACCGCCTGTCAGACCCTGCGGGTTCGAGGGGCTGTTGGGACCTTGGAAGGAGGTGGCGCCAGTGCAGCACTTGCTCCTCATGGAGGTGGCACGCGCGGTCTCGCGGTCGCGCGCGGTCCGGGTGGTGGGAGGTGATGGGATGTGATCCACATGCCTTGATGAGCAAAGGGAATGATGATAGGGTCGAAGGTTTTTATCTTGCACATGATATTGATATCTACATGGATGATGTGTAACGAACCCCTTTGGTGCATGTTCTCTTAGTACCACCCGGTCACCCTCGGATCCGGGGATCTTTGGGTATCCACACATGCCTTTTGCCGTTGCAGAAGGCCTGGTTTTGCCACACCTTGCCGCACAAACTGGGATGGAAAGCGTTTCTGTATTGCATTGACATGCTCCGTTCTCCATAAGTGGTTCATAAACAGGATCTTTCAGCTTTTGTGCAAGAGCAGTGAAGAGTATGCCTGCATGTTCCTGTTCCTTGCTCGAAACACAAGCCTCTTGAAAATGAAGACGGACGCACACGCACATCCTCATCCTCCTTGACCAAGAAACGAGCATCTATCACCACAGAGGCCCAATCCAAGGAAAACAAAGATCTTTTTCAGTTGTTTGCTCAACCATCGTTTTGCTCCAAGATATTCGGCAGTCGCGAGGCACATCCCCCCACAGTTTGCTCATCGCCCAGCATAGAAGTGTTGCAGGACAAAGCCCATAGCTCTGAACCCAGCAAACTCCATTTTTTCCTGGTGGATATCTTCGTTTGAGGTTCAACCTCCCCCCAAAAGAACACGCCCGTTCAGCCACCGGTGAATCCCCAAATCCAATGCCTCCAACTGCCAACGTAACGTCTACCAGATGAAACAAGCGTTCAGCACACGGTGTACATCGGGCGCCAGGTGTACAACGGCCTCAACGTGATCCACCAGGCCGAAGGTTCGCACCCGAGGCGCTGGCCGCGGCTGGACGCCTGGCGGTGGCTCCAAGAGTGGGCGCAGCAGGAAGACCTGCGGCCCGATGGCCCCGAGGGCGACGCTCGGTTTGGTAAGATGTGACGTGAGGACCTTGTTCCCATGTGGGGGAAAGGAAGAGTTCATATAATCCTTGGCTCCCAAGGATATGAGATCTTATGGCAGACTAGTGACTAGACCCTTTATGTTTTAATCGTTATGAAATATATATTGAAATATGATGAAATATGTAAATATATAACTGTTAGATACATTGGTCATACTCAAAGGTCAGTTATTCTATTCTCACCGGTCATTCGACATCCATTCGATGACACGACTTTTCAAGTGGCCTTGTTTTCTTTGTCTTGAGGTGACTGTTGGCCCCTATGGGGGCTACGACGGACGAATGGAACGATGGGATATTCGCCGCTGCTTTCTATGGTGAAGAACGTCCTTCATCCCTCATGTAAATAGCCTGGCATCAGCCAGTGAATCTTTTCGCCCTAGGCTTGGCCTTGGGAGGCCACAAAAGATGGCCCATGGAACCATGTGTGTCGCGAGATCTCATGGCGATCTCGTCGGGCCGCGCTTGAAGTCGTGCGGCTTTAGGCGCAGCGTCTTGAAATGCAGAGACCTAGCTGAAGGCTGCCGCAGGATCGCCAACGGGTTTTCCTGAAGCGGTCAGCTACTTTCTTGGTGCCTCAATCTCGATTCTGCAGAAGACAGTGGTTTGAGATACTCACACTGACTGGGGATCGCCTCGTCAACTACTGACATCCTCAACCTACCGGAGGAGAGTCATCAAGTCACGAAGATGTCCAATGTCACCAAGTCGAAAGAGGCGGAACTTGCAGAGTCATGGTCTTCCAGAGGCACCGACACCCGCAGACCACGTCCACGGACGGCCAGAAACGGCCAGAAACGGCCAGAGACGCAGAGATCCACTCGGTGTGACTGGGACTGCTTCAATGCTCCTCACGAACGTTGAGAAGGGGAGTCTCTCACAAAACCTGCCCCCAAACCCTGGATTGCCGAGGTTCAGGCTATGAAGACGGATCTCTATGGTTACGTCGGCGAGCATTCCTTGGGTCCTTGAGCACCAAATCTTCATGCACCGTTGTCGTACGTACTACTACCGCTACTACACTAGCACCACTGCTACCAATACAGCACTAGAGTTCAACGCACACATGCCACTGTTTCAGGCCATTGCAGGGTAGCAGTTTGGGCAGCCGGCACTTTAGTGGGCTGATTGCATGGAGTCGTGTAAGATTAAATTCCTGGTTTGTTCGCTCTGCAGCTGTTGGGCAGCTAGCATAAAAGGTGCCTATTAGGCAATGCAATGGTTTAATACTCTAAGATCATTGCTAAGGGTAACATGCGAAGATTATATAAACTAATTATATAAATGTAGACTAATTTGCCAAGACATTGCCCTGATGGGGGGTGGATGTACTCTTTCACTCAAATGCACACCTGTTTGATAACTATTCAAACTCTTCAGGACTCGGAATCATTGGTTTCATATCAAACTTCCGCAATTACATACATGATCACGCATGCTGTTCCACGGGTGATTCTGTGTACAGTCACGCAAAATTGAGCCGTTCCTGTGCGCTTGGGCCATTCCTGCCATGCTGATTTGGTGTTTTGGGACTCTTGCAGCAGCACTCCTGGCGCTGCTTCGGTGAAAGTCGCGTGCGTTCGTGTGCTCGATGCAGATCCTGAAGAAGGATGTATCTTAAGATGTTCTTGTGATTCAGGAGTGGTCAAACCAATTGTCATATTGAAATAATGGCCATGTGGGAAGCGACACAAAAAGCACCAAAGGTGTCACTTTCTTTAAGGCTGGCCCAAGGGTCTATGTCAGGCTTCAGTGAAGTGGGGCGACCAAAAGGCTACAAGTTTGACACACCCTGAGCTTTGCCATTTCCTCTACCGTAGACTATGAAATCGGGCGTTGCATGCGTGCGCAAGATGCAACTTTGTGATCGCGACATGAAATTGAGACTTAAACACTTGGTGAGAGCCCACTTTGTGATGGTACTAGTCTTGGGTATCTTCTAGTTGTGTTTTTGTTATCTCAAATCAGTCGTGACAAGCGCGAGAATGAAGCGACACGATGCTAAACGCGTCGCGTTCTTTGAAAGCGCTTAGGCCCGGCCCTACTTAGTCGAATAAGTTGGATCCCTGTCCCTGTGAGTCCAATTATTGTGGGCCAAATGCTAGAAGCCTTGGTTGGTCCTAGGTTTACCGCCCTTTGGATATTTTTTGTTAATATGTTGGATTGGTGTAAATATGTGTAAATCCACTCCTTATGTTCTGTTGTTGGTTTTGTTGATGCCTTCCCTAAGGATTTGCATTGTGCTGGTCTGGCAACGGGGTTTGCTGCCCTTGTTGCAAGTACCCAGCGTTGTTTTGCAGAGACCCTTGCCACTTGGCTGTGCCGTTTGCGAAGGAACGGACACTTTGGATGACAAGACATGACAAGGATATTGATGTTGTAAGAAACATCAGGGCTAAGAATCACAAGTTTTGGATGATGAAGATAGCACACAGAGCGAGCGCACTTGTGCGCGAGCGCACTCCCTGCACTGTGATTCGGTCTGAACGCTGGTGGACCACTGCAACGGCAGGTGCCGAACCGCCAACTCACCGGTGTTTCCAACCCGAACACTCATACATTCTGCCGATCCACAGAGGATTGAATGGAAGGGGTTTCAGAGATATCCAGCGAACGTGGTTATAATGGTGTTTTGTCAGGTGTCCATTTGTTCGGTTCATGTGCTTTTGCTATATTACAGGCTTGAAGATGCTTGGAACCACACCATGAATACTGCCAAGATATGAGGGTTCTGTGGAGTCTTAGGATAAGTGTGACACCCAATCCGTAGACGGGGACAGCCAAACGAGAGTACCCGGATGTACCCGGTTGGTTTCGGAGAGGGACCATCCTCATCGATGTAAAAGGGACGTCTCTCAAGGATGGAAAAGTCGGACCACCTGCACCTTCTCCCGGCGACGCCGCGTGTGGCTCCCAACACTGCCGGCAACGCCGCGGGGAAAGGTGACCGGCACACAGGGTCTAATCTCCCCTCTTACCGTTCACCCCCCCGGGTTTTGCTCCCTTGGAGACTGCCATGAACGGGTGGGCGGAACCGCCCTCAGGTTCGAAGTCCTGCGGGATGGAGTCGAAGCCGCGAAGCAGCGGCTCTTGAGCGGCGCAGTCGCAGATGGAGGGCAGCCGCGAGTCGCAGTCGCTTGAGGGACTGGACATGTGGATGGTCAGTGCACTCCGTGGATGGTCAGAAGTGGAGTGAAAGCCACTTGTTCGTAGAGGAAACGGGCTAAAAGGGTCATCCTCTTTGGGCCGTGCCATAAACTTCCATGATGATTTTGAGAGAGTGTACTTGAAATCTGCATGTATGCCGTGGATGTGAACATCATAATGTTGTTGTTGTTGTTGCTGTTGTTGTTGTTGTTGTTGTTGTTGCATGTTGTTGTTCTTTTTGGGGTACACAGTCCGACACACCCAGACAGTCTAAGAAAGCCACGCAAAGGTATGATCCTTCTTTTCAGATTCTTTCAGAACCATGAGCAAATCGAAGCGCCGTGCGGGGTTCTGAACGGAATGGACATGCTGCTGCTGCTATGCTGCTATGCGATGATACGAGATTATGAGATGTTGATTCATGATGATGCTGATGATGATCGATTCGGATTACCAATCTTCATCAATTGCCTGACCAGAACCATGAGGAGCTGAACTTGACCGATGGTGAGCACATGTTGCTCAGGTGTCTTCAGACTTGGTATGTTGCTCTTCCTCAACTTGGAGGATGGAACCTGCCTTGACACTTGACACTGTGACCTGCCTTGACCTGCTAGACAGACTCGGTTCTGACGATTTCTTGGGGCGTGAATCGGTTCTGACATCACAGACACGTTGGCGCTTTCAAATAGATCAACATCGCTGTCTGGAGCCTTCAATCCTTCGAAACAAGTGGACAGGATTTGCACAGTTCTGCTAAGCCACCGATCCTGGACGTCCAGTTCAGTGACAGAAATTGAATTCAGTCAGATACATCATGTTGTGAAAGAAATGGAGTGCTTGAGTGACAGAAAACGAGCTCCCAAGTGTCTATATCTTTTTTTTTGCATGGTGTTTGTCCATTTTCTTGTGGATAGACTCTTCTATGGGATTGTTATTGTGTTTTTGGTCACGGTAACCTGCAGGTGATTCTTTTGAAGTAGTCTTAGAAGCCCAGCTGATTATATATTATATAGGGTGTTTGACAGGTGCTACTGCGATCAATTTGGACAGCCTTTTGTTTGGCAAGCGAGACGAAGACTCTTTATTTGGCTGTTTTCCTTCGGCTAAGCGCTGCTTGTATGCTTTAGCAACATGTTGGGACAATGGGGGGGTTTGCCCCAAAAGCAAACGTTTCCGACTGGGGGGGTTGGGGGGTGGCTGGGGACCGTTTTCTTCGTGTTGCTCGTCGCGTAAATCGACCTTCGCGTTTCATTGTCGATTTCGTGACGTCTCCTTCGGCGTTACGACTCGGGTATTTCGACCTTCGCGGTGCTTGGGCTGAGAGGACATGTCGGCGGGCTCGACCTTCGAGGTTTGTTTGTGTTTGTCGTTAGTTTTGTTGTGTTTGTCCGGTTTGAGGTGCCCTTCCCCTATAATCAGCATTTGATGCTTTTTTGGACGCCCACATTGACGTTTGTTCCCGTGTCTCGGATCCGACTGTCTCATTCGTTCAGGAGCTTTCATTAATAAACTGAACTGTCGGTCAGATCGTCTCGTTGATTTTCGTTTGGTCTTGTTCGATGTCTCGATCGTCTCGTTTCTTGTCTTCTCGGGCGTTTCGATGCGAAGCTGCAACGAGAGCACGTTGATGGCTTCGCAGCATTGTGGTTCAGCCAACATCCAGGGTTGGACTCAATGCTGCAGGCAGTGAAAATACACGGAGAGGCTGTGCAAGACACTTGTCCGCCAGCTCAAATGTACAGTGACCTGTCATGGCTCAATTGGGCAGAGGACTGATGTCTGTCTGGGGTGCAAAAGAATCCTGGATGTCAAGATCATTGAACAGGTGGGACGACGGAAGAGACTCGAGGACGGGGCTCACTGGTCCTTGAATTGTCCTTAAATAGCACTCAAGTTATCGCCTTGGAACTAGTGAACTCCAAGACGATAAGTTGACTGTCCCGAAAGCCACAAAACACCCCCCCTTTTACTCAACATGTTGGATGTGCACAAGACAGGTACGTGGAAGGGCCATCTTGACAATTTTTGTAGCTCACAGCGACCACAGTGTGGACCGCGTCGTTTTTTCAGGAGGAGGACCAGGATGCTTTACGACAGGGACTGAGCCCAGACTTGCAGCAGAAGCTTTTCCGCTTCTTGGACCGGAGGAAACGCAGAGTGCACGACTCGGGGGTCCATCGAGAGTTTCGACCGGGAAACACTGCTGTTCAGAGGACGAGATGACCCGATTTCAAACAGAAGAAACTGCTAGCTGCTAGCTGCCTCGATCACTGTTGGACCGTTGGAACATTGACCGTATCTCATGACATATGACCTTAAAGACCGCAAAGAACAAAAACGCCTCGCTCCTTTGCGTCGCACTCTTTGCAAAGACGTTTGTCGTTGATCCCAGGAGAGCCTGTGGGTGACTTGTTGCCTACACAGGTCAGAAGACTCTTAGTGGGCCCAGGCGAGGACGCGAACCCGAAAAGAGGGAAGAGACTGGGAGTCCATGCCGTTTGGACTGGGAGATCACCACTTGCCGTTGAACGCTGGGCATCCAGTTGACCGTAACAGCCGGTCCTTCTGGCAGTGGTATGCGTGCCTTTTTGAAAAAATTTTTGTAGCGGCGGAAATCAAATCCACTTCTCAAAACCAAATGGGAGTGGACATGAGTGGACAATAACTCCGTGGAAAACTGTTTCAACATGTTTCAACTACAAACAGGTTGTATTCCATTTGCGTTGTATATATAGTTACAACATGTTACAACCAAAGCAACCGATTGTTTCTTTCGGTTGCAGTGCTACTTCACAATGGAGGGAAATCTCCTGAAAGACCTAAGACCTAAGGTATAGAATTGAATGCTAGTACGGCAGTGAAATATGCACTTGTGACACTGTGAAGTATCTTTGGACATTGCAGTAGCATTCATGTCTTACAATATTTACAATGGTTTTCACACCTCTTCGAGCATATCCTTACAGACTGTTTGCTGTTGAAACTACCAAATCCGCAGGGTTTTCCAGAAAATCAAAAATATTAAAAGGCTTCCTGAAATTCACCATTTCCGGCTCCGCTCAGCCGATTCCTGGGCGTACACCTTGCTCCATTGTCAGGTGATGAGAACCACTCTGGTCGCGATCGGCGCGGTGTTGGGGGGTCCCGCAGGAGTCCGGAAGCATTGATGATAAGAAAAGAAAACTAGAGAGTCTAGAGTGGGCCAGAGACACCGCTTGACGGGGCCAATTGTGGTTTTGAGAGAGACCCAAGGTTTTCTCGTAATGCAAACCAATCGAATCAGTCGCGTGAACTATGATCCTATACACTATACAGCCATGCAACTTTTCATCGGACTCAATCTGGTTTGAAAAACATATTTGTGGAAAACACCTTCAGGCAGATGAGTAGCAGCCGACGGGTAGGGCAAGCTGGTTCACCACTGGTTGAACCGGCGAACGATGGCCAGGGCGAAGGAAGAGCCTGAGCAGCCAGAGCTGAAGAGCCAGGCCCCGCAAAGTTTCTCGGGTTTGCCGCAAAATGGTTCCGGTTTCAACACTGGAAACACGCACCTTATAGAGAATGGAAATCCCATGTTTTTTATCCGCCTGCGTTTTGTTCGGGGTGCACTGCCTGGTGACCAGCTGTGACGTCAACAAAGCGTTAGTGGTACTTAAAGGGGATTGACCGACAAGGTCAACGACCGGGTAAGTACTCAACCTGGTAAGTACTCAAGCTCAGTGGGATGCTTGGTCCCAACAAGGGAAGACCCAATAGAATGTCGGGTCTTGATCCGTTTGCCAAGGTGAAGGTGCAAGTACACGACAGTTATGTATATTTTCACCCTGCGGGTTGTTCCGCCGGCCTTTTCAGCCAATGGTCCCAAGATGCGGATTACCTTTTGCGTCAAGAGGAAAGACTGCAACAGAGCAGAAAAAGTAACAGCATCATCCAGAACACAGCTGGAGCAACAGAGGAGCCTACATGACATGACGTGCATTATGATACAATAAGAGAACAGGGAGATGAAATTGGGGGATGCAACGTATAGCCTGCCAAGCAAGAAGACAAATTATATGACATGTGACACAATGAGCGAAGTAGACCGTGCGAAGCAGCAAACGTACATAGCATTCCCTCAGACATGATACAAGAGAGTAATGAGGACATGTATGGCATGGGGATTTCCAAGCAGTCTGAGTCTGCAAAAAACGATAGATACGTGAGTGCAGGTGCAAAACCTGAGAAAAACACATGCAAAGCAGAAGCGCAATGCATGGACAACGACAAGAGAAGAACGACGATAAGAAGGAAGCGCACACAACCTTTCACTTTAGCTATGATATATGTGAGCTACATACATTCGGGATGTGGGGGGGGAAGGGGGGGGTCAGGTTAGACCGTTCAAACATCCGCCCGGGGGAGCACTAAAGCAGACAAGACATAACTTAACACAGAACATCAAAAAACTAACAAAAAACCAACTACCCAAAACACGCCGTGCCCCAGGGCCGGCGGATTGAGATGTTATTTTTCAATCAGATGCTATCAGATAGGTTGTGATATTTTCTGAAGATGAATTCACTGGCGCAAGCGGCCAGATTTGAAACCACGGATTGTCAAAGAGTCATTGGAACTTGTGTGGAAGGAGATGAAGACGAAGGATATCAACGATGACGCAGAGGAGGTTGAGACACTCCTTGCTTCCTGGACATTGGGCGTGTATGCCACTTGGGTTTTGCAACAAACAGGTCGTTTTGAGTCTTTTTTTTGGTGTTTTTTAAAACGGTGTTTTCCGGGTAGACTTCTTGGAGCATTTCTGTGGCTCGTTTGTTTCGGACTTCCGCTCGCGCGCCCAAAAACCGCGGTGACGTGACGAGTCTCCGTGTGCGAAAATGGCTCGGGCCGCCGGATCTGGGAAGACGTCTGACAACGACTCGTTGGCGGTCCGGAGTGTTTTTTTTGCAATTTTGCAGCTCCCTTTTTGGATGAGCTAGAGCAGGAGAGGGTTCGCGATGGCTCACGGTTTTTGGTCCGAATGATTGTTCCTTGGAATGTTCTGCACCAACATGGAGGATGGCCTGCAAGGCTGGATGCGTGTGGTTGACACGACGATGGCTATAGTTCAAAACAACAACTTCACAGATCAGAACAAGTCCAGTCTTTTTGTCATTGCCATCCCCTTGAGGTATGTGGTACCGACAACCCATGGGTATTGGTCTCCATGTCCTTCAGCAAGGGTACCTTGGGGTTCCCTCCTAAAGAAAACCAGCAAACAGAACCAACTTCGCTCCATTCTCTGGAGCGGGGGCTCGCGCCTTGGAATCCTGCAGACTCCTTTGGGGTCCACCTTTCAGGTCGTCCAATCCCGCGTAACGGCCACCGAAGAACAAACGGCAAGTCGATCGACGCGTGGTGTCGCAGCCTCCGTGCCACGGCCCAGGCCGATCTGCTGAAGTTGGCGTGCCGTGGAGCAGCCCGAAAGGTGAAGATCTTTTGGGTTTCCTGGCGGAGCCCGTGGGGTCGGTTGGGGTTTGTGTGGGAGGTCGAATGGGTATGATATGGTATGATTGGGTATGGATGGTGATTTTCGGATGCAAACACTAAAGGTGACATGACCCACAAAGGGGGGTGATGGTGAACGTTGGTTTCGCACCACTCGTACAGATTCGCTGGTCCCTGAACTTGGGGTGTGCCTATAGGATGTGGACGCCTATAGGATGTCAGCTCCGTTTTCCGCCAGCGCCGGGCGAAATGGAGCACCGCCAGCACCTGTTTGGCACTTGCATCAGAACAGCTCCTAATTTGGTCAGGCTGAGCTACCAATGTGGTGCTGGGGTTCATGAGACCCTGATTCTTTTGCTCAGTTTTGCTTCATGAATGGTGCCGTGCAGATCCGAGCAGCAGAAGTC
This sequence comes from Durusdinium trenchii, assembly GCA_963970005.1. Taxonomy (NCBI): domain Eukaryota; class Dinophyceae; order Suessiales; family Symbiodiniaceae; genus Durusdinium; species Durusdinium trenchii. The sequence goes on along the minus strand of CAXAMN010022328.1, from coordinate 222,395 downwards.
ATCAAACGTCCAGATGTTGTGTCACGAGAAGCCATGTAAAAAAAATAGAAAATAAGACACAAAAACACACTGTGACACAGTCCAAGCGCTTGGCGGAACGCACTGCCAGCAGAGAGCAGAAACCGTTCCATCATGTTCCAATATTCAGTTTTCTTGTGGACTAAGGCCTCGCATGGTGCAAAGATGAAACACTTGTTTGGAGCGAACTCCTTGATGACCACAACCGCGCGACTCGGTGAGGATCAGGCTCTAGGCTCTAATGGACTTGGGTTTGGACACCTGCATATATGTACTGGTAATATTGTATATACTGTATCAACAGCTGGGATATAGACCCCGAGTCAGGGACAAAATCATTGACCGCAGTGATGTCAACCGTGGGGCCGTGTGATGTCAACCCGGTCGTCTCGATCGCGCAATCCACTTTCTGGATGACACCGTTCGCCCGCAGCGACACCTGCTTGGTGTCTCTTTTGGCACTCAGCGGAATCCAGGTACATGTGACTGCATAGGACAAGTGACAACACATGCCACCCCAAAGGTTTGAACATGTTTACTGACCAAGCAATCACCACACTTGTTCAGGTTGCCCCCTTAGCAACGTCGGAAAAAGGCTCGCTGCCAGGAGACCAGACCTTTAGGACACCAGACTTGTAGAGGAACAATCGAGCCGTGCGCTGCAGGGTCAGCATTGGATGTGGCTCTGTGGGCTGCGTCGCTGGAGGCCAATGGGGGGGAAACGTCTTCTTCGTTGAGGAACGAATGTTGAGGAACGAACGCGAGCTATATTGGGAGTTTGGACATTGCAAATTGGGATGACCAAACTTCCAATATAACCAAAGTTCGGGACTCTGGATAACCAATATATTGGGACTTTGGGAGTTTGACCATTGATATTCTAATTAACCAAAGTTCCTGTCGACCCTGCCAATACAACCGCAGATTGGACAGGTATTTGGATACGAATCTTGAGGTGGTGCAGGGTTCTTCAACGTGGGTCGACATGAACCTTGTTTGGAACTCATGTCAACTATGAGTTCCTTCCCTGCGGCCTCGAAATTTATCCAGCAGTTGGGTGAAGACTGCAACAGCTTCTTGGGAAAAGTCATGTGCCGAAGCCAGGCTGTGTGGGTGGCCTGTGTGGAGTGCCTTGTGCGTTATTCACCTTTGGACTCTCCATACCCTTTGGAGCTTTCTTGGGCAGCGACTTGGCCGGTTTGGGCAGTGGTTTACGCGCGCGTTTCTTGGCGTTCCGGTCTCCGTTTTCGGACAGCTAAGAGCTAATGGCTCAAACATTAGGTGCCATCTAAAGTGTGCTTGTAGAGGACAAGTTGACAAGAACCTGCGGGTCCAAGGTTCTCATTACACCAGTCCCAAGTGAAGATTTGGTGTCCTTTTCAGAGGGCATGACGTTGGTTTCCTCTTGCAAGAGTCCCAGACTATATATATATATATACACCAGGGCTGTTGCTGGGAGCAACTCCTAAGCTGAAATTCACCAAGCTCACCTGCCAAAGTGAGACTGTAAGGCATTTGTAAGGCAGCCAGTCAGAATAAAACCAAGATGGCTTTGCTGATGCACAACCAAGATGGCTTTGCTGATGCACAAAAGCGACCAGCGACTATCGCATCCTGGATCTTGTATGAGGAATGTCACATGACTTGTGTAGCAGGCAAACAAGAGGCGCCATTCTGGGCAATCATGTTGGCCACTTTGGCACTGCACCATCGACGAACTCAGGCTCTGTGGGTGGCTGTGGCGGCCTGGCTGCTGGAGTGCTGGTCGCAGCCTGCAAGGACAGCATCTATCGCCTGCAATCGTTTGCACACCAAACGAAGCTACCAAAAGACCCCTGGAAGACCGACATCGTAGGGAACCTTTGGTTTGGTTCCATTCATGACCGGCTTGTCGTTTGTCGCATTCTGGTGGAGTGCAGAAGTGGGTGACCGCCTGCAGTCTGCTCTCAACAACACGTGTTTAAGAGGTCTTTGTTGTGAGCCATCGTGTCCAGTTTGTTTGGAATCATCTCCCCTGCCGTTATGGTGAAAGGCAGATGGCAAGCTGTGCAGATTGGACTTTGCTGGACATGATGGAAATTAGGAGTTAACTAGGTCATGGCACGAACATGAATGAACATGAATGACCAATTTCTTCCGACTGGATTCTTTGGCTCTTCGACTCTCGCAGCGAAGCATCCGAAGCATCCTTGGAGGATGTCATTGCCCATGGACCTCCAAAGCAGCGCCTGACCCCCCGAGGGCATCGATGAAAGCGTCATCCCATGCCTAGGGACATGGGCAAGCTACTGATTTGTACCCTTTGCCTAAGCCTAAGCAATGTGTAGAGTTAGCTCCGGAATGGAGGAAAAGCAGTTTGTCGATGTTTGTCAAGGGCAGCCAAGGGTCACCTTCTACAGTCTCAGAGAAGAATATTGTTTTGCAGCTAAGTAGATTTCGATAGGCTTTGAACCACAGAAATGGGTTCAGCCTGTTTGCATGATGTTTTCCGAACCACTATGATGGGTAATTTATGCAGGACCAAGCGATATTCGGAGCATAGATACGGCTGGTTGGTGTTTATCCCCATAATAGCAATATAATTTAAGGATATTGCATGATATTGCTCTAGTGTTGTTTCTGTGATTTCTTCGTTGAGAAAGCACCACAGGTTGTTCCAGCATGTTCCAGCACTTGACACGTTCGTATGCTCCGGACTGCTTCGCTCTCAAAACATGCTGCGGTGATCGATATCGCCAGCCCCATTTTCGCTGTTCTGGCACCGTCATAGACGAAGTGCAGGCCGAAAATGCAACGCCTTGACTCAGCCAGTCATTGATGGATCAAGTTGCAAGCATCAAGCAAAAGTCAGTTCGCAAGCTAAGCTTGTTAAGCATCACTTGTGCAGTTTCTGTTCGTCGCTCCATTTCTGCGAAAAAGCTACAGCATATCAAGGCCAACAAAAAGTGTTCCAAGGGCCTTTCTTGCTTCCATGTGGGCGGTTTCCGAAAGAATTACATGATTTGTTTTGTTTTTTTCTATAGTCAGACAACATTCAGCTTGATTCTGCTTTGTGCTTCTGGCTCGGATCCCAACAAATATGGGGTTTCGGATTGGATTCGGAGCTGCACTGAAATCATGTCGATTCACATGTCAATCAGTTGGAGAAGTCCTGACAAACTGAGATTTGTCAATTCCGTACGTGCTTGTGAGACTAGATTGGCTGCAGGGGTCGTTTTATGAGGAGACCCTAGTGTTTAGATGCGTTGGATATGTATGGTCCGTTTCTTCCTGTTGTATCGGTTTCAATGACCGTCTTCCAGAGCTTTCATCCTTTTCAGAGGTGAGCCAGTTGAGATGACATGCTCCAAGTCCAAAGATGAGGCAGTTCAGGCCATGAATCCCTAGGAGCGTTCGATGAGCTTTGCCCCGTGGGACGTTCATCACAAGGCCAGGCTCGCGCCGCAAGGAGTCGACCCACAAGGCATGCAGCCACTAGCTGATTAGTTGAGCCTGTTGCATCATTTGATCCGATCAAAGGCTTAGAATTTGGAAGAAATCGGGAACGCAAACGGCCCAAAATCAGCGGTTCCTGTGTTGCTCTGGTGTTTGAAGCCATCAGTGGCCCACATGTTGGACAAACATCAAACATCGACCACGCACGCCGGTTGGGACGAAGCTGGGACGTTCGATCGCAACGACGTTGCGAGCACGTTCGAGGCACCGCCGCAAGGCGAGCACGTGAGCAGGGTCGATGTTCAAACCGCAGTTGGGTGGTCCGTCCATAACATGACTGAGCACGTGATGATTGTGACGAAAAGACCGAAGTAGGTGGTTTTTCAATGGGTCCGATGGGTCTTTGGTAGACAGATCTTGGAACGTTATGACGAGCTTTGAACAAAACAAGATGACTAAGTTGATTGACACATGCCAATATCGATTTGATGTTGTGAAAAGCGGACATCCATGAAGCGGCGTGATCTTGGCTGTGCAGATGGCGTGATCTTGGGCGGCTTGGCCATTGGCATGCTGTGCCTTATAGTGACGGACTCAGCTACCTATTTTGGAGCTGCGGACTAGCTACAAAGCAGTGGTTTGTCCGACATGTTTCAGTCTTTGTATGTCAAGCTGTCTCGCTGTCTACATGTTTGCAGTCAGGGCGAAGTCAGTATACACAGTTCATCACAGTTCTATCTCATTGGCTTCAGATGACTGACTGGGACTATCTCGGACTTGTGGTTCTTGGGTCTCTTGAAATCTCTTGCCAAATCATGCCATCGATACTAGTTCCACAGGTAGCGTGAATCTAAGAAGCTTTGGTTCTGTGATGGATTTGTAGCTTTTGCAAGTCCTCGTTGTATAGCTTTTGCAAGTCCAATGATCGGTTCTGTCAAGAGTATGCTTCTCTTGATAGACTCCAAGACAAAGAAACGGGCAGACATGTGGATGTGCCATGAGTGTGCATGTCACAGTGATGGCGATGCACCCTTGCTGCCGCACGATGGCCTATAGCTATAGACCCAGTATGGAAGGACTAGACACAGTGATGACCGCGCCAAGATCGAGGATCTTCGACGTGCAACGTGCGCGCATCAGCTTCAGGCTTGCTTAGCTGCTTTACACGTACAGCTCTGGCCTTGGTGGCTCTCAAGTGCGTATACAGCAATGGCCTATTCAGTTTCTGGAACATCGTGCGTGATCAGTAATGACGACAATTCTTCAAGCACGTGCTCTTCACGGGTTTGCACAGATTTTGCACAGATTTGCACCCCCCAAAGATGGAGGATGTTTGACTTTCCAAGTGCTTTTTGAGACGTAAGTCATTACCTATATACATACGTTGCGTTTCAATTGGATCCTGCCTCTCAGAAATGCGAGCAAACATCCTGTTGTTTGCTTTCACAAGCTGACAGTCACATTGGAAAGTCGGCCATGAAAGCACTGAGAATGGCTTTGCAGCGGCTGCTGGGTCTTTGCTTAGCACAGGCCGGGTGCTCTTTCATAGACACAACAGTGTCAGTTATATTCTAATGTTTTTATAGGTTTTTGATGTGTTTGTAAGAGGGAGTAACTGAGTAGCCCCTTGGAGGTTCAGGGGTGTCCATGAACCAACCCCGACACGGGGGGCTGATATTATAGACGATGTCAATATATGTCAATCCCAATGTTGTCGTCAAAGGTCAAATACCCCAAGCCCCTTGCAAAGGAATCGCGCAAAGGAATCCCTGCTTGTGCGATTCACATGGCTGCGTGATTGGTTCTGAGATGTTGTGAGCAACACGCTTTCAAACACGCTCTCATCATGTTGAAATTCTTGGACTTGAACATATCAGCGGAAGACTTGGTGAACACCTACCGACTCAGTGGATAACCAGTTTAACCTTTTGGAGAGATTGGTTTCCTGCCTAAGAAAGTTCAACCTTTTTTATCCCGACAATTGGCTCCGGAATCAGAATTCCAATCATTTCCAATTGTTTTTTTGTTTAATCATCACTGCAGTCTACATGACGGAGTTTTGCCCGTCCAACAAATCACACGTGGGTATACCAGCAAGGGAACTTCGGTGAAGGTGTCGGAGTTCCACTGACCCACCGGTCGCACCTGTGCGAGGTGGGCGCTGTGTTTTGGATGCTGCTGCTGTGTGGCCGGCTCCTGGAAGCTGCTCGGGGACCTGGGCCACTGGGTGGTATATGGTGGTATGGCACTGATCGTTGCTTCTGATTCACGTCCAGGGTTGCAACAACGGTGGATGCATTGAGCACAGCAGGGCAGAGCATCCCAACCGCCAAATGCCCTGTTTCTTTACCTCAGACGGCCGACGACTGACCCGACGGTCGGCCCCCGGCATCGGACGGGTCCGCTGCAGGGGGCGTTGGAATCGTCGAGGCGTGGCACGCGGCCCGAATGCAACGTGCAACCGTTGCTGCGCGCTGGAATGGGGCAAAGGAGCGTGCTTTCGTGGTTTGTAATGTGTTTTTGTGATATTTTACTATACAGAACATGTATATTCAATATGGGCAAATACCATGGCAGTCAGTACCTTTTGTAAAAAGACACCTGGAACATCCTGGAGGCACCAGATTCTCGTGGATCTGAGAATCAACGTCACAGGACACAAGAACTTGCGTCATTTCACGTCCAAAGGCGTTGGACGTACGCCAACCAGGCGCTTTGATCAGCGAGCTCGACGACGGATGGTTTTCCAACAGGTCGGTGCCAGAGGCAGGGACCGGTGGCACCAGTGGTGCATGGTGCACTGGATTTGAAGTGGTAGACCTTTCCTCCCTGCTTCATGAATGAACAGTCGTCGACCTTAAAAAGTCTTGTAAATGGAGATTGTTATTCTGTGCTTCTCCTTTTCTTTTGTTTCTTCAGCTGTGGGTGAGCTTTTACGACTGCGATGGGTGCAGAGTGCAAGCAATCCTTGGAATGTTTGGTTGTCAATGTCAAGAATATTGGTTGTTGTTTTGAGGTGAGTATTCTATAATTCATGATAATTCTATTGCGATTCAGGCACCTCGAACCTGAATGAAGCGGTGAGTGTTTATTTTGCATGCCTTGTTTTTGTCGGGATGTTTTTGTTTGCTCCAAGATTCCAGATGGATCATGATCGCATGCGCGGGTTGCCTCCGATGTTCATACCGAATCCGCGAACGACCGGAATCGCTGCTCAGCGAGCCGCAGGTCGCAAGCGGCCGTGTGGTCACCTGTGGGAGGACTCGGCCGGTGTCGCCGAAGCAGCGAACAGGCCAATGCCAAACAGCTACTAGGAACAAGAAGCTGCTGCTTAATACGTTAAACGGGCTTTTCTTCGTTGTCACACATTTCTTGGAGCTCCGCTCCACCATTCCGAACGAGGACACACCTGTGAAGCGTCGCAAGCGATGCTAACTGGCCAAAGCTTGCCAGGGTGATTGATTGAGGCCAGGCCAGGCCCGCTGGTCAACCCCAGCATTTAATTTGCAACCTCCTTGTTTGGAGTTCCTACTGCTTCAGGAGATGGTTATGGTCGTCACACACATTTCGTACACTCTTTTTTGTTGCGCGAGAAGTGCAACAGATGCGGATTTCACACGAGTTCATGCTTCATTTCTTGGAAGGGATGCCAAACACTTCAGCTTGGCTGAACCAAGAGTATGGGGTGCTGACTCTTGGTTTTCAAAACGATAGAAGATCCTCCCACTCTTCCCCATCGATCAGCCGGCGCCACGTGTGGGACGCGATGTACAAAATCTCAACGTGCTGTGCGCACGAGCGACGAGGTCGCTTTCGGCCGTCGAGGTCTCCAGAACTTTCAGACAGATCTGGAGAGGAAGCCAATTCTATAGTCAATGACATCATGCAAATATGGAAGATGAAAATGAAGAATCCAACGACAATTAGAGGCCCAGAGGCAGCATATGATTTCCCGGACCTGCTGTGTTCTCAGCTTCGCTTGCCAACGGAGACGTTGGAAAACGGGATGGTCGTGCTCGATCGGTCTCCTGGTGCCATGACCCGCCGATGTCTTCGGCTCGACCCGCAACCACAGAGCTCGGGGTGGTTTTGAGTCCACAACGTGAGTGGAGAACAGGTACACCATGGTACACCGATCCGTTCGTGAAGAGCACCCCGACATGGGTCGTTTGCAGCTGCCCAACCACCTGGTGACTTGGAGGGTCTGTCGCATTGGCAGAAGACGGATATAGACGGATCAGATCCGCTGTGGACCGTGGAAGCTTTCTGGAAGCTTTTGGCCCAAGAAGCACCAGACGATCGATTTGTGTTGCTGTTGTTGGGCCCCAAGACATGCGGTGCTACCTGTTCCATCAAGTCGCAAGTGAAGTGAAATGTTTGTAATCTCGATCTCGACATTGATCAGCAACTCATGAACACGAATGGCTCAGCATGATGCTTCAAGAAATTCTGCAGTTTTTTTTCACACCTCGCTGAGCACTGCCGCTGGGTGCACTGCCCGCTGAGCCCAGGTGGGACTGGTGGGAGCGGAGGGTTTCTGGCTCGCCAAGCTGTGAGAAGCTTGAGCCAGTCAGTCTTTTTGTGCGAATATCAGGAGACTTCACAGCCGGTTTTGGCGAAGTCTTGCGTGTTGGTGGAAGTCTTTTGCGGTCTAGAAGTCTTGGTGTGTTTTGTGGTTTGACTGTTTCTTTGGAGTTGTGGGCAATGCAGCACTGGTCCAAGAGCAGACCATGGGAATCGCAGCATCAGCATGGCAACACCGTGCGAGTCTTAACATCGTTCTCGCACTCCATGGCTTCAGCATGCTTCAGCACAAATAGCTCGAGCTGCAGCCTGTGTTTCCAAGACGATTAATTAGAAGAGTCTAGCCAGAAAAGAACACAGAATAAAAAAGACAGCTTTTAGATTTCAGATGTTAGATATTGTGAATTGAAATCAATGATAGGCAATGAGAGTTTGACCATTCCTGTCCACCCAACTTGACACTTGCCACGTATCTTCTTGCCAGCAGGACACATTCCCATCACAACCAAGCACTGGTGGCCTTAGCCCTCCTCGCTGGGGTCATCCCCTCAGCTTGTTTATGGATCTGCACCTCCCCAGAATGGATCTTCATCAACTGTCATCTCCCCAAAAAAGCATCAGAAAGCTCTTCGTCTCGGGCACCAGCCACCCCCAGCCAGGCCAAGCACCAGGCCCAGCCATTCACTGCACCAGCCTGGCTCCCGTCCCCGTCCGAAAGCCCGCTGCGTCGTCCGTCCCCCGCATGGCCGACGCGGCGGGCGGATGGCGCTCGCTGGGCTATCAGCCCAATGCCATGACGGCCGCGCTGATCAGCGGCGTGGCGGGCGGATGCGCGCAGGCCGGGCGGTGGAGCTGGTGGATGCGGTGTGGAGAGGTCCGGCGTTGCGGCGATTTCAGTGATGGAGTGAGTGACAGACGAGTCAGGGGAGTGATACCTGCAGGTATGAACTTCTACCGCATGATATATGATCTGATTGGTGATTCGATGCTAAGTATAGATCTTAAAGGAGGATTCACCTACAGAAGGTGGCAACGTCGCATCACACATGAAATCCAGCCCAGAAGTGGTAGATTGCACTGTTCAAAAGAGTTGGATTGCAAGAGTTCCCGTGGTTTCCAATGCCCATGCCCCGGCGATGCGTTTCTAACGAAACCCGGCCATGCCACTTGCGGGACCAGGTGGAACGACACTTTCGCTCAGGTCATGTACATTGTTCCCTTGATGTGGCTTCGAACCATCATGGAATACCAGTACAAGCCGCTTGGGCGAGGTGCTTGAGAATTGAGAAGCACAGTTTGATGCACAGGTGGCTTGCCGTATGGAACGATCCTAGACTGGGTGCTCGGATTAACTGGTTTTGCATGGCAAAAACTTGTGCCAGATGAGGTTTGCCCTTGGGGGAAAGCTTGATTGTGCTGCTTTGGTGTATGTATGTTGTTGTTTGATGCGGTAAGTTAACCACGTCGGGTCGTATCAACCAAGTAACGTCAAGCAGACTAACAACCAGAATAGCAGGTGCGCATTCTTGTTTCATGGCATGAGGAATGGGCACACCATCAAAGAAGTGGCCAGCTCCCTCTACAAGGAAGGCGGCATTCGTCGCTTCTACCGTGGCTTTGTGCGTCTCGGCCAAGATGCTCTCCTCGGCGACGCCTCTCGAATTCGACACCGGACCTTGAGGGTGTTCATGGAACAAGCTGGAGGGAGGGTGCTCGGGCGATGTGGGGTTTTAAACGAATCATCCGAATTCCTTCGATCGAAGTTGAAGACGCTTTTGGTCCAAGTGCTTTGAATTTCTGTGTTCGTTTCTCAAAACGCCCTGTTTGCTTCCTTCCCACGCGAAGCACCTGAAACGCCACTCCAACCGCTTCGTTTCCCCACCGAGGCCGGCCATGCTGCTGGCGCCCACCGCGAGGTTTGGTGACACCGCCGCTTGGGAGATCGATGAGCCGAGCCGCGCCGGAAGGACGAACCGCGGCGGTGGTTTCGACTAGCATGTACTTGTCTAGGACTATAGTCCTATAGCATGAATAGTAGCATGTACTTGTATAGTATGTATATACATGCTACATCCCATTATACATATACTTTTTATATATATATATATAGGACTATCGATTATCACCATCTGAACTGGGTAGGTGCTGGTATAGACCGTATGCATCCGAAAAAGCATCGGTGTGGAGTGTTTTGCTATGTTTTGCTGAAGGGCCAAGTCAGATGACCATGTTGCGTCCTATAACCGGCCTGACCGGTTGACCGGTCTGTGTTTTTGCTCAGTGACGACTGTCACAACTTCCCATGCGCATCGGGAAGGAACCTTCTCGGACGATTGGTCGTTTCACAAGCGCATCCCCTTCCCACGAATCAAAGCACATGTGTGGCCAAGCCAAGCAGTTGGCTAAGTTAGTGCGGGACATCCCCTCTTCCCCACAAAACGAGGGTGTCGCCTTCACCTGGGTCCCAGGGACATGATATCGACATACATTGATCGACATCATGGGAACAGTTTACCTGGTGCATGTGGACCAAAGAGGAACACTCTTGGATTCATCCGAAACCAGGCTGCCAACGAGCTGGCGCTCTCTAGAGACTCGGTGTTGAGATGGTAAGCAAGTGTTTTGTTGGTATGTTGATATGTTGGTGGTGGTTTCAGATATCTATTTGGGTGTGTATTTTAATAGGGAGACCGGGGAGACCCCGGAAAGTCTCCCTATCAAAAAAAGAAAACAGACACCTATTTCAACCTTTACTTGGGATGATTCAATGATTCAACCCACTGACTCATATGTCTCATTTAAGTTGACACCACCAACACCACTGGCTCCAGTCTCGGTCTTTCTCTTCGAGATGTTTGATGCCTGGACCTTCGAAACAGTGGATCTTAGTGAGTCACAGTGGTTCTGAACCGAGTGGTGGCGAGTGAGGAAAACTTGAATCTGTGGTCCAAAAATCTCTGAAGTCCAAGCCTGGAGGTTTTGCATCCCGGAATTCTGCTGACTGGTGAAGATTCCAACCGTCCGGACGGTGGAAGACCGCTGCTCTTTCTCAGGTGTGAGTTCAGATTGATCGTACCTTTATCCAATGGAAAATAGTCATGTCATGCCCTTGTTACTACGAGAGAGAATCTACTAGTAGCAATGCCCCTATTACTAGTAGTTTCTTGTCACTAGTCACTAGTAGCGATGGCCTCCAACCTAATAGCGATGGCCTCCAACCTACTACCTTCTTTAAACTGAAGCCTCAGGGCAAAACTGCAGGCGATACGTGGTTTCGACCATTTCCCGCTACAACCTAATCCAGGGGTTCGGGGGAGTAGTGAAGTCAAGGAAGGTTGTGACATCCGGTCCCCAGACCTATATAGTCATGTGCAGACATAGGCAGACATAGTCAGACGTCAGACCATTCTTTCTCATATTCTCGACCATCCTGTCGGGGTCTCCTGAAGGGAAGATCCTGCACTTACTGCCGGCCGGGACCCAGCCACCCGGACTTCGCCACCCGGACGACCGGATGCTCCACTTCGGCAGTTTTTTTCACTTCGGGGAGCCTTAAAGTCTGTCTTCATCCAATGGGACGAGCTGAGGTCTATCGCATCTCGAGTGGCCTTTGGCCATGAAGACCTTTTGCCTCTTGGCTTCACAGTGGGCAGGTGTGGTGTGGCCCAGGATTGGGCGTGTGGACCAACTCAGCCGCAAATACTCCCGTACCACCATACCAACAGCTTCATGCCGCAGCTTTTTCCACCTGCTCCCGCCCTTCTACCGTGCACGCCACCGGCACCGTCAACCGGGTCCCCAGGGTCCCCAGGATCGATTCTCGCCGGTCCGGCGCGCCGTCCTTCGACTTCGCCTGTCAGGTGCGTCGGTGACGGCCGCCGGCTTTCGCGTGGCCATTTTGCCCTTGGACGCCTGGAAGGCTCGCGTCCGTCGCCGCCGTGGTCGGTGTAGGGGGGTCGGAGACGAAGTCGCTGGTGGTCGGTGTAGGATGGTGTAGGGAGAGTGATCCGTATTCTTGGGATGCTTGTTACGCGGGAGGTATTTGAGGGTAACAAAAGGGTATATGTGAACTCTTTGTTGAACTGTCATGTGTCCTTGGAGCTCCTAAAATGGGGTTCACCCTTGGGTGGTCCCATTTATTTTATGCCTAAGGGATGGCTTAATGAAGTCCTTGGGTCCTTGAATGGAAGCACACTAGGGCTTCAGTATGCTGAAGTTGTTGCTTTTTGGTTAACAACTTCAGTCAGATTCTATCAAGTTATATATATATATGATCCCCCACCGGTGTTCGCCAATAAAATGCCAATGCTTTTGCCCTATATTATGGCAAATTTGACCCTCATTTTATAGGCAACATGGGAGGCACACAGCCTGAATCTTGGTGCTTTTTTGAGGGTTTTGGAGGTACGAGGTCCACTTTGGCATGTTGTAAACTTTAAGGATTTTGAGGCTGTTAGGGTCAACGGGGCATTTTATAGGAGGATTGCATTTTCCTTAAATTGAGTGCTGGGACCTGGTCAGGGCCTTTTATAGGCAACTGGGTTCTTTCTGTTAGATGAGTGCAGGACCCAACAAGGGCATCTTATACACTACACAAGTTTTGTCAAATTATGTATAATATATAAGTTATCTATAATATATAAAACTAGCATATAAGTGTTGTCTTGTTTAATCGGAGTCCACATAATATAGACACATGTATGACATGCCGAACTCCAGATGGCCCTTCAGACACCAAGCGTCCGCAGTCCTTGAATGTTTCTTCCGTTCCACGGTCACCGGGGCGCCACGTGTGTCCCTGGGTCGATCGTGGGTGGATCACACGAGTCGTGCACGGCGCGAGGTCATGAAGCAGGTGCATGGCAAGGCCGGCGCCTGAGTGCCATGCGAAGCGGCGCGGAACGCGTCAAGCGGAACGCGTCAAGCGGAAGGCGTCGCGGGAACGTACGTGGAGAGAGTGACGTAGAACACTGAGGCTGGACTGGAGCATCTCATGCAGAAGGCGTGGGCGACGAGATTCTGTCATAGGATGAGACGGACAAGAAATTCATACCACCCTAAGGGGAGGTTAATGGACACCCCTTAACAGCTAAGGGGCTATAAATAGACAACCCTTGGAGGATACTGGTATAAGGAATGCAGAATCCTATATTACTTTTGATGAATTGTAGGCATATATTGTAGGCGATGTAGGTCAAAGCAACGGAAGACTGTGGACCCACAGATACCCATGGTCATGGGGAAAGGCACAGAAAGGCACGAACTGCTTTTGCACCCTCAACAGAATGAATCCATTGTTCCTGTTTCTAGTAGCGACTGTTCACTCATAACGTTGCAAACATTGGATAAGACAAGCATGGCATTTTCCTGACCTGACATTTTGCATGTTCACGTGATTGTTTACAGGAGTATGCCGCTTCATGATTATGTTGTTTCCAGTTTGTTCAGATATAAACAAGTAGCAATACATAATTACCTTACATTACCGACTTAGATTATATATAACTGCATGGTTATAAGTACTTGTTTGTATTATATATCATTAGAATTACTCGAAAAAAATGGGACACACTATCACTTCCGGCTGCGCGTTGCCCATCGGAACCGCGAGGCGCGGCAGAATCCCTTGGCGCTCTGGCATGGCGGTATGGGAGTGCTCTTCACCCAGGGCTTTGGCCACTACCAGTCGCTCGGTTTTTGAAGCAAAACTGGACATCAAATTGACATACGAAAAATGGGCAAGTGGCCGAGTCTAGCAGTGTCTTGGGGGGGCTCAAAAGAGGACACCATGGTGCACCTTGTTTGCCGTGGAATGAAGTGGAAACCGTGGTACACGGAGTGGCCCAGTGGATCCCTGTGGGCTGGGAGACTCGAGAGTGAGATCCTCACGCAACGAGCTGCCCAGCGTTCTTCAACCAATCCGGGGCGACTGGGGTCCGGACTGGGGTCCTGTGTCTCCATTCAAGATCTTGTTATCAGACAAGCAGACCACTTCGACATCCAAACGGACCAGTGGGTCATGGCACCTGGATCCCCTTTCACCAGCATAGGTTGACCTCCTCTATAGGGCCTCCCTTCTCTTCCAAATGCCTTCGCTCCAGGACGTTCCTGAGGGCTCGTGAAGCAGACATGCTGGCATCGGTGAATCGGTTGGTTGGTTCCTTTTAAACTCTCCTGGTCTGCACAGACAGTCCATAGACATGAATGGAAAAGAATCCCCATGGCAGAGGAACATGCTCTTGAGAAGGGGCATTGCACATGTACATCATGTAATGGTATGACTGGTGGGGTCGTGTATGACTGGCCAACTTGCAATCACCTCCAGACCGCTGCGGTCCGTGGCAGGTGGTTCTACACCAACAATCTCCTCCGGGAAACCGTGCCCGAATTCGACATGAGGAGCGACAAGCGGGGCTTTGCGAACGGCGCGCTGATGCGCTCGATGCGCTATGTGCAGTGTACTTGTGCCATCGAGTCGAACAAGTAGAAACAGTGCTTGAAACTGCAATTCGACTGGGCAGTTGTTATTCTTAGATTACATGTCACAGGTGCTTGGCAACTCTCCAACCAGCATTAGTCATTCGAACAGGGTTTTGAATTTGCCCAAAAGTGTTTGCATCACTTTGCATCTATCTCTTTCTCACCCCTGCAGGTATGGGAAACACGTGCGGAACGCCTTCATTGGATTCACTTCCTCTGTGGTGGCCGACACCTTGTGCAATCCCATCCGGGTACTGAAAGTGAACCGACAAACCTCCTTAACCCGGACAGGCTTTTGGGCGGCAGTTGATGGCATCGTTGGTGTCCGGACACAGATGTGTTCACTGGTTACTGGTTTGTTTCGTTGGGGCGCGTTTGAGTAAGTATATGCATTTAAACAAGTGGTGTTGTGTAGTATGCGTGAATGGCCATGAGATTTCTATGTTGGCGCTGTCACACAGAATCAGATTTCTTTGCTTGGCTCACTATTCCCACATTTCGATAGAGCCCAGGCTACATGGAGGCAGTCGCTTTTCTGCAAAGTCAGAAAGTTCAGACAAGCCATGACCACAATAGAGGAGCTGCCAGCATTTTCTGATGGTTCCCAAGGCCACGAAAGTAGGGATTGCTGATGATTGATGTACAATTGTATATATATATATAAATGTAAGTATGAATCTCATGCCCTTTGTAGTCTGCCAGTCCGCAGTGGCTCCAGCTGATTGTAGACTCCCAAAGATGGAAGATGGACCAAACATGAGTTTCCTTATAACTTTTTTCCCACCTGAACATCCGAGGCACGCGGCATCATTACGCAGGAGGGTTTCCTGGGGCTTTGGTCGCGAGGCGCGGGAGTAGGTTCACCGAGTTGTTCGTGGTCACAGACGGCAGTTCCAATGTGACAACATGGATGGTTGCAGTGCTGGCAAGGGTTTCAAGTTTCAAGCTAATTGGCATCTGTGATGTCCCCGTATATGTTCACATTTGATTGCAACAAAGGTCACAAATATATGATATGAAATTCATGAAATGATCCAATTTCATCCCTGTCGCTGCCGTGATTGGCAGCAAAAAACGCGCACACACACACATCACTTCTCATTCTTCCCCGCAACGAGCCCAACGAGCCGATGCGGCCGACGTGTCTGACGTGTCTGACCTGTACGGTGACTCCAGCGAGGTCTGAAGACTCGGATCTTAGCCAATGGCACCTGGGCATCCGGCCTTGTTCGGCGTCGGACCGCTTTTTGGTTGTGGCTGGAGGGGAGGAGGGGAGGGTTCAGCCAAGCGAAGGGATAGCGGGATAGCGTTTGAGGGGTCCGACAGCAGAAGCTTCCGACGGGACCGGTGTGGGGCCGTGAGGTGGGCTTTCGGCTGCAGACTGATGAATCATACCCCCGCAGACATGGATTGTTCATCCTCTTCAGCGGTTGAAATATATAATCAACCGTCTACATTAGCCACAGGTATACAGAGAAGTGAGAAGGCGGAGGTCCCCGAGGTGATTGGAAGATGTTGGAGCTGTGTTAGAGGATTGAGAATCAGTGTCCGATCACGTTTTCTTGAGGTATCCAAGGCTCTCTCTTCACAGTGGGCTGGAGATACTTCATGGACTTGTTTAATGCATTCAGGGCCGCAGCATGACGATGCATCTTGCTTGCAATGCTGCTGTGAGTCGTGAGTTGATGATCTGCTCGGCGAACCCATGAGCTGCAGCTCATGTGGGGCGATGACGGCGAACAGACGTTTAGCAGTTCTTCCCTGCCAAGGCCCTCAAATAGGTCACTTTGAAGGCCAATGTTGGTTTGCCTGAATAATGTCTATCAACATCCATAGCCGCCCATAGCTCCGTAATATATCATAATAGTCATCAATTATATATCATAGTATCATATAGTATCAAACCATGCAGTATTGTCCAAAAGACCTCGTCCTCTTTTTCAGGGCTCGTGATCAGGATGGAGAGGAAGATTGGCTGTGAGTTGGGTGTTTGGGTCCAAATGACATGTTTTCGACATGAGCAGCTTCAAAAACCTCTATGATGAAAAGTGTGCAAACTGTAATCTCACATTCTTTCGCGAAAGCCAAAACGCAGGTCGCGAAAGGTTCGCGAAAGCCCCGCGAAAGAACCCCAGAAGAACAGCGTCGCGAAAGCTTTCGCGAAAGTCGAATTTCTTGTGCATGTCGTGTTGTTTATGTGGGTGAACATATTTTTATGCAGGCAGCCGCAGCAGGCCAGCCAGCCAGCCAGTAACTTATATAGATCAATCACTTTATTGTACAATATCCCAATCGAATTTCCCAATCGAAAACGAATCGCCGCGAAAGCCGCCGCGAAAGCCCCACATAACACCACACCTTCCGCGAAAGCCAGAATGCAGGCCGCGAAAGCTCCGCGAAAGCTTTGCGAAATCAAACCTGGATTATACAAAAAAGTAATAGGGGTTTTCGAAGCTGCTCACATGTTTTCTCGGCGGAGTTGAACACTTTCACCATTTGTCACCTGTTCTGTTCGTTGACATCCGCTGTAAACAACCAAAATCCGTTAATTACATTGCTTGTGTTGGATGCGTATGACGCACTTATGGCGTACTCCTTTGCTTTCAAGGCAGCGGCTTTGCTGTTGTGGATGTGATGTACAAAGAGTTCCATCAACGCAGCAAGTGCTGAGCGAGCGTGGGCGTGAGCAGGTTCACTCATTTGAGCAACACAGCTCGTCGGCTCGTCGGGTTTCACTCCGTCGATCAGATGTTCTCATGTTGCACGATTGCTTCATATTGCATCCGAAAGCGGAGGGGAACTATTCCTAGTAGCATCCTCTTGCTCCTAGTAGTAAGGCCAGTAGCGTGCTTGCTCCTAGTAGCGATGCCCGACATGTTCCGTTCGTAGCGTTCTTGTTCCGCAAATGTTCGGCCGACGTGCCGCCGTTGATGGTTGGTTCCTGGTGGCTTGGGATGTGTGTGTGTGTGTGGAGCTACATGCACTCGGTCGTTTAGCCGGATCCTTGAAGATTCGGCAAGAAAATGGCCGACTCTTGCTAAAGCAGCTGTTCAGAAAGGCCATGAAAAGTCGACATTCATATACATTCATATCCACTTCGAACTTCTTGGTATTCTGCTGCATTCTTTTGCATTACTTCTTAGAATTGGCCCAGCAGCGCCGCACCGGAGCCACTGGCGAACCCACTGGCGACCGCCACTGGCGAACGCCACTGGCGAACGCCACCGGCGTGTCCCCTCCAAGGGGCACTGAAACCGCGGTTTCAACGCGGGCGCCCCAGAAAAGCGAGGACGTGCTTCAGAATAGGATCCCACAAGGATAGGATGATGGTCCGGATGGTGTATGTTTTTATATGTTTTTCTAGACTGGGTTCTAGGCTACCGGCTCGTCCGTATGGCTGTGAGGAGTACAAAAAAAAGCTAGACTGGGTTTGGCCAAACGGTTTCGTCGGTCAGGATGGATCGACCGTGGTCGACACCGGTCGGTCACGAGTTCCCGCGGTGCGCACGATCTGACATCTTCGACGAAGACGTGTCGGACTGGGTGCTGAATCGACGAAGACGCGTCGTCGATGGGTTCCGAAAGAGCTGCCATTGTTGGTTGTGATCATGAGTGCTATATATATATATATATATAGATGGTCACACACACACCCCACGACCCCCTTGCTTTGGGGGGGGTCGTGGGGGGGGGGGGGCTGAGCATATAAATATATAGAAGGTTGAAGTGAACATGTCCTTAAGCACAAGCTGTTTCTGCCTGGCACACTCCACTTCTCGTGACAAGCATTTGGGATCTGGCTTTCAGGTCGCTAGAACCGGGAGTGCTCGCTGGACCGACAGGAGGTTGGATGGGCAGGGAGTTCAGTTCGGGCCAAAGAACATTTAGAAGTAAGAATAATATTACTCCAAGAAGTCTTGGCTAAAATACTTTTTTGGTCCAAGAGATCATCTCATGCACCTCTCAACATTTGCTGCCAGATTCGGTTTGGCTTGAACTGCGACTTTTTTCTCACCATGCTCTACGGAATTAGACTCTCATTGGCCAGGATTCACTTGAGCAGTGTTTTTTTTTCATCGCCTTCGCGGAGGCTACGCGAGGCCGTTTTTATCCGCTTTTGCTGAAGGGTAGGCTACGCGCTGACCACGCGGTGAGGGGAACTCCGCGAGAGGCTACGCGAGGTCGCTTTTACTGCAGAGGTAGGCTATGCGGCGCCTACGTGTAATAGTTCCCCTACGCGAACGCTACGCAAAGCTATAAAACTGCAAACGTAGGCTTCGAGGTGGCTATGTCTGCACAAAAAAGAACGCTACTCACTTGGATCTACTACTATCATTATTCTGGCATAGGATTTACCTACTGCGCCAGAAATTGAGCGTTGACAACGGCCGCACTATTCTCAAGCAGTGTCGCTGGTTCGATGACTGCATGGTGCATGTTATCCTTCTTTGCACAAGCAAACTTTGATTTGGAGACTCATGTAAGGATCCTTTATCTATAGTTTTGTGTGCAGACACCATGTGGAGACTGTTTGTTCATGTCTTTACACAGCTCTGACTCACTCTACATGTTAAAACAAAGAAATTTCCGCGCGGTCTGCCAATGGACTGTGGCAGTCTCAGAGGTATTGCAGATGAAGTGGATTGTGGGATCTCTGCCTTTATCAATTGGGAGTTGACCCCGATCGGTGGTTCATTGAAAAGCTGTCCTGAAGACTTTGTGGTGGAGGAGTTGCTCGGAAGCAGCTGTCCTTTTTTGGAGATCCAATCCAACACCAATTTTAAAAATGGTAGTACTCCATAGTGGTAGATGGACTGCCAGAGCTAGTGTGCAAAACACTTGCCCGGAAGTCTGCTAGGTTCGGATTCCCAATTTTAACACGGTCAGCTAAGTCCACTTGGCTCAGTTAAGCTAAGTCCAATTGCTGAATACTTGCTAAGCCCTAGGGCTCCTGGATATATGATGAGAATAGACACTCGATGGGGGCATATCTTGAGGAAGGGATCATTCCAAAACCTATCCTCAGAACGGGTCCAGCCCATCCTCCTGAGATCTCCTGAGCCCTCCAGCTCATCTCATGTTTCATTGACTCTCCCATTCGGCCGATTCAAGCTGGTCAAGCTGATGTTTTCCAGCCAGACCGAAGTAGACAGGCCTGAGTGTCAGCTCCATGCCCTCACACAAGTGGCACTTCAGTCCAAGTGCAAGTGTACTCTGTGCACCAAGTGATAAGCCTGGCTAGCAGTTTTGTTGCGTTTGCATGCAGGAGGCTAAATATGGCTAAATGACATTCACGGATAAAGGTCTTAGCTTCATATATATATATATATATGCACAGCTGCCTATGCAGTGAATGATCCTGGCTTCACATGCTGGCAGGAGCTTGGGTGACCTGGTTCAATACACTATTGGCTTCAATTTGCAATTCCTCCTTCTTCAAGTTAGGAATCTTGAATGCTTAGCGATTATCTTTAAAACATTGCAATTCTTAGTGCATGGTAACCAAGAGGATTCTCCCAGCACGGGTTTCGAGCCCAAACCCATCCTCAAAACCTGATCTCAGCTCTGGAATGGGAAAACACATCCTCAGAGTGCACTTGGGAACTTAAGGAAGCAGAATTCAGTCCAACCTATAGAATTAGCTACCGAACCAAGTTCCGGGCAAGTTGTTTCCCGGTCTGTCAGTTTCTATGGTCAAGGCTTTTTGCGGGTGTGTTTTCTCCAGAGACCTATCGAAGGCTGCCTCTCGAAGATTTTGAGGAAGAAGCGTCTGACGCTTTGCCTTTCCTGCGATTTCGTTTGACCAAGCGCGGCCTAGATACCCTAGAGGCGGTGGATGCGTTGGCGAATGCATGTCACCTCTCCGCGCAGAAGTTCGGCTTCGCGGGGATCAAAGACTCCTTCGCTATCACCACGCAGGACGAGGGATCCGACCGGGTGATGGAGAAACGCAGCGTACCCTGCACACCAAGTGTGCACACCATCCTACCGGTCCAAATCAGCAACAATAACAGCTACTACTATGACGACGACTACTGCTACTAAAGCTGCTCCTACGACTACTAATACCACCACCACTGCTACTACTATCACAGTTACTATCACAACAACAACAACAACAACAACAACTACTACTACTACTACTACTACTACTACTACTACCACTGCTACCACTGCTACCACTGCTACACTTGCTACTTGCTGTTTCATTAATTGCCAAGTTGGGCAGGAGATCACCGTGGAGGCCTCCGCGATTTCTGAGGCGGCTCTACGCAACGTGGTGAAGGAGCATTTGCCCTACATGGAAGTGAACCACTTCCGTCGTTGTCCCAAAAGGTTGGTTCCGGGGCAACTGAAAGGAAACCGTTTCATCTTGCGTGTGCGAGGTGTCAGTCCCTCGGCGGTGCCAGCTGCGATGGAGTCCTTGCAGTCCAGGGGTTTCATCAACTATGTGGGCATGCAGCGATTTGGGAAAGGAGGTTTGCGCAGTGACCAGTTGGGCTTGGCTTATTTACAAAAAAACTATGAGCGTTGTGTGGACCTTCTCCTGCGCCAAGCCGGAGATGACACGGTGAGCCTGGGCCCGGGCCGTTTGCCCAAGTGGGCCGAGGTCTTCCGCCGCACCCACAGCGCGGACGCGGCCTTGCGGCGGCTGCCGGTGGAAGGTGTTTGGGCGGAACGGCGGCTCTTGCAGTCCTTGAAGCGGCGCCAAGAACTTGATGGCGGCACTGCCGGCGGCACTGCCGGCCGCATGGTGGGTCATGGGGCGCCCAAGAAGGGTGGTGAAGGCCTAGATCGGAGCGCGTGCAATGCGGCTAATTACATGACTATATATTATATACACATTTGACGACGCAACGCAGCTCGTTAACCTGACTAACAAGTCCCCAAACATCGCCAACATAGATCCATTATCTCCACTCCATGACGATGTTTCGGATCTCCACCAATAGCTATATCAAATATGTCGACCATTTTCGACTCCTCTTGTCAGCATCCAACCCTATAAATGGTGAGTTTTGACCTCTGCCTGGTGGAGGCAGCTGGCTAGAAGTCGCCAAGGAGGCTTTCTTGGCTTTGCCTCGCTCCATCCGTGCGCTCTACGCGCATAGCTACGTGGATCGGCTCTGGAATTTGGCAGCAACCGAGCGGATCACACGATATGGAGCAGAGCACCTCACAGAAGGAGATTTGATGTCTTCTGAGGGGAACTTCAGGCACGTGTGTGTGTGTGTGAGATTATTGAACATTTTTGGGTAGATAGGAGTTGCACGTCTTGAAGCCATGTTCAAAGACTTCTTGTTTTTGCTTATTCTTCGCAAACATCCACCGGTCACCTTGGCTGCAGGCTCCTAACTCCAACTGATGCCGTTGCAGATATTTTTCAGCTCCTCCTTCCACGTCCAGGCTCAGGCATGCAGCTGCCGGCGAACACCGTTGGCCACTTCATGCAGAGCTATTTGCAGTATGACAGCCTTCAATCTGAGGAGCTGAATCTAGAACAGCCTGGTGGCACCTGGTGGCAACTCACCGGCTGCATGCGTCCAGTGGTGGTGCGGCCACAGCAGTTCACTTGGCACCTGGAAGTCAACACCGACGAGCAGCCTGCGACTCTGATCCGTGCAGCTTGCAGCAATGGAAGCACGGAACCCGCCAGGGTCACTCGGGCGACGAACCACTTTAGCCGGGTCCGAGCAAAGAAGGAGGCATCCCAGGATTGATTAGTAGGTTTGGTCCATCCTTGAGTCTTGAAATCCCCGAACGCTTCACAATGCAAGTTTAAAAACGGTTGGTCGTCCTATTTTGAGAAGATGTTCTTTTGGTCCAGGTCCATCCAAGTCGTTGAAAAGCCCCAAGCTGAGGCACCAGGGTCAAATCTGATCTTGGACTTCCACTTGGGCCCTGGTCAATATGCCACCATGGCCATGCGCGAGGTGATGCGAGCACGGTCGGCCCCAACGCCTCGGCATATCGTTTTCAGCAGTTCGAGCGGTGACGACGTGGAACCGCGAGCGGAACGAACCGCGAAGCGCCGGACTTTGGAAAAGACGGTGGAACGCGCGAAGCCGCGCCGTGGAACCCATGAGCATCGGTTTCACTGAAACAGAGGTTGCTTTGCCTTGCTTCATTGCA
The DNA here is from genome assembly GCA_963970005.1 of Durusdinium trenchii. Lineage (NCBI taxonomy): Eukaryota > Dinophyceae > Suessiales > Symbiodiniaceae > Durusdinium > Durusdinium trenchii. The sequence goes on along the minus strand of CAXAMN010022328.1, from coordinate 199,805 downwards.
AATTGACTTAGGAGATCTTAGGAGTGTGATAGTGTACCACGGTGACAGTGAAGATTTGATTAATAGACGTCATGAGCAGAATCTCTAGTGTTGGCTTCAATCCTTGGCTTCTTCTTTTGTTCTGTTTTTTCTTCGTTGGTCCAGATTCAATCGTTGGCTAACGAAGAAGCAAGTCCATGTCTTCCATGTGATTCCATATGACCAGGTCGGTCTACGGTCGCCCGTGTTCGATGAAGAACTGCATGTCGCCCGTGTTCTGAGCAAAAAAGAAGAACGCCATGAATGCCGTGAGAAGGGTATCGGATATTTGTGGAGTTTTTGTTGGAGCATTTTTAGTTTCTATAATATGTATGCATGTGTGTAGTTTGTTTAATGTGTGTTTTAGAAATATGACTACTGGAGTGGTAGCTGACTTGGCCCTCGATGGACTTCCGCAACGACTCAAGTTTATTCTTGACACAGACTCTTTCGAGCACTGCGTGTTTTAACTTTTTCAGTGGATGGACCCATGAAATTGCGTGAACGGATGTGTTGTTTGCTGTTCAGTGCATATAAATCCTATGTTTGCTGTGACTCAAGCTTGGAGCTTAAGCAAAAAACATAGAAGACATGTGCTAATGATGAGAAAAAAAGTATGACTTTTTGGAGCACTTACTACTAGTAGTAATTAAGCTCTTGATTAATGGAGACGCAAGTTGCGCAAGTGCAGGTGTGAGGTGTGATTGTTGTTTTTGCTTTGAACTAACATCGCCAGGGCCCGACGGCCGACGGCCCGCTCACCTGCGTCGGGCCCTTCCGGCAGTTCTGCCATTCGCTCCGGGGTCGCCGGAGCCATGCTTTCCTGCTGCAACAATGAAGCCTACCAACCGCTCGTGGGCAACCAAGTGGAAGGCCTGTGCTGGTTTTGCTGCTGGTTTTGCTGTCAATGGCAGGTCGATCGGATGTCTTTCGGTCGTCAACCAGGACTCATCAACAATTGTGAAAACACACACTTACTCATACAGGTGGAGAAGCAATACAGGTGTCTCCACCCCCTGCTGCATAAAAGTCTCCTAGAGAGGGAGGTTGACACACACACACACACACACATACACACCACCTTCTTCTGTGCTCAGAAAGCCTCACAGGTGGAACTTTGGACATTCTCCCGTCCAGGTGCCACCAGGGAAGGATCGTCGCGCAGTCTTCGAAGGGCTACGACCAATGCTGACATTGTGCAGTTTACTACATCGATGCCTGGATGCTGACATGTCCCCCATCGGGTTGTTGGACATCACCCGTTTTGTTGCTTCGATCGATCCACCATATCACCTTCGGGCGTGCAACAAGGTCAACTGACTATGCATATATATGTATGTATGCCGGATAGGAGCACCACCCAGTTCAGTACGTGGGCTCGGCCGAGGATCTACTACGTGGAGGAGAACGAGGGCAGCTTGGTGGTCGATGTGATGAGGCTTGGATCGATGAAGGGCACGGTGAAGGTGCGCTACCACACTGAGCCTTGCACCGAGGGAGAGGGGATTTCTGATCAAGACCACAGTGTGGCGGATGTGTTAAGCATGTCTAGGACGAGCATTAACAACAAAGATGTTTGTACTTAGTTGGAATCCTGTGGACCGTTCGACCTTTAGTTGGGAAACTTACCAAAGCACAGCTCTGAAGACAAAAGTATCATTAAATATACCTGGACCATCCAAAATGGGTGTCCTGTTTGGGCATCTCTAAGCAGTGTAGTCCAACCAGGACACCAAGACTGGATGGATCTGGTATACGAATATTTTACACATTATGGGACTCTCGGCATTTCTTGCAATCTGGAAAGAGACATGTAGACTGGCCTAAGATGAGCCGCAATCTTCTAACTGCCTATGGCCGGAGATCAAGTTGATTCTAGAGATTCCAGTGGCCGCCTTATGCGGTGTGCGTGTGTGTTTGTTTGTACGGAAAGTCATGGAACATCCAAAGTGAATCCCCAAGAGCTCGCACCTCGGGTGTTTGGAGCATGGGGGGGTCCTTAGTATGTTGTGATGCTGGAAAACCGATAGCCAGCAACAGCAGGGCATAGCAGGGCATATTGAAAGTATCCAAAAAGCGAAGCTCAGGAAGATGGTTCGGCCAAAGCCGGCATTTCATACGAAGAGACCTTTGGCGAGCTCATGTTCGAAGAGGATGAGCACCATGGGTTCAGCAGTTGAAACTCTTTGCATTTCGTTGGTGGGGCTTGTAAATCCTAAAAACTGACCCTTCGACACCTATTTCAACCAGACACCTATAGGCCGGTGTCCGCGGTTCGGAGCCGAAATAGGTGTCCCATCGCCCACGTATCGTACTTTGGTTTCCCCAAAGCCTCCAGCGGTCCCAATTGCAGCCGTGGAATGTGTCCAGCGTACGCGGTTGACCAAAAAGGATTCGTGTGCCATGGACGAAGGGTCACCGAAACCCTCCGAGGTACCGAAAGTCCATCGAAATCAACACCATCGAGAGTTTGTACTGGTCCGCCACCATGGAATTCAAGGCGTGGAGTTTAAGAACGAGCGACCGGTAGATGGATGGTAGATGGTAGCTAGCCATGTGTCTTTATTGTATACGATAATAATTGATAATATGGGGTCCGGTCCTCTATATATTGCCGTGCAACACGTATCCGGATCCGCCAGGTATGGGAGAATTCAGGTGTCTTGATGAGACAGACGACACGCCATTCCAAACAAAACAGACACACAAGTTCCACACAGACATCCACAAAGAAAGAAAACACAATTGTGAACAGACACAAACATCCACCAAGTTTCTTCAAAGAACCACGGGGCCACCACCGCAAGGCCCGGCCGCCCCACCGGGCCACGCGGTTCCGGTCCGCCAGGTGCGCCTGTCGGACCCTGAAGGATGCAACCTGGGCCGCTGGGACGAAGATCCGTGGGAGACGATGCAACCTCGGCCAGGTGACGAAGATCGCGGCTATACCAAGAGAGGTTAAGTGACCTGAACTAGGACCTTACTGGGGTACCAGACTGGGATAGGCTAGTTCGGGTCCTTCAACCTTTGTTGGTATATACCCTCCATGGAGGGAGACGCATGGAGCCCCCCAAAACCACGATGCACGCCCCAATGGAGCATGGTCTTCCAAGGAAATACGGTATGGGTCTCATTCTCCGGGTCCATGTCCTAGACACGACCTGTCTGGGACTGGCATATTTTGATACCTTGGGGTGGTTGAAATTCAGGGGGTCAATCTATATATAGGTAAATGGTCCCTTGGAGTGGTTGGGATGCATAATTCTTCACGACATGTTTTGGTGTGCCGGGTTAGACTTAGACGTGCTTGCTTGAAGACATAGTCGGAAATGGGTTTCAACATGTGGACAAGAAAGAGATAGATTGAGGGGTCCGTGACAAGACAAAAACTGATTCCTTTGGTTCCAATTTCTAGCAGATTGAACTCCCACACGGGTTTGCTTTGCCAAAATGCGCTGTCGCATTCGTCTCTCGTGTCAGCTGAGGCATTCATCTCCACAGCTGTCGGGTGAAGGTGATTGACAACGACACCTTTCCCTCGAACAAGTATCGAGAACAACTATTGACACTTGGCCCGACAGTCGCCAGACATTGCTGATTGTTTGTTTCATTCTTTATTATGTTTTAATCTGGGGTGCCACAAGGTCTAGTTTGTGGAGCTAGGTTGTACCGCAGCTGTAGTTCTCACTCCAACATACCACAGTCCTGAATATTATTGTTTAAAAGTTCGAGATCAAGATCCCTCAAAAAAAGACAGAGCATTTGGCCAAGGGCTCACTTGAAAAATTGATGAACATGGAGCAAAGACACACATTCAACTTCATGTTCTCAAATTGATTTGCCACTAGAGTCTTCGCCTGCGTGATGCTCAGGAAAGGTGAAGATGGTTTGGATGAGATCAGCAACTTGGCGTTGTTATGGCCAGGGTTGAGTGAGCGACGCCAAATCCATTGAATTGCGGAGAAAGACCATCCATATATATTATATAGGTGTGTATCGTGATGTATCATAGGCCACTTTGGTCAAGAAAGACGGTGTGTTCATGTGCCCACAACATCGTTTGATGGATAGTTGCTGCCATTGGATTTGTTTGGCTGGTGCCAAACAGCGAGGCAAGAGGCTTTGTACCAGAGCCAGACCAACCAGCTTCAGTGCAGGTCCATCCATGGCTTCACTGTAAGACACCGCAAAATGGATGCAGATCCAACATTTGCAAGCATTCCACCCAACCCGAAGTGCGCGGCACACAGACCAGTCAGTCCATGCTCAGACACCGTGTGGTGTTTGCCTTCAGCAAACGTCGCGGTCGACGGTCGGCCGTCGGCCCGGTCTCCGAAGGGCGGAGGCTCCGTTCCGGGCGGAGTTCCGTGGCTCCGAGGCGCTGCCGGGCTCTTCACGGAGTACTTCAAGTTGTCCCTTCGGCCGATGACCGATGACCGAGAAAGACCGAACCGACCGGAGATGCGAACCCGGTCCGTAGCGTTTGAGAAAGCGGAATGGGGCGTACCGTGGAAGATCTGAAGAAAACCAAGAGCAGTACCAAGAGCAATGAACAATTACTGTAAGATGATATAGAGCGGTAGGAAGCAACTGCTGTGACTAGCTACAGTATAATATGGCTTTTGGACTCAGGCAGCCATTCAGTCCTGTTTTTTGGGCGCTTGTCGTATGGGGCGATGCATCCAAACCATCCGTTTTCGGTGTATTCGCTTCGGTGTGTTCGATGCGTCACAGCATGTCACAGCGCTTGGAAGGTGCTTTCTGCAAGTTCCCAGTATTTCCTGGCGAACAGCTACCTGTTTGGTCTTCGATCAGATGAAGTGCCTCGGAGGTGGAACGGTACGGCCGGGGGTGAAGTCTGGAGGCCGAATTGAAGACCCAGCATGAGTTCGTGGAACACGGGTGGTGTAGTAGGGGTGGTGTGTGAAGAATTCACTTATAGCTATAATACAGAGGAACTCATCTAGGTGATGGTTTCGGATATCTTTTGGGGATGATTGGACCTTCTGACTACTATTTTTCAAGTGGACTGAAAACACCAACCAGTCATTATATAAACACGGCCAGTCATCTCAATGTGGCCATGCTGATTGGCCGTATGGGCCAGTATGTGTCATGAGTCATGATTGTTGTTTTGCAGAGGGTTGTTAAAAAGGCTCAATGGGGCCATTCCCAGGATGCCCAGGACTTGTTTGGTTTCTTTTTTACGTCAAAATCAATAAGGACATTTCCTGAGTAAATCAGAAGCGGCAAGGTTTGCGATCTCATTTGCTCAGCTGGCACGTCTTCTTTTGGTGGAATCCTTATTGTACCCAACAGTCCGGGTCAAGCCCGGTTTTGCTGCAACATGAACTAAGTGCAGTGGAGCTGCTTGGCTTGGATGTGTCTGTGGTTGTTAAATGGGTGACCGTGGGGAGCCAAGGAACATCTATCGCTACTTCACGCTGCTGGGCTTCATCTATCGACACTGGGAGCTCGCATTTACTGGGATGTTGTGCAAAACAAACCACATTGATCTCCTTTTTTTCTAGAGACTAGTCAAGATAACTGCACATGCGATGGCCATGTTAGTTGTGTTTGTAGTCTATCAGCATGCTTGGATGAACTGCTACCGTTCCCACTTCGGTATGGCATAGATTACTACAGGGTTTATCTTTCATGCATGATCACCCACAATGATATTTTGATGACAGATATTCCTGGAGTGATGATGTGATTCGATATGTATGAAAGATCTCATGTTTTGTTTGAATTCACTTCACCTGGCCTGTCTTCTTCACCTCAGGCTGTGTTTGAACATCTACATCGTGGACGTCCTCTTTAACTTGGATTCGGACACCGAGGATGAGCTTATCCGTCCCACCCGCGAGGAGACTGCGATCGTGGTGGGTGTGATCTATGTCGCTCCCATGATGGTGTTGCACCTTTGGGACATTCTGATGCTCGGTGTAGAAAGAAGAACCATAGCATTAAGGCTCGTCTTAGTGGGTTGAATTACGCTATATATGACAATAGAGATAGAATAGGAGCAACATATTAGTACCAATATGTAACAATAGCTCAATATCAAAAATAGCAACATAATATACTATCATATACTCATGTTTATCACATCATATCACATCATATCACTCTTTCCAGTTTCAAGTTTCCTCTCCCTGTGAATAGTGCTGAATCAAGTTGACTCTTCAAGACTATAGATGTCAGAATCCCATTTGTTTAGCTCATCGCTATTCTTGAATGCAGTGATTACTGAAGTGAGCATCCGTAAGGAAGGCAAAAATGGATTTAGTTGGGCATCTTCGCTTGCGCCCGCCTCAGCTGCAAGAGCTGGGTTGTTGTTGTTTTTTTTTAGCCAGGCCCCAAGGTGTTGAAGATGGAAAAGGAAACAGATGCAGCACATCAAGCTGTTATGATGTGTAGTATTTTTGTGTGGTATGTGTTGCTTGTTGGTTGATCCTAATCTAAATGGCATGACAGATGTGTGGTATGATCATCAAGGATCAGCAAAACCACACTGTTGTGACACACATAAAAAGCGAGTTGATCAAGAGGCACAAACACACTGTTGGGACATGTTGGACAGTTGATTGTAAAAAGCAATCGATGCTGATTTGAACAGCTGTTGGCAGGTATTTGCAAGCAAGCCTGTTTCGACGATATCTCAACTACAGTCTCTCAGCTGCAATAATCACTTGCCTACCGAGTATAGACAAAAATACGTTTGACAGCGGAACAGACCTACCAAGTATGTTAAACAATCCCAGACATTGGGGTGGTTTTGGGGGTCAATGTAGGCATATATGGCATACATGGAGTGTTTGGGAATTATGTATCCAAAAACACCCAGAATGGTTGCAACGGCCCCTTGAGTTTCATTTCCACCGGAGTTCCTGTTGAGCATCATTCATACCAAGGCACATGCCTTTGCCTGTCTCATGATATATTCAATCATCTCATCTGAACGAGATGCTCCATGCCTTTCCCACACATCTGATTCAACCTCCGCATCCCTTTCCAACCACCCGCTACCGCGTGTCTCTCTGTGAAAACTATACCCTCATGTGTCTCTCCTTGTGTCGAGTGCATGGAATCCTGCGCGGGCTCAGGTGAGGAATCCCGGGCGTCGGTGCCGCCCCCGGATATGCAACACGCCTTGACCTTGGGGTGCGAAGGTGCAGCACGAGGATACATGACGCTTGGCATGCCCAAAGTATTTGGGGATAGACTGGGATAGTTCTCTTTATTGGTTTCGGAGGGTTCACTCGGACCAGCTTCGAATTGCTATCAATACTGAGCATGGCCAGGGATCGCATGTTCGACTTCTTTGGGAATGAACATGAATGAACGGATCTCAACAGGCTGCCAGGGCAGCGACTCCAGCGCGATCGAAATCGCTTCCAGGGCCGGCTCGGGTCCCTGGACAGGTTCACGATGCTTCACGGGGGTCCGAACCACTAGGAGGACGGTGCTTGTGGCACCTGGCAAGACGGAACGACAGCAGAGCCCACACAGAGCCCTCCCTTTGGCCTTTCTGTTTTGAGACGCCATGGCGCCGCCGCCGTTGGATTTCAAGGTTATCTCGAGTGTCTTATTGATGGACCACCTACTGAAGCCTGTAGTTGCCCTAACGGCCCTAAGTGGATTGGCTGTTTGCTCGCCCAGGAAGGTTCTTGATTTGTTCCAAAAGCTTGGACAGCCGCCTGGCCGAAACTTTTTGCTCTTTTGTTGGTTTTCTTGTTTTTCTGACGACACTTCTTGAAACCTTTCAGTAAAAGAGTCGGTGTGTGTGCTTCTGTTTGTTTATGGACCAGTATGGCATGGAAGAGTCAGGTTTGAACGCCTTAGGTTGGCAGTGTTCACCTACTTCACGCTACTCTCCAATCCGGGCGCCATTTACTTGATCATGGCGATGCCATCACTGATGCTGCTCTTCTTGACGTGCCTTGACAACCTCCATACTTCGTCGCGACGCGCTGGAAAGACCGTCCCAGTGCGTCTCGAGCTCCCAGATCCAATGGGAGGGAATAGGAAGAATATACCCCAGAGGCTCCGGACTGGAATATTTGCTTACACTGACCCCTCAAACCACCCCCAATGTCGGCGGGAAATATGCCAGTCCGGAGCGTTTGGGTACCTACAAGTCAATCAGTCACGTTTTCAGGTCGATGCTTTTGTAACTCCAGTCCCATGAGCCATTGGTGTTTCTCGCCAGTCCCACACCTCCGAGGATGTGGAGCTGAAAATGCTTGGAGCTCCGATGATGTGTTTGAACATCTTCGACCAACTTCAGGGTCCACTTCGTAATGCGTCTCCAAATATGATACATTTCAGACTCAAAGCTCAAACACCTGGATGCCTGGATGGCACCTTTGTGCTTGGCACCAGCTGGGCAAACCCATGGCATTCATCCCAAAACATGATCCCACACCCAAAAAACAAAACACATCAAACAACGCCACTGCCACCGCCGGAAGCCCAAAGAAGCCGCGGGCCGCGCGCCAAACAACAGCGCGCGCTGTAGTCGTGCTCGTGCGTGCGCTTGGACCCGCCAGGTGTCAGTCCTGGAAGTCCTGCTGTTCCACCGACGCGTCCCAGCGCAAGAACACGGAGGCAGCGGTGCTGAGCCTGGCCGCCGAGGTGTGCCAGCGCTATCGCTTGATCGCGGCCCCTTGGTGGACGAGCTGGCTTAGACCGGTGGCGAAGACCGGTGGCGAAGACTGGAGGGCGGTGGCAGAGAAGGAGGGAAGTTGCTGTGAGTTTCAGTCACTGTTAGTGTCTAGAAGGATATAATGAGTCAAAGGAACACTAGTACATACAAGCACTGTAATTGATGGGAAGAGCTCATGTAACCTTCTCACTATGTCCATCTGTGATTACAGCACCACTCTAGAGCCTCAGGGTGGCACCAGAAGGAATTATGAAAGACATCTATGCCGCGTCCATGCCAAAGGACCGACATGTTGAGCAAACATCACACCTCTCGTTGAACACCGAGGTCACCCCGTTATATAACTAGTTGGCCCAATGGATAGTGAATGGATTGAAGAGTACCAGCAATTCACAGGTCTTCACATGTCACCAATTGAGACCCGTGAAGTTCTTTAGTTCCCGTTTCGCACAACCTGTGACAAGCTGTAGAGTGGGTGCTGGGCTTCAGATAGTAAATTCGGGCTTGTCTAAGAGGTGAACTGGCCACAAATTCTCATACACTCCCGAAAACTAACATAGACCCTGACAATGGTCCCATGGAAGACTATTTTCCTCTACCAACCAGGGGTTTTCAGGTTCCATGGCTAGTCTTCCAGGGTATATTATATACCCTGCCTGATATTTTTTTTGGTTTGATCCCCCTCACTGACCACCTTAATTACACTGGCAATTTGGAACCTGAAAACCACTGGGTTGTCGAGGAAAATCGTCTTCCAAAGGTCCATGTTCATCCATTTTCAGGTTCATTTTTCCCGGGTGTACATGTTGTTTTTCCTTCAAATGCCGTTCATCTCAAGGACTACTTCCAAAGGCCTCAAATGAACGAGATCTTTGCGCGGAAGACGGACGAGCTGCGCCGGCAATCGGTGCCCGAGTCCATCGAAGCGGTGAACAACGAAGCTGAGCGTGGTTTGTTTCGTTTTGGGGCGAAGAATGGATGATGGTGCGCTTGTTTTTGTTTGCATTTTTTTCCGAACAGGGAAAGATGGATGAAGATAGTGATGAAGATATATTGGATGAATTGTTCTCTATTTGAGCGGGTGAATCAAGTGGTTTTGTGTTGCGGAGTCAAAATGGTTTGTCTATATATAGTCTGTTTATTTTCCTTTGCAGGTTCCTGAAATGCAGATCCAAGGAGTATTTTCCCAAGTGGCTGGGGCCACTCTTCGTTGGAGTCTACATTGTGGCCCGCCGTGAAGTCCACTTTCATGGGCAGAGAGGAATTTGTGTGATTTTGTCTTGGTTCCTACTGGCGAGATATAAGGGTGTTCTTTATTCCAGATCACAGAATCAACACTTTTAACCGTAGAATACCTGTTCAATCTCTTCAAGTGGCTGGGAAGAGATGTGTAGTGAGATCCATGAAATGTGGCACACGATTGGTCTTTTGACCCGGCGGTAGAATAAATCGGAGTACGGTTGGCGGGATTCAGACAATTCAGAAGTTCGGTGTGCGTTCCTTCCAGCACCAGCAAATCAAAGAATTCACGCACATACTTGCTGTTTTGCAACCAGTCTCAGTCAGGCTGTCTATGCCCACAGCGTGTTTTCCAATGCCATCTCGTTGGGTACTTTCCTCGCGACCATTGGCATCATGAAGGACATCAGTTCGGAATTTGCAGAGGCCCTTTCCGACCTATCTTCCCGTGTTTCCTCAGAGACACGAGAAGATGACCATATTTTTTTGCACTTGACTGGCGCCGGACATAGACCGACTCCCTTCGGAATCGCTTCCGGAACCGTCTTGTTTAAGCAACCTGTTGCCTTTTTTCCATGCACCGTCTCATCAACCGGATGTATTTCCGCCGACCCGCGCCCGCTGCCCGAAGCAAGTCGCGTACGGGCGTACGTACGGAGGCGTACGAGATCATTTTGGAGCTCACAGACACCTTTGGATCCATCCAACATTTGACAGCGTCCCAACTGCGATTGACGGTGTCGCCTCGCGTCGGGTGCGTCCTAGCGCGTAGGGAGCAGTACGCCGTAGCCTCGCACCATGGCGTAGCAGTCTTTGAAGGCTAAAGCTTCAGTGAGCGCCATGTTTTCAGGAGAGCTTCCAGGAATTTTAACAGTGAACAGAACTTTTACTGCTTGCCCACCCGAAAGTGTGGCAGCATCATGCAGCATAGATGTCAATGTTGGCACCTGTTCCAGTGGAAACTGAGCATCATCCATTGGTTCAATTGGCTTGGTAGTCCGGGATCATTGGGGATCAGTACGATGATTTTTTCGCAGTGGTGCTGGAAGCTTTTTTTGGAACAGATTCCAAAAAACTAAAGACTTGGCATCACTCGTGATGGCCTCCAGAGTGATGTCCTCCAACCTCTTGATGGCGCGTCGCATGCCATTTGCGCCTCAATAGACGGTCTTGACCGGTGGAGTCGAATGGAGTCGGGCGGAACGGCACGGAGAGACCGGCACGTGTTTGTTTTTTCCAGGCGGTCTCAACGGCATGTGCCGATGTCAATTAGACATCCCCAAAACTGAGAGACAATCTCTTAGGTTCTTACATGTTCTTACAGGATCTTTAGGCGTTAATATGTATCCTTTTCCAGGTCACTTCACTAACTTCTCTTGGCAACATTCGCAGTGGAAAGCCATGTTTTGGTGATTCGGAAGACACTTGCCGTCCAACGGGCCATGCCGCTTCTGTTTCAGGGAGCATGCACATCACTTGCACTATACCATGTAAATCATATATACCCTGCCGGTCGTCGACCATTCTAAAAAAGGCTGTTGACAGACCGACATTTTTATCAAGCAACCGCCATTTTTTGGTGGGTTTTTGAAGACCTGTGCTTTGCTCCGCTATCTCTTTTGCTCAGAAATCTTCGTTAAGCTTCACTTTACACTTATAGTCGATAAAGAGTTTCAATTAACTTACCAAGCTAGCCCTGGTGGGGCAATTGCCACGACAACAGGGGCCTACCCTATTTATAGCACCTGCTTGGCACCATGTGCCACTCTGATGGCCTGACTGGCCGTGTGGAGATGGTGGAGCTGGTCACGACTGCGTTTGGGCCTCATCTAACTCCCCAAGGCCTTTCCTGTCCGACCAATCTGCTCTTTCAGGCCCACAGATGCCTTTGACGTCCAAGAGGAGTCTTTTGAAGAGTTAGATCCTGAGATGATTCCTCTGGTCTTGTTGGGTATCTGGGTTCTCTCAAGCCTCCTTCGCTAAGGGCTTCATGAAGACAATGAAGATGAGCGATTGGGAGGATTCGACAATCCACCAGGCTGGATCCAATATCTAGGGGGTGGAGGTTCTGGATGTTTTTTTGACAAAAACAATACCCTTAA
>CAXAMN010022328.1:89876-187765 GCA_963970005.1 Durusdinium trenchii | reverse complement strand
GTTTTTTTGACAAAAACAATACCCTTAAAAATAAAGTTTATGCCCATAAAAAAAACATCCAGAGCCTGCTTCTCCATACTCGACTCCACTTGACTAGTTACTCTACGTTCCCTTGCCTTCTGCCCTCGGCTCCAGTGCAGAGCGGTGTGGGTCTATTTTCCACGTGGTCGCAACATGGCTTGCAGCGACGATCGCGTGAGTCTCCTGAAGGCCGGAATGTGTAAATCGGATCAACCAAACGAGTGTGGGAGTGACTTCATGAATGGAAGTTTTTTCTCCCGCATATTGGGGGAGGGAGTGAACTCACATCATGATTGCAAGGTGACATTTTTTTCCCACGATGGGGGGGGGTTGGCTGGCAGGAATTCTACTCCGAGTGGCTTTCGGACGTCGACTTCATCAGGAATCGTCGAAAGCTGCTGAGACAAAGGAAAAAATTGGAGAAGGTGACCCTGCTGTGCCTCATTTGGATTATAATTGACAACATTGTTTTACACGCCGGCATGTAAGCAAGCGTGCATGTCATGCTCTACCATTTGCATATGTGATAAGGTACCGAGCTTTACATTCCTCATCCGCCTGGCGAAGAAGGAAACCATACAAGAATCTGAGGCACAAAATCCGCTGCATGCATGCATGCAGCATGATTCATGCATGCAAATATGTTTTTGGGACCCTTTCAACCCAGCTTCTGTCCTCCAGTTGGAGCAAGAAGACAACGCGGAGTTTTGCATGAGCTTCCTGGCCAGCTTTGCCCACAATCTTCCATCGGAGGGTGAGATGAAGGCAATTTTGCACAGCATAAAAAAATATACGCACGCTTGATCCGGTTTGATCTTTTAGGCAGCTACGCCTAACATTTTCAACACGGGAGTTGACCCACCCCGTCTGTTCAGGCAGCGCTTTGTTGGGCTAGCGAGCATTTCTCCCTCAACAAGTTCGAGAACCATGCTGCACATGTTGCCACTTGGCATACTTATAGCATGCGCAAGAAAAAACTATGATTGATTGCAACAACATGGATGGTCATGCACAATCAAGTTCGCAAACCTAGCACGCATGTACATGCGATTGTGCCCAGGCTTGGGCGTCTGTAGAGGCAGGACTCCAAAGGTCTTTTATGACCTATGCTCTTCAAAGGTTCCAGAAAAACCCAACAGCCAGGCAGGCTCTCTCCTTTCGTGAGTTGCGCATATCTTTTTCTTGAGTCTGCATGTGTGCCCTGAAGTTGGTTTATTTGTTCAATCATTTTCAATCAAGTGTTTTTGCCATCAGGTCTGCCAAGAGCAAGATGGCGCAGATCAAAGAAGTAATTCGCAAGAAGCTGGAGGTGGGGTGTGTTCAAATTGATTGACATCTGCAGGGCATTATTACTGGATCATCATATGTAACCCCCCTGCTGGCAGATGGAAAACATGCTCGCGGACGATGGAAAGAAAGTGGCTAGCAGGGGGCGATCAGCATCTAATCAGGAGACTCTAATTTGGCTCTTTTGCAATCTGGCTCTTTGAGCGTCGCCATCTGAATTGAATCAAACCAACTTAACTGAATAGGTCTGCAACTGATTCCTGGCAGGACTTCCGCGACATCATCCCGGAGGACAAGAAGCCCGAAGAGACTCAACCCCATGGCACTCAAGGCCAGGCATGTATGCGTGGCAAGGAGTCTGTACTTAATATACTATCTGGGCAGGTGGTGATGAAGAGATCCTGGACAACGAAGAGGAGGTTCCAGAGGTTGATGCTGAGGTTCCAGAGGCCGCAGGCCAGGCATGCATGGCAAGGAGAGTCTGTACTTAGTTGAGCTATCTGGGCAGGTGATGATGCCGACGACAAGCGCGACCTGCCAAAGGCTGAGGGTGGGGAGGCCGCTGGCGTGTCTGCTGTGGAGCCTGTGGAGGAGGCTGGTGGGGAGGCCGCTGGCGTGTCTGCTGTGGAGCCGCCTGTGGAGGAGGCTGAAGAGGAGGCCCGGGAGGAGGATCCTGAGTTGAAGGTTGAGCCACCTCCGCACGATCCTACTTGGACTGACAGCCAAATCCCGGTTGACGACGAGGAGGAGGAACCAGTAGATGGGGATGAGCTGGTTGATCCTGGTCCAGATGAAGCTGGATCAGATCCTACCACATCGACTGCCACTGGAGGCAGTGCTGGCAGTGCCAAGATAGAGAGTCCACCTCTTGAAGAGGTCATGGAGGTTGAAGAGTCTGATGAGGAGGATGGTGCCGGTACCAAAGGAACGTTTAAGGACTGGGGCTGATTAACTCAGGTCTTCTCTCTGTCATGAAGTCAGATTTCTGATCATAACTCACATCTTCACTCTTTTATGAAGTCAGGTTTCTGATCAGAACTCAAATATTTAAGATGTTCTCATTCAAGTCAAGTGCTGACTGATCTGGTCTCTTTCAACTCACCCTTTTGCTCGATCCTAATGTTTTGCAGGACCGGAGGCCTTTGCGTGAGACAGCACCACCACACAGTCAGAAGATCGTGGACAAATGTGCCCAGCTGATGCAGGAGTTGCTGAGGTCGAGAAACATTCCATGCTCGCACAGTGACCTTCTGGAGGCCAGCCCTTGTTTTGCCATCTGATTGAAATCGAAACTTCATCCATGCCGTCCATGCCAGTAAAATTCAAGATTTCATCCACACGTTCGGAATTAAAGCCCTGCCAGGCACAACGCAAAATGAGAGCGGCTGCTCGAGAGATGGATGAAGCGGATGAGAACCATGAGGACGGTGACCGAGCTTTGCGAGAGGAGGAGGACTCTGACGATGCCAAAACCAACAAGCGTGGTCGTGGCAGAGGCCGAGGCAGAGGCAAAGGCAAAGGAAGAGGAAAGGGGAAAGCAAAAGGGCGTGGCCACGACGAGGAGAAGCCGTCAGAGACAAGGAAGCGGCCTGCAAGCAAAGTGAAGGAAAGTGAAGTGGAGGGTGGTCGTGAGGGTGACGCGAGCAGGGAAGCCTCGCCAGTGGTTGAGAAGAGGGTGGCAAAAAAGCTGCGGGCATCAGCTGCGAAATGGAGCCCTAGGAAGCGTCAGGCTCCTAGCACGGCAGAAGCTGCTGATGCTTCCAGCCTTCCATCCAAGAGGACCAAGCAGGCCCTGGAGAAGGCCAAAGCTGCAAACCAGTGGCTCGCAAGCTGGACTTTGATGCGGTGGCAGCTGATGAGAATGGCAAGGAGAAGGGTGACCGGAAGCCACGTGGTCGAAAGAAGGTTGACCAGGACAGTTTGGATAGCGATGAGAAGATCGTGAACAAGCTGCCTACAGTGGACACTTGGCATATTTTAGAGCTACAACCTGCGCAAATCTATACCTTTGATCCGTCTGCTTACTGAAATCTCTATTTGCCTAATCTGAGGAGCGTGGCTTGCAGGATGTTCAAGATATTGCACTTCGCGATCCAGCTTTTCTCAAGCTGGTAGAGGGTACTGAAATTGCGGCCCTGATTGAGAACAAAGAACATGATGGAAACTTCAAGAAGTTACTTAACTGCGTGCAATTGGAATTTATAATACATGTTATACGACATCTAGGTGTGCACTGCATGCATGCACCTGCTTGTGTGCCTAAAACACACGGTATCAGTGTTCCCAGGCCCTTCACTGTGTACATGCCAAAAGACAAGCAGAAGAATGCTCCCTATGATGACGTCGCTGCGATCGGGGTGCTGTGCCGCCCTCAAAGAACATGTATTCAATACAGTCCCTAAATTCCAACTTGGAAACAAAGCCCCCCAAAAGAAAAAAACTTGGATACAGAGATTGGCCCAGGATGTATACTCGAAGCTTCTACATCAAGCCGGTGCCAAAAGACCGCGTGGCACATATCAATGAAGTCTTGGGCACTCAGTGCAAGGCAGCTTGGCTTCCAACCCAGTGATGCACATGGTGCACATGTGCAAAGTGCTGCTTCATGCCATGGACTGCAGCAGAAGTGCTGCTGCATCTATGTTTGCGACCATCGTTGTCAGGCAAACATGAGTGATGGAGTATCCCTTGCCTTTGCCAAGAATGGTGGCCCATATCAATCGTGCAAAACTCAATTTATATTGCGCACACACAATGCACGTGTGTCCAACATGCTTTGGATATGTGTTCCTGAGGTGGAAGCTAGCCAAGCTTTTGGCAGGATGGGAACCGGTGCCTAGCGATGCCTAGCTCGATCCCGGCCGCCAGACCGTTTTGAGGATCCCGGCACTCAGGAGCCTGCCATAGACCGGCCTGATCAGAATTTCGTTAACTCCCCAAACTTTCAGAAATCGGTTTTGATGGTGCAGTGAAGTAAGAGCTGGAAGGTGTGGTTCAGTGTGCCGGTTGGGGGGACTCACGTGTGCGCTTCACACGTGCAACATTGAATGTTCAAAGAGAAAAGATTCAATGTGTTTTCAACGATTGAACTTGCAAGTTCATGGATCGAGCAGTTCATGTCAGTACAGGCTGCAGTGTGAGTTTTGAGAGCACTACTGCACATGCATGTGTAGCCGTTTTTGTTTTGGATACTGGGCAATAGTAGCGATCTTAGCTTTTGGAGTTTGTCATCATGGGGAAAAACCCTATGAACCTTACTGCCAATCAAGCGCAGTTGTTCCTTCTACTGGGCGGACCAATCTTGATGCCCCCTGGCTATAGTGGAACGCAAAGTTCAAACTTAAACTGATAAACCTTAGTTTCAAAACTAAAGGCACTAAGTTGATTGAGGCTCCACATCGTTGACTATGTATGCCAGTGGACCCGAGAACCTCGTGCTTGGTACCCAGTTCTTAGCGCTGAACCCAAGTAGTAAACCAAGGGCTGTATACATATTACATGACCTCCCAGGATCTGGACAACTTGGATCTCTTTGCTGGGAAGTGCAGTGTGGCTTCTGGATTCTGCATCTTGGCTATTCTACCTGTTCCAATGGTGCATGCCAAGTACATGAAATCTTTGTTGGGGATGTTGGATTTAGGCAACTATGAACCTACACATCTCAAAGCGTCCGGAACTTGGGAGACTGTAACATGAGTCTGGAATCAACATACCATTGATTAGAACAAACTAAAACTCAGGGCTACATATGACATCGAACTACAAGGAGATGATGGAGATATATTGAAAACGTCCTGCCCTCAAGGAGATTCTATGGTCTATCGATCTCACATTGTTTGCAACCAGCCCGCAGCCTGCTTAGGCAAGGTTTTTTCCGAGCAGTAGCTCTTGTGCTTCGTCTACGGGAGAACAGCTTAGTGCACGCAGGACCTCCATGCAGCAGCTTCGTTTTTATCAATTCGTATACACATGGCAGAACTCGGGGTTCCCCATTCGGATTCGCGAGCCTTCGGGCATATGTGAGAGATGCCAATGTGCGCCTGGTCAGCACTGATAGAGGAAACAGCTAATGTGATTGTTCCGTCGGTGTGTTTCTCGGGGTGAAGAGAAGGGTGAGTCATGCGCCAAGGATAACTTCACGGATGTGCCTTCTACTCCTTTTGGCCTTTGTACGGGGGGTATACTATATGATAGAACAACCCCAATCAAGTGCTATGAAGTGGTTTCCCTACGTGGTCTACCTGCAGAAGGTTGCCAAGAAGGTGTACGAATGGCTTTCTGTGCCATTGCTACTTGGGAAAATTCAATAAATGTAGCAAAGCTGGACAGTGTAATATATATTATAATATGCAGTCTTGCTTGATAGATCAATTAATTGATGATTCGTCCAAGCAAATTAAAACTGAGTTCGATGGGGTGCTATGGGCACAAGACCTTGAAGCCCAGCAAAGTATTTGGCGTTGCGTGCCCTGACTGACCTAGTACAATGAAAACTGAACTGTGTGCACTCCCTCATTCCCATCTCTAGCAACTTGTCGGGTCTAAGGCCGTGGATCAGGAAGCTCAGGAAGATCATCTCTGACCGAGTCCGTGAGCGTTCAAAACGAAACCAGAAAGGGATGGTGGTGAAGAGGATCAACAAGACTGGGAAACAAACAGTGTCCATTTCTTAGTGCTCCTTCTGTTTTCCACAGCAATGCAATAAGCTGCTCAAACTTTGCCATCAAAAAAGCCCCCCCCCACCCCCCATCTTGAGATTTGAGCCATGAACAATCAATGGACTTGGGGGCTTTTTTTGCATGGCCAAGTCTGAGCAACCTGCACTGAGATCTCAAAAGACCTTACTTAGGAGTGGGGGACCAACTTTGCGAAAGAGTGCTGTGTACCCACCACGCTATGGGCGACGGGTTGCTGAACTACACCAATTGTTCAAGGAGTCTTGCTATGGGTTTTCCAAAGTTGTAATACATGCATGCATGATGTTCATAGCTAGACGTCGGATGGCTTGAATCAGTAGTCATCTACTCTGCCAACAACTCCCCAGGACACGGCGCTCTCCAAAGAGACCCTACCGGCCTGCCTGAAGGAGTTTCGAAAGGGCCTTGGCCACACGTTCAACAATCCGGAGCCAATTGTGAAGGCTTGTGCTGTTAATAGATTGACCCGGTAAATCTGCATATTATAACTAAAACAGCATCATTGAAAGCCTAGCCTAATCGCATACCGGTGTATGTGCATAGCTTCGACAGGCGCCTTACAACTGGCGGCATGCGGCACTAAGAGAGATCCAAGAGTTTTTGGCTGCAGAAAAGGCAGCTGGAAGGTTTGTGCCCATTCTATCTGTGGGCTTGGAGTAGTTGGCACACTTTGAAATCTCTTTTGCATAACAAAATCAAGTTTGGTTCATCGATGAACTCAATTGCTACAGGCCTGCGTAATTTGGCTTCCATGTGTGTTAACACAGGAGGACAGGAGGTAAACTATATGCATATGCTCAGGGCAGGGCGTGACTGTGTTGGAGCCACCAGCTCTGGCCTGACAAATTGAAACGGCGCGTTCTGACACAGCCGATGCAAAAACAACCCAGGTGAAACAAAACATGAGCGTGAATGAGCGTGAATGGAGCGTGAACGGACATTTTTACCCGTGAACCGACATTTTTATCCGTGAACGGATTTACCCCCAAAAAGTTCACTTTTTTGATGGTTTTGGGATTGTGTGCCATCCACGGGAAAAAAGTCTGCTTCACGCTCTGATTCACGCATTTGTTGTATCGCGTGTGTGCAACTGCTGTATTCGGGTGTGAGTACTGAACATTGAGTGAACTTATATTAAATTGTACTAGTATGCGGTTTTGGATGGTTTTGGAGCGCAGCATTTGGTGAAAGGCACAAAACCAGAAAGGAGTTTGACAGGTGGGGGGTTGAAGGGTACCCAACCTACATGGCGCCTGCAGATCCAGTCCAAAAGGCTTTGGACCACGCAGCCCAACGTGCGAAAAGGGTAGCCGAGTTGGACGCGGCTAGAGAACAGCAAGTGGATGAAGACTTGGAAGACCCTGGTAAACCGTGGCTGGGCTGCATTGAAAGCATGGCAAACACCGGCCAAAGACACTTCAATTCATATGTTTTGGTGACATGCCTGATTGAGCTTCACTGTTTTGTAGTCTATTAGGCCCAAGGGAGACTATAAACGACTTCGAAGGATGGGGACTGCTAAGATCACACGAGGTCGAGGGCTCAACAGTTGCAAATTCACATCATATTCGATATCGATCTACCAACATTAGCAACGCTAGTGAAATTCACCGGGTTGCTGAAATCTATCATGGTTGTTGTGGGCCCTCGTTCTTCCAAGCCTTTTTGCCAGGAGTCAGTGATGCTTCGACTGTGCCAGCACAAACACCAGAAGCTCTCCGCAATGCCATGACTGGTACGAGGCTTGCAGCATTGGAAGCAGAGAGCCAATTGAAGACACCTCCGGCTCAAACCACGAAGATTGAGCGTGAGACCTCAGCCCCAAAGCTGAGCAGGGCTATCCAAAGCAAAGCTGTTCTTGGAGGGGCTGCAGGGCACAAGGGTGTGCCAACTGCCAAGTGCAAGGCCAAGGCCAAGGCGAAAGCCAAAGGTGTCAAGACTGATCCTGAGACAAAAGCTTCTTCTTCTTCTGGGCCCAAGGCACCTGCCGCGCCGCGACAACAGTTGGCCACGGCTGTCAAGGAAAGCCTGCACCGATGTGCGACTGGGGACTTGGCTTCGAGTCAGAAGGTGCCAAAGAAGGATGCCAAGAAGCCAGCGAAGACAGATAAGAAGGATTCCACGGACAAGGAAGCTGCAAAGGTTGCAGCAAAGAAGAGGAAAACGACTGAATCGCAGCCAGAGAGTCAGAAGGAAGATTTGGTAGATTCAGAAGCATCTCCATCTCATGAGTCTGAAGACCCACAATACGATGAGGAGGAATTGGAAAGGGTCAGGGCAAAGAAAGCACATCATGCCCTATTCATGAAGTTCAGCAGATCGTTGAAGAGCAACTTGGTCCAAGTAAACCACTTAGCGCAGTCAACGTGTCTACCAAAAAGCTTTGCTAGTGCCAAGGCGTGCAATAACATGTTAAACTCTTGGGTATACTGAGGCAAGGCTACACCACTCTGCATCAGAGAGGCCGGGCGCAAAGCGCATCGCTGCATCTTGTCTGATCGGTGGGTGGACCAAACTACAGTTATGATGAAGCAACCAATGCTGTTCTTTAGGTTGATCAATCTAAGATGAAACAACTCGATGGTTCTGAAAGCTTTGCGCAATGAAACGACTGTTCAATATCTTTTGAACATTTGTGGCGATCATAAGGCAGCCCGCGCTTGCAAGTCTTGTTTGAGCAATGGTCAGCTTGCTCTGGGCAATGGAGGGCTTCAGAGATGTACCTCAGAATGTCCTCCTCAACAAGGTATTCCACTCGCGGGTCCCGGCAGTGGCTCACTTTTGAGCAGATAGCTCAAAAGTAAAACAGTGAGGATGTGGCCCGTCAGATCTGCCAGGCCAAGGAGGCCCTAGATGATGAGAACCGCAGGCTTCAAGTCAGGAACCATCCAGATGCTCCAGTGCCCTAGCTAAATCAAATCTTTGACCAATGCCAGTCCTATACGTTATGCAGCAACTTTTTACTTGAATGGTGCCCGTGTATACATGTACTTGTGATCCCGATTGTATGTCGATCCTTTCGGGCGCCTTTCTTTCTTAATTCGATATGTGTGCCACGGATCCATCTAAGGGCCTGAAGCAGTACCTGGTGTGGGTCGAGGATGCCGAGTCTGAAGAGACTGATGACACGATCACCAACTTGTTTGAGGCCTGTGACTATGAAAGGAGTAGGAGTCGTCGTGGGAGGAAGCACAAGAGGTCGAGGTCACCAAGTTCTAAGTCGAGGTCTCCAAGGAAATCTCGTCGGGGGAGGAAGGGGAGCAAGGTGTCGACCAAGAAAGATAAAAAGAAACGCTGTTCATCGTCCAGCACCTCTCGAACTGCCAGTGACTCAAGTTCCTCGTCGTCGGCAAGTTCTGCTGCCAAGAAGGCGCTCTGGGTTACTTTGTCCGTTCATCCATCGATCTATCTCACCCCAGATGATATTGAATCTTACACGCCATTGATTGCTTGTCCGTTCTGCAATTTGTCTCACCCAAATAATTGATTACACACATTGATTTCCATTACAATTTCAATCTTTGCTGTCAGAAGAAGTCAAAGGGCAAGAGTGGGAAAGGAAAGAAAAGTGATGATAAGAAGGTACCCAAGAAGGAGACTGAAGCGCAGAGAGAACGCCGCGAGAAGAAAGAGCGTGAGGAAAAGCTTCGTGAGGAGGAGAAAGCCCAGAAACAAGAGTTGAGTAAAGCCGTTTCAAAAGCCAAACAGGCTCGATCTGAGAATCCACTTGCACATGTGCACAGGTGCATGTGTATGTGCAATGCAATAGCATGCATGCATCTAGTATGTGGGATGTAGCTAGAATCAATGCATGTGCCATTGTGCAATCGTATTGACACTGATTGACACGTACTCCTGTAAGTTAACGATAACAATGCTGCCATATTGAATGATTCCTTGATGTTTCAAACAATGCGCTATTGTGTCAGGCGGTGTCAAAACTCAACACTGCAATCGGGAAAGCCTCAACATTGAAGGGCAAGGCTGACAGCATGTCTTGTCCTCAGCGCATTTAAGCGATTGTCTCAGTGAACTTCTGGAACAGTGGCATAACTGCCCTAGAAAACAAAACGCTATAGCATCTCGATCTCAGTGATTAGGGATTCAAATTCCATTTCAAACCTTTCAGAAGATTCTCTTACATCTTTAGTTGTTATTTGACTCCCAGGGTGTGTGTTTAATCGTGAATTTGATGCGCGTGGAAGGTCAAAGTCTTTGAAGAAGATCTTCCTCGAGGAGTTGAACCCCCATGTTGCAGCTATGCAAAAGATGAGGGATTCCGTGCAGAAGCGTGTGGACTCGGCCAAGGCCATTTGTTTGCACACGCCATTGTACCTGTCAGCGCCCAAACTTAACAAAGACTCTCTGGCTATGTTTGGCAAAGTCATGATTCATAGAAAGTTGCAAACACAGATCTGCCCTGGAAGTCTTTCGAACAATTTATATTATATTGTAAATTCATTTCCCAAAAGTCTTCGACTTCTAGGGTCTCAAATCTCACACAGTGCAGTGTTGCCAGCTCTGAAGGTTGGTGATGAGGAGAAGCTCAAGAACAACACTGAGACGGACAATGTGATTAGTGCCTTCACCTCCTTTTTGAGGGACAACAACATGAAGTAGTGATTATGGATCTTGTCATTCCACTCTGAATCTTGTTCCTGGTGGGACCCTGGGTTTTAGCAACATGTCCAGGACATTTTGCTTTAGGGGGCCTAGGGATCCAGGAGTGCTTGGGGGCATGTTCAAACCCAAGAACTTGCCAAGAAGTGGTCTATAGAACTTCGCCATTGACTTAGCTATATAGTTTCCAGTTGCTCTCCAGGCTTTGGCCCCCGACTTCCGACCGAAGCATTCTTGCCCACCTGTGGCAAGTCAGAGTAGCGATTGGCCTAATGGTCCTGGGGGTTGAGTGAAAAGATGCATGCATTCCCAAGAACTTCAGTGTGATTTGGTGTCTTCAAGATTGAACTGGGTGGTAACTTTCTGGCATTGATGCATTTTAGTCTGTGAGTAAATGGTACTTGCAGTACATATGTGGGCTATATGTACTTCAAGTTCCACATTAAACTGATACCATCTGGATCTCCTACCAATTGATTTGGCCAGGCGATCCCAATTGTTCATACGTGCTGCAAGAACAAATCGACTGCGTCAGCAGAGGGGTGATTTGGCCTAAACATATTTGTTTATGTGTGCACAGTCGACTTGTCCTAAACCAACGCTGGACCATCCCCCCTTGCTGCCTCAGGTATCTTCGACTCATCAAGCGATGAAGCAAATGCGAGCTCACTTCAAAGAACCTCAGATGAATTGAACTGCGGGCTGAGGTGGCATGGTGTTGATGTTTTGTTTTATCCAAGGAGTCCGGCGGAAATGTGCATGCTAATAGTGCCATGCTGGGTTCCAAGAGTGGCTGGAACGATTCTCGGGATTTTTGGAATTTCACAAACATTGGAGCCGCCCCTTGACTTTTATTCGATTGTTTTTCTTTTATAGATTTTATGTGGTGCTATTTTCTTGGGTGGGGGGTTTATCTTGACCAAGTATATTTGTGACATGTGAGGAAATCCACTGGGTGCAGGTTCCAATCAAAGACCAAAAAAATCCTGGAAGGGTTACCTTTGAATCTCAACCCATGCTTTGGCCACACGAGATATTTGACTACCTCTTCAACGATCTGGGATTCACCGTCTCGCTGGAAGAACGGAAATCATATTGGGAAGAGGCCAAATCGTCTGGGGAGCCGTGGGCTGTTCGCAACCCTGCTTCGGTGGCGCACCATCCTTGTGGCATCTATGGGGACAGTGCCAGGTTGCCCACTTCGTATACCCAGGAAAAGGTGACTGGAATTTTCCTGAACCTGGTCTTGTTTCGACCAAGATCGATTAGGTGCAGTCGTTTTTTATTGTGGTCATGCGACACAAAAAAGCTGTTCCGCAACAGAACGACGAACCAAATCCTCCGGTACATCGTTTGGAGCTTCCAATTCGCATTCATTGGAAAGCACCCAACGCATACAATGGGAGGACGCCCCTTGGACACTCCAAAGGCTGGCACACCTTTGACTCCTGCCAACGATTGCTTTTGCATCACAGAGAACAGAGGTGACTGGGAATGGCACCTGTTGCTGTGGCGATTCAATGCATCGTGGAAGGGTAACGAGATTTGTTACCGGTGCCCCGCAGTTTGCACAGGACCTGTAGGAATGTGCTACTACACCACAAATGAAGATGCAGATTGGCTGCATCAGGAGTTTGGGACTTCCCAGTTTTTAGCAAGGAGACTGAAGAGTCGCAACTTGTGTAACTCTGGCCTGACCCAACACTTATTTTAATTTTATGGTTTTGGGGGGTGGGCCTGTGGTGCAGAATTCAAGACATATGTCATATCATATTACTATTCCCGCGTCAAGGCCCTATGATCCTATTGGATGGATGGCACCCATCCATGATAAAGATATGCTCTATGCATACCCTGCAGCTGGGACTGCTTTTTGCTGCGAATGGTGGGGCCTTGTACTGTGGCTATGTTTATTGTATTGTTTCTCTTTTCTTGTTTTTTGTTTTTTTACCCCTTTTGACAACCGGTCAAGATCTACCCATTGGCCAAGGCACCCCATCGACTGACCAGGAAGGTGTAGGTCTTCCATAGCCATGGCTGGTGCCTTGAAAAATAGTACTATATTCAGGGCCATGTAAAATGCATTTAGGGGGATACCTTAAGGAATGTGCATTTTTCAAGGCACCAGTCTTTCCTGCACGGAAGGATCATTTTGGCAGAAGAACTTTGCCACTTTGGCGCTCATGGAGGAATCTTCCAGCAACAACTAGACGCAGCCTATACTAGTTTCAGAACATTTTGCGTGACAGCTGGTATCAGGCACAGCCAGCCTCCTTTCACAGCCAGATTGGTTTCTTGGCATATTGCTTTAGCTAGTCTTGAAATAGATAAAGAACTAGAAAATATAACTATAAAGACTATCAACCCTGCTGTTAAAATCAAAAAGGTCATTTGTCATCTCCAAGGTTAAAAAGAAGGATGGCCACCTGCTGATGACCTGCAAGGCTCACAACGGGCGGGTGGTCATGGAATGGCTTGCTGAGGAACTACGCGTAGCTGTGAGCTCTGGCCTCTACCCAAACCACTCCCGGCTAGAGCTAGCCTCTGTTTGCCTGAGCCTTGCAGGCATTTTGGACTGACTAGTCTTCCCCAGAATAGTGTCTGCCTGGTCCTCTCTAGTCTGTCCGCCCGGTCCTCTCTAATCAAACCTGGTTGTGCAGCAAAGGACATCCATTGCTCGGGTGCAGTTTCTTAGCGAAAGCAGTGGGCGGCGATTGTGCCTTGCTCCACATTGAGTTATGTTTCTGTGTTTCCATGCGTGTGCGTGTGGATGAATGTGCAATGCACGCATGAGAGCCCATGGGTGCACTCAACCTTCATATGCCATGCCTCCTTCCCAGGACTTCGGCAGTGGCCCAGGAGATTTGGAGGGAAGGGATGCAATTCCTAGATTCCTACAAATGTCTCCAGATCCTTTCAGTGAGGCACGATATGTGGAAAATGCATGTTGTAAGGTTTGCTTGTTCTGTGCCTGAATCATGAACAAGCTTGTTCCCATGGCAGTGCTTGTTGAACTGAACCAGGGAATCCAGACAAACTTTTCTGATCCGGCCGAAGGTGCACGAAACTTGCATGCAATTTAGTGCATGTGGCAAACACACATGTAAGTCCAACAGCCTTGAATAAATTTAACCACCAATCAAGATTCAAGACAAATAAAGAATCCACCATGTATCTCCTCTTAGCTGAGATGCTGGCGCACTTGCTTTGGGATATGCTGCTCACTCGTAACGTGGATGCATTACAATTGCGCAAATCTGATCATGCTTATTTTGCAAGATTGTATTGGATGGTGTGCTAGCTGTACGGGATACAGTTACTAAGGTGCCAACTATCGCTTTTGGCATTGTTTTACTGATGAGGATGCCATGGGTTGGCTCAAACGCCACTTGGCTGAAGGCAATTGGAACCCAGGGGCTTGGACCATGGATGTGCGTTGAACATGTTCTTGGGTCCACTGTTACAGTGCCTTGTTGATCCGCTTTCAGTTGCAAATTCTTTCCAGCCAGCAAAGGAGTTGGAGCAAGCACTCACTTGAAGAACCGGCCCCGGTATATATTGCGTATTGCTCGTCTTCGGATGAAGAGTATGAAACATCGGATCAAGTGGTAACCTGGCTGAGTTTCAGATCTGGGTTGCCTATGTTGGAGTTTGTTGAAACCCTGATGGTATTTTGATCCATCTTAGGCTCTTGAGGTCTTCACAGAGACGCAGCTGAGCAAGTGTCGCACATGTATGGAAGAAAAGAAACAGCTGTGCAGCATTGGTGGAGATGCTATCCATGAAAAGGTTATGTTCTATAATGTCTGTTGTAACAACGACCATTCTAAAAAAGGCTGTTGGACTTGTAGGGTATATATATAATATTAACATAAATGTTACCAATATATAGGCTCTCCGCTCCCCGCGGTGTTGGGGGGGTTGGTTTGCTCTCCGCGATCCGAGGTCTACTTCAACAAGCCCACGGATTTGCTCATGTGGAAGCAGGTCAACCGCCAGCGTCGCGAAGCCACGACACTGGCCCTGAAGGATCGCATGCGCGTTTAGATCGATCGTCCGGATCGCATTGGTCAACCAGGTAACCATGCGTTCAGAGAGGTTTTTCAATGGGTTCTGTTGGGTGTGTTTTAAAATGTGTTTTGGGCATTTTGGCAGCACTTTTGGGTCTTGTGGCCTTGTGGTCCTCATTCCTGTCTTGCCTATTCCCAGTATTTTGAAGCCATGCTGGCGTGAAAGCATTGTGCAGTTGGCCTTTGGTCATGTGTGTTTTTAAGACATCGCACGCTTCTGCAGATTAACATGGACCCTGAAAACCACTGGGTTGTAGAGGAAAGTCTCGTTCCACAAGTCCTTTTTCAGGGTCAATCTTAGTCTGCAGGAGGGTACTAGAAGACTCCAACTAATAACTAATCATGACGGAAGAATCTTCAGAAATCTAGATAGTTATATATAATTATATTAGATATATAGATATAGTCTCCAGTCAGATTCACTGATGTTTGCTAGCTGTGCATGAAAGTCGCAGATCTACAAAAGAGATGTGCGATTTCAATGGTTCAATGCAGCGCCCCACGCGAGCTTCGCGCCCCGGGTTGACCTGGGACTGGCCTCTAAGGGTTTGGTGATACACGTTGGAAGGGATTATAGTCTTGACTATAGTCAAGCTGTCTGTCTATGTGTGTATGATTTGATCATATTTGATTTTTTTTTCTAAGAACTGCCTCCAGCAAGATCAAAAAAAAGAAGAACCTGCCATTCCAACTGGGTCATTTTGCGGACCTGGAAGAATGAACAGCCAATGGTGTGCTGCTAAACACAGTCCAAGAGAGGGAGACCCAGGTGGGAGAGGCGGAATAGAATTGCCGTCCTCTTGGTCCAAGGAGACAAGCCAGGGACAAGCTCTTCAGACAGCAGAGTGGCAAAGTGGACAAGGAACCTGGGAACTACAAGACCGATTTGATTCCGATCGAGAGACTTGATGCAAAGGTTTTGCGGCGGTGCCGGAGAGGTCCTTGGCAGGGATGAAAGCAGCCACAAGAAGGATCACATTGATCAGTGATCTTGTTTTTGGATCACATGGAAGTTGCAGATGCATGTCAGATGGAAGTTGCAGTCCTGACATTGCACCCTTGGACTTCCCCTCCAGGCGGCTGCAAATCATCAGATATCATCAGTGGTACTGAAAAAGTGTAGACTCTTCGTGAATCGACCCCCTATCCCCGCCACATGAGCTTCTACAAGCATCCAAAATGGTTCAAAATGGATCAAAATGGGTAGGATGATGGTAGGATTGGTTTAAGGGGTTATGAATCAACCATCTACCTGAAGGCTGTTTCGTTGTTCTCAGACACGTGTGGGCCCGCCCCGTCCCGCCCCGTCCCCGCCGTCAGACCCCAACGCTTCGGTGACTGACCGACCGCAAAGGGAGCTACCTCACAGACCTGGGCGCTGAAAGGAATGAAGAGGTAGCTCCCATGGAAGAACAGGTAGGAGCTACCTGAACAGGATGTGACATGGAAGAATCTACCTAATTAGCGCATCCAATGTGGATGGAAGATGATTGAAGAAGCTAGCTCATCCACGACCCACTGAACAGCAAGTTACTTTAATATTTATAGCATCCTGGAGCGGCTCCAGTGGAGCCTATTGCAGTATCTCCCTACTAAGTCCAAGGAGGATATTTTAGGCACCCCCGAAGTCAAGGACATTTCTCTTCGGGCCATCTTTGAAGACCATTCAAGAATGCTTGGACTCCCAGGGTATGGTTTTCCAAGTTATGTCCTGCACGATCATTTATCCAACAATTGCATCAACTTGCTCACGCCCACGACCTGTTTGTTCTTATTACAGGTTCCAAACCCAGACACTCCATGTATTCCATATTTGCTTACATTGACCCCTGAAACCACCTCAATGTAGGTATATATATATATAGATGTGTATAGTATATATATATACACATTATATATATATATATATATCTGAGCAAACTATCTAAGGCGAGCTCACCTGACAAGATACGAGGTAGAATATTATCTCAACGAAAACAAGCGAGGTAAGTCCAGCACCAGCAGTAGCAGCAGCAATGCTTTCTCGTTTGCGTGTGTGCGGCGTCATGACGCCGTCGAAGGGTGTAAGACAAGGGATCAACCGATCCGGTTTCAACCGATTTGGGTCTTTCTGAAACACGCTGTGTCCGAAATCGAAGCGGGTAGTCTGGGGCCCACGCGGTATAGTATGAAGTGGGTAGTGTCAGTTGCTTCATTGAACTTGTATTTAGTCGGACCCACTTCAATGGCCTAGGCCATAGCAGCTATAGTGGCTTAGTAAGTCAGAGGTCAGAAGTTAGTCGGTTTGCTTCACAGTTTTGTGCATCATGTTTGAGAGACAATCTGAGGATTGGTAACATGTCGTTCGGGTGGAAAGAAGGCGGCACGCCTGTATTTGAGAAGCTTGTTGCTGAAGGGTCACAGGAACGGGGCGGGGATTGTATGATTATTCTGTTTGGGCTATCATCGACTGTTCCCTTGATACATGTTTGATGAGATACTTCTACTTTGGCTGCAGGCCTTTGATGCCTTGCTTTTTTTAAGGGTTTGGCCAAATGGCCAACACAAGGTCTTCGTTCTGTTGATGGTCTGAGATTGTGAAGAGAAACCCGTTCTATTTGGCCTATAAAACAATAAGGACCTAGGGACTGCAGGATTCAGTGTGTTTGTTGTCCATTTATATACGAATTATTTGGAGATACCCCGCATTGAAACCATAATTGCCAATTGCTATCATATTGCTATCCATGCCTCTTTTGACGAGAAGGCTGGTAAATCAAACCAACAGACCAAAGTTTTAAAACAAAATGCCTTTCGGATAGACCAATCTCCTTGACGACCATCATTTTGATGTCTCGAGAGTAAGAAACGAGCGAGACATCTTGAGACGCTGATTTCAAAGGCAAACGGAAGGGTAGTGCACAGAAAGGGTTTTGCTAAAACCTATTCTACTAACGTCGTGGAAGGCGCGTGACCTTCGTAGAACCCAAGGCTGTTCGTGGACAGTTCGTGGAATGGTGGGCCAGTAGGAGAACTGACTGCAACGAAATCCCAGAAACCTTCGCAGAACTTCGTGGAAGGTATTTTTGATGCACTAATTTTGTATAAGCGATTTTTGCTGACCCCCTTTCTCCACACACCCTCCGTTTAGCCTTCATGATTGTTTCATCGTGGAAGTCGACCTGGTTGAGTTGAGGACGATCTAGCCCGCGAAGCCTAAGGAGGATGACCCTCTTCATAGGAGAGCACATACCCTCTTACTCTGCACATCTTTGCAATAAGTACCTGACCTAACAGAACGGACCTAACAGGGTACTTGACCCTTCGAATAGGTACCTGACCTAACAGGAGGGGGTTCTTGGCATCGCACTCCCCCACCTTTCCGGAGTCCGCACCAGGAATGTGAGCGTTTCAGTGCCTCAGGGCAAGTTGGTTGCTGTGGTGGGGCCTCATGGGTCTGGAAAGAAGAGCCATGGCCGAAAGGGAAAAACAAGGGAAGAGCGATATGGGTCCAATCAGGTCTAATGAGTCTTATATGATCCTATATGTATTCTTATCATGTTTTCTTGCTTCCAGGGTGGGATTGGTGTGGAAGATCTACCAGAAACGAGTTGGGAGGGTGAAGGGACCCAAGGCCCATGTCCTTAACTATATAACTAATCCATGCGATTTGGGAGATATCCCTAGTGGGTGGATGGGACCCACCTGCCGAGCCTGGGACATCACCTAGCACTGGTATGAGGTCCAAGGTCCAAGGTCGCCACTCTGAGGACCTTGCTCTCGCTGATGGGCCATATGATTTTCCCACTGGATGGCTCCATCTTCATCCCCTCGCACTTGCGCATTTTACATGTGACTCAGGCCCGTTTCACGCGAAGTCGGACGGAAGGTTCATATAGGTGGACGTGACCGACCAAGTGACTGGAAGTTCAGGTGGTGGAATCAACAGATGAATCGAGGTGATGAACCGCTCCACGGTTCGGAGGCAAGGAAACAACCGGAATGCTTTTGTGCTTTCGGAGGATGGTTTTCATGCAAAGGAATTTGAAGATCCGCCCCTTGTGTGGAATCTGTGTTAGTTGGTGTTGTTGTTGTTGCTGTTGCTGCTTGTGTTGTTTTTTTTGTTGTTTGTTGTTGCTTTCCCATGTCCAAATCCTGATCCGATCGCACACCTGCGGCCGTTCACGTGCGCCTCGCTCCAGGAAGCCTATCTTCTGAACCTTTCGCCTTGGAAGAACCTCATTTTTTGGATGTGCCAATCCTTTGTCTGTAGATCCAGCGCGGGTGCGCAAGATCCTACAGTTGTTGCAGCTGGCCACAGTGGGAAGACTGACCAGGGCCGTGGTGGAGAGAATCGTTAGTGGATCAGGTGTTTCAATCGATGCGAATCGGATGTTGCAGTGTGTGTTCCCCAGTCCGTGGTGTAGCAGAAGTGGTGGTTTATTTCCAATATCCTACACTGAACAGATGGGGATCAACCGGGAAGGTATTTTCACATGCACGCAGCTTGTGCATTGATGCAGGAGATGCAATGAATCAGCTTAGGGATGCTGGGTCTTAAGACTGGGTCGAAGGAAGTTGAATTCAAGAACTTCTTTGCAGCCATAAGACCTTGTTTGGCTACAAAAGAACACGGTCAACATTCGAGGTTGCATGATTCAACCCTTGGGGTCTTACGTACGTCTTACGTACCTCTTGGAGCCTTGGAATTCGGGTGCCTGGCAGCTTCTTTCTCTCTCGTCAGAGCCCTCGTTGGGAGTGAAGAAGTGCCGTCGGAGATGCCATGAAAGACACACGAAGGACTCACATGTGAGAAACCAATGACTCAATCCTGTGAGAAGAGAATCCGGATGATTTCGTCGACGTAATAGTGTTTGGATTGTTGGCTTTGATGGTTTCCACCTTGCATGGATTCGAGTCTATGACCATAATTACCGAACATTGACCCCTGAAACCGCCCCAATGTAGGCAAATAGGGCATACATGGAGTGTCTTGGTGTCTTTGTGTCTTAATGTATATGTTTTCCTCATGTTTCCTCACTTCGGGCACGGCAGGTCTCGCCCTGTTCATCGTTGGGCACCGGACAGAAAAGAACGATGAATCATAACGCATCCTCAAATTCATCCTCATTGGCTCAGGCAAATGAAGACCACTCTTCAGCTCATCACGGCCGATTTGGAGAAGCAAGCCCTCCTCCGTGAAACCACCGGTGCCTCCAAACCCGTGCCGGACGGAGAGTCAGAGGAGGAGAGTCAGAGTGCGTTGTATGAAAACGTCAAACACTCGGGTCGGTGGGGCCGAATGGGGGGCCCGACTGTCGGTGAGGGGGATCGAATCCAAAGACTTCAGTTTTAAGGCATATAGATATAGTACTCGTATATATACTCCTGCTCGTACTATCATATATATATAACTGATCATAATCAGACACTCCATGCGGTCCATGCATGGTGTATTTAGATACATGTTGGGTCGATTGATTGAAAAGGGGTCAATGTAGGTATATAAGTATGCAAGTCCCATGGGGTGTTTGGGTATACGTATGTTTCTGTCCCATTACCTGCAACAGTTGGTAAACAATAACTTGATTTTCCACAAAGAGCTGCAACCAGGCCCCATCATCATCCACTAGGTCCCGGTAATGAAATATACCCAAGGAATATTATATATATATGTATGCCTGGGGCTATGAGGGCCCAAGCCCAAATCATCCGTATCATAGTGATCCCTGGCAAATGTGGCAGTCCCAGAGGTCGTGTTTGCATGATCATTTCTGGGAGGTACGGACATCTGCGTGCAAGCATCGCAGTGTGTTTTGGGTTGGAAGAATCATCGGTTTTGGACTGACTGCATCGGGTTTTGGGCAATCAAGTGTGCCGCCAGGAGGAATCCGAGCAAGAAGAAGAGAAAGATTGGGACCAGGTGCGTCGGTGCGTCCGAACGGAGTGACGTGGCTCGGTCTAGCCATGCTGGGTTACGAGATCAGGGCCGTTCGCCTCCCTTGTTTTTTTCCTTAATGACACTGCATTGGACGTTCTTTTTTGGATGGAGTTGATGGTGTACTTGTGGTCTCTTGTGGTAAAACTTTTCATATCGCATGATATGCATGGCTGCATGGTTCTCATGCAGTCTAGCAGCCCATGTTCTCATCAGATCATGACTCATCCACGATCAGATCCCAGAGAACACCTATTAGATCCTATTGGCTTGTATCTTCACTAGGGATCCAAGTAAGTACCTTCTCAGAAGGTACGACTGGACCCTCCAAACGATACATATATAACAGTGTATCCAATCACCTGAGAAGGTAATCACTTGGATCCCGTGAAGATTCTGATCTTCGACATGCCTTTGGTCGTTTGTTGGATTTTGCCACGCAGGAGAATGGAGGGAATTGGCATGATGAATTGACGTATTCAGAGAAGGTGAAAATACATTTAGCCCGCGCCTTGATCATGAATCCAGAAGTCATGGTGCTTCAGCGGCCTTTGTATCTTGGCATTGCTTAGCAAGACTTGGATAGACTTGGGGCATACCTCCAAGTTTGCAGTTTGAAGAAGTCCCAATGGAAGAAGCGCAGAATTCGCAGAATGGCACTTTTCGTTGTTGGAAGGACATTGTCGATGTCTAAGCAAAACAGGATCTCAGCCCAGCAACGTTCATTCTCGTAATTAACAGCCTGAATCGACTGGCAAAAACCAGGCCTAGGGTGTCTTTGGACGAGGAATCATCATGAATCATCCAACTGAATTTGATCGCCTTCCAACTTCTCCAATCTTGGAATCCAGGCCGTGGTATGTTAGCCACACCGACTTGAACTCGATCCCTGTTTACAGTGGTTTCAAAGTAGATGGTTTCAGGTGACGAAGATCGCGGCTATATACCCTCCTAGAGGTTAGCATGGAGCCCCCCCCAAACCACCATGCTGGTCTGGAGAAAATGGTCATGCACGCCGCCCCTTGGTCAATTCTCCGGGTCCAGGTCCCAGACACGACTCCTATATTTAGATACCTTGGGGTGGTTGAAATTCAGGGGGTCAATCTATAGGTAAATATGCCAGTTTCATGGAGTAGCAAGTGTTTGGGTGTTGGTTTGCGGAAGGGTAAGTTTGAGTCTCCAGCACCAAACGCGAAGCGTTTTCGCCGTCGCACGCGCCGTCGGCATCCGTCGGCACCGTCCGACGTCCTCCCGGGGTCGAGGCACCACTACGACACGGCCATGGCTGAAACCGTCCTGAAGGCACGTCATTCTTCAACGAACGGGGGTTCTTCTTAGGAGCCACTAGTGGCCATTCTCAGGCCGAGCGGAGCGCGGTGCCATAAAGGCCTTAAAGCAAGCCTCTTCCGCGTTGCAGTTGACATCATTTGACGGTAACGCATCATATAACAAGAATGTAACAATGCAATGACCGCAGTTTGATTTCTACCTTTCCTCGATCCTTGACGTGGGTGTTGTCTCAAGATTCTGAGACTTCTCCCGATGAACTCATTGAATGAAGTGGCTGAGGGCGGTAACAGTCCCCGACCATTTGATCCACAAAACAGAAAACAGTTCAGTGCATGGACTACATAGATTCATTATGATTCATTCACATAGACATTCACAAACCCACTAATTACTTTGCTGGCCCTTCCACACTGATCCAGTGGGCACCTTGCGTGGAAATCATGTTCAAAACAATCCACTTCATCTTCAGCCCCTGCCAGAGGTTCTAAAAGCCCACGTGGAGGAGCGGGGCTTGGCCCTCCCAGAGAAGGGCCGCCGCCATCGCCGCCCCAGAAGCTGTCGCTGGGCCGTGAAGGGCCCACCATCGGGTCGAGCGTGGATGACGTTGCTGCATGTGACTGCCTTCAATAAATATCAATGGATTAACTACAAACAAACAAAGACAACGATCAAGCACACGTGTTCAAACATGTTGCTCGAAAGGTGAAGCTGCTTGTTCTTTGATTCAAAGAATGGGTGGTTATGACTATAGGAAAGAAACAAACAACCTGATTTTCTCTTGAGCCAAGTTTTGACGAATCGTACTTTTGCTGAAGTATACAGAACTCCCGCCAACCTTGGTCTTGTTTTGGTCTTCAACCTACCAACTGACAGGCGTACGATGGCCAAAACTCGTAGAGGGTACATCGTAGGGTATCCTACTATAGGCCCTATGGATAGGCGTATGGATAGGCCCATACCTGGAGCTTCCAACTATGCCAAATTAATGTTTCTTGGGCTGTTCTTTATGGATGTAAAGGCAGAATTTGGTTACAGTTGGAGTATCCAAGAACGTAGGCTAATAAGCCCCGCGGAGTTTTCGATAGGTGTTGTGGACATTCTCCAAGGCTTTTTCACGGTGGAACGCCCTGATGAAGCCATGGCAGCTGATGTCGTTTGGAGGATCAAGGCTCGCGACAGGGGAAGTCCTTGGGAGTTGCGGCCGGGTGCCTTGGGGCCCTTGGGATGGATTGGGCCCGCAGTGTAGCATTCATCCGGGGCTGGCGATTGGTAGAAAACGCGCCAGCAGCGCCTGGCCAGGACACGACAACTTCCACACCGGGCTTTCCAGACGGAAGCCCAGGTCAGGTGAAGTGGGTTGTTTCAGGGTAACAGCCTCATCTCAAATGACTCAAATAATGACTGGTGTTTGGCACCCAAAATGGTCACTGGATGCACCGAAATGAGCAACCAGACACCCAGACGACCGTGGCCCGCGTCCGTTTCTGTCCCAAAGAGACATAGACTATCACGCAGACACTCCATGGGACTGGCATATGTACTGCTACATGCATTTGGGGCGGTTCTTTCAGGCGTCTATGTCGGTAAAGTATGCCAGTCCCATATGGAGTGACTGGACTATCATCGACCAATGCAGCTGTAGCTCCGCTGGAGCCTTCACTCCGAACGCGACCGTCTCCCGCTCTGGTAGATACTGCGGTTGGCACCACGCCGTGGGTTCCGCCGTGCGCCGCACGGTCTGAACGGATGAATCGGCCACCAGGATGGCCTGGTGCACGACGATGAATCGACCACCGGCACATCGATGCTGCAGAAGGCCTTCATGCACAGCATGACCGAAGTCAGCAGTCCCAAAAGCGGTCCCTTCTTCAACGGGGGCGCGTAGAGAAATGGATTGGTCGGGATTTAACTCTGAAGGTGAAGAAAAAGCATCAGTAAGCATCCTGCACTAGACGAGAAAATCGAATCATATATTACCTACACCCTGCGGTGTGTTCCATTCACCGGTTCTTCTACAGGTTGGTAGCTCGTTTTGGGGGGGCTCAGATCCTCGGACTTCGCAAGAGCTCGAAGATGAGGACTCGAGCATGTAAAAGACCCTTCGACTCAGTCGATCATGTGTTTTTGTGCTTCTTGGCGCCCCAGCATCTCCACGACACCTGTGGACTTTGTGGATTTTTGGGCGCTTTTTTTTTCTAGCGTCAATGCACTGTACCGCAGCGAGCTTGGAGAATGGAGTGAGCTGCCTTCGTAAGGAAAACGCACTGAGACTTGACATGAACAAGATGCGGCTAGTGAAGATCATTGAAGAGGGCTTTGGAAAGATTGGGTTCTGTTAGAATGGACGATCATAGTCATAGCTTAGCTGTTTCTTGGCTTGGAAGGTGTTACACCATCAAATCCCCAGCTTTCCAAGCCCATGAAAATCGATTAAACAACGAAGCTGATTTTGCAGTGTCAAAACCTTAGTAAAACAATTAGGCTCATCTAGCTTGAACCGGGTGTCTTCCAAATAGCAAGTGGGTGTTTGATTTGGAATAAAACCTTGTTGTCAAGTTTCTTGCTGGCTCCGTTAAAAGCATGTAACACAGCCATGTAGTTTATTTGGTCCTGCTTGGGAGCAAAGAGCTCTAAGAATGAGGCAACATCCACATGCGCCTGATACACGCAAGACTGACCTATATATACAGCCATGGAACTTCAAGAATTTAGATTACTTCGTAGTGGGCAGCCACGCCAGCGTGGAGATATGATGATGATGGAGACGTTACGTGTGAAGAGTCTGCAGAGACCATCTCCTTCCTCACAACCACGAACATAATCCGCCGCTTCTGGCGCCACAGCCAAGCACCACTATTTCAAAAGTTTTGCGCCACATTTTGATAGAGCTTTCGCTTCAAGATTTTTAAA
The DNA here is from genome assembly GCA_963970005.1 of Durusdinium trenchii. Taxonomy (NCBI): domain Eukaryota; class Dinophyceae; order Suessiales; family Symbiodiniaceae; genus Durusdinium; species Durusdinium trenchii. The sequence continues at coordinate 162,953 of CAXAMN010022328.1, read as the reverse complement.
AGCACTTGGATGGAGAACGTGGACCTGTTGGAGCTGCAAAAAGAAAGGCTTGACTTTGACCGGGACGTTGCAACTTCAATAGGTCCAACTCGTACTTCACACTATTTGCCAGATCTTTCTCGACCCTCTGCGGAGTCATGTGTTGATGTAGGTCTGTGCGGCCCCGAGGATTGCCTGAGCCAGCTGGAAGCACCAACCACTGCGCTTATATGCTGATTGCTCAATATGCCCAGCTTGGACGTGAAACTTACTCGGTTTGACATTTACCTTGTATTGGTGCACAGGAGCGGAGGCTCAACGATCTTGGATTGGAAGATTATAATTGGAGCAGTCGGATGCAATGTGCGCCCGAAGCTTCAGTGCCTTGCGCCCGGCCAAGCTCGATCAATGGGGCCTTGCAGGAATGAATGAGTTGGAGACGGAAAACCCGTCACAATTTTGCCAGCCAAATTGATTTGGCCGGGAAAACCCGTCACGTTTCAGACCGGGGCCCCAGCCCCAAAATGTGATGGGTTTTTGAAAAACCCGTCGCAATTAAATAAGGAAAGCGAAAACCCGTCAAACTTTCCAGCTCATCCCCAACTTCAAAAAGTGATTGATTTTTCCCAAACCTATGGAATTGTGATTGGTTTTTTAAAAACCCATCGCTTTTCTGGGGCCAGCCGAGCTTCCAGATTGTGATGGGTTTTCTGAGCAAAACCACTCAGCCAAATGGATTTGGCCACCAAAAATGTGATGGGTTTTTTAAAAAACCCGTCGCAGTTTGACCAGCCAAATCCATTTGGCCGGGAAAACCCATCACAATTTGATCAGCCAAATCCACTTGGCCAGGAAAACCGTCAAAATATAGCCAGCCAAATCTCTTTGGCCAGGAAAGCCTCGAACACTTGGTATACCTAGGGTCCAACCGCTGTGCACTTGGAGTAATGAGGTGTTGCAAAACCTGTTTGGCATAGGGGACTTGTCACGATTTTCGTGTAAAATTGTGTTGGTTCAGTAAGGACACCTCAGTTTCCAACAAAGACCAAAGCAGAAGGGCCGGGGCTTTGAGCTGGGTGCGCTTAAGCTTGGTAGGCTATTTGACTGCCAGCTAGCTGGCAGCCGGTGTGCCCGTTTACTGGCAGCCACAACCTGTTTGAGTTTGTGGCGTGTGCTTCTTGAAGCTTTAAGCTTCTGGAGGGCTTTAGGACGAGGTGAGAGTTGTTCGAGTAAAACGGTCGTGTCCGTTGAAGGTTGCCTTGAAGCTTCGTGATTCTTAGAGCCGCGGCTTGTTGAGGCGATGTGGTAGCGGGGGGACAATATCGCGTCACATGGACGATCAAAGTGAAACATAGCATAAGCGAAGATTCAACCTTTTGACCTGCTGGCTTGGTTGCAGTGTGCGCATGGAGCCTGGTAATTGAACTTGGTGCTATTTGCTATCACGTGATGCGTGCAAGTGCTGATTGTTTGCAAATTGCAGCAAATTCTCCGAGTCCGTGGAAAAAGCTGCCAGCTTGTGCCTTGGAGTTTACCGGACGGGTAGAAATTTGGACACCCACTCGCTATTTGGAGGACACCCGGTTCGGCTAGATGAGCCTAATTGTTATTCAGTTAAAGGAAGTTTGTTTGTTTAGAACCAAAATAAACACAATGGGCAATGCGGTGACAAAGTTCACCATGGCTCATCTCAGCTCCAAGGCGACTCGAGACAAATCGGAGCCTAGATCAGCAGCACTTTGCACCACTTTTGGGTGATTTTGGTGTCATCCTTTGGATGGTTTGGAGCCTCTCGACGAGGGACTTGATGTCTTTCATATTCGAGCGGTTTTGCCGGGTGCAGTTCAACGTCAACACCATGTTAACACCTCCTCATTGACCTCAGTGGGCCATTGAACAAAGTCGAGGAGGATGCTCCCGCTTGGGAGAAGCATGGTGTCCATGAATGTCCATATCTAACGTGACCAGCGCGAAACTGGGGACGGCACAACATATTTGACGCCTGATTTGATCTCAAGCAGGAAGGCAGCTTTGATTAGGCCAGGAATGCGCTTGGCGCCAGTCCACAAAGTCCGGCGAGAGAAATGATGACGGATTCGAAACGACGGATGCCCAGAGAGTCCGGCGGACATGTTTCGCATGGAGGTAGATAGAAAAAAACACCGACATCGAAACCATATCTAGACATTGGCAGCCTCCATGTCGCAGCCTCAACAGCTAGGAGCTGATGCACCGACCTAAATTGGGATGTCATTGGGAAGTCATCATAAGTCATCTCCGAAGAATCACTGCATCTGAGTGGTCCCCCCAAACAGGGAAGCTCTTCGACACCGGTGGCGCCGCTTCCGGGCGCCGCCGCAAAAACGCTCTTCGCCATGCGGAGCGGCGCTGGGACGCTGAGCGCGAAGGTGGAGTCCAAGGCCGTTGGGACGCTGAGCCCAAGACCAACCCCATGGTTCAACCATGGGGAAAGCATGTGTTTATATGTTTGTTATATATGTTATAATATGTTTGTTTCTTAAAAACCTACAACACAAAAACATATTATCATTTTTCTGGGCAGTTTTTGCTTAATCTCCAAACTTCAAGAAGGCCTCAACTAGGATTTGTGTCATTTGACTTTCTTCAAGTGCCATTTGACCCTGACAACGGTCATGGATTGAAGACTATAGAGTGAAGCCTGTGAGCTTAGATTGCACAGTTCCAGGAGACGTTGTAGTGAGGGTAGATGGAACCATTTTGAGAAATGACTAGTAGGTGAGTGCATATTAAACTGGACTGACTGACTGACCCTGACCAACTGATCCGTCACGATGTAGAGTGTATGATGGCACGGTCACCAAAATATGGATCTGTGCATCTACTCCGGTCACTTTGTCGTCACTTAGATGAGGAAAAGGATGAATATGCAAGCTGTCGAAAGGGGTCGGAAGCATCATGAGGTGCTGCTCGCTGTGAGGACGTCCTGGTCATAGAGAAAAGATGTGGTAGGAATGGCCTCCACCCTAGCAGCGATGGCCTCCACCGAGCATAGCATGCTTGCGACCCTTTGATCCCCTGGTTGTTCGGGCCACTCCGGCCACCTGCGTGGTTGACAAAGGGTCACCTCCCAGAAAATAGGTGCCGTGTGTTGTCCCACAAAACAATATACAACAATACGTAAATAACTATTGTATCAACAGATTCCTAGATGCTTCAACACATATCTAGGAGGGCTTGTCCTATTACCTGTAACAGTCAGTAAACAATTATGACATATGATATGCCTACTTTTGAACAAAGGCCTCTAACCATCATCATCCACTGGGCCCTCGTAGTAGGATAGACCCAACTTCTTCATCTCTCATCCGCTATAGAAAAAGGCACTTCCGTCACCGTGCTCTACAGGTCGATAGCAAGCCATCGCCCATGTCAGAGCTTTTACTGTCCGAAGTGGAATGTGGGGAGCAGATGGGGATCGGGTGAGGGGACGAAGGGGGCGCAGATTCGATGGTCGGAAGGCATGTCTTGGCCCCTCTTCTCCTTGTGCAGACTCTTTTCCTGTTAGTAACTGTTAGTAGCACTATAGTGCAACTAACAGCTTAAATCAGCATACCCGTAATCAACAGAAGAATTAGACTAGAACCAATTGAGATTGATGCAACAGAGAATGAACTGTGCAAAGTTAACTGACCATGGCTGGTGTTGATACGTCATCTCCATGCGTCAAGACGCGATGTGGGACTTGCTGGTCTTTAGACCTCTAGAATCACGCGAGGATGTCCTGGCGGTTGGAACCCCCAACATGTGTTTTTGACGTTTCTGTTTCGGTGACTTTCGGTGACGGCCGTCGAACGGCCGTGCCCCGTGTCGGCCGTGTCACGTCGACGGTTGCGAGCAAGCGAGGCGCCGTCCAGCAGCACTGCGCCCGCTTCATGGAGCCCCACCTGGAGGCATGCGCCGTGTTGAGCCGGTGTTCAGCCGGCAGATTGGAGGATAAGACTGACTCCCGAAAGCTATCATGGACCCTGAATTTGCAGGGGAGTAAATCGGGGACACCTGGGGAAGTCCATGGAACGCCTTATGAGCCCGGTATGGGTGAAAACTGGGAGCCCGGTCGCAGTCCACCATGTGGCGAATGACCGACACCAGGTAGGAGACAAGCAGACAGTGATAATATGCATGGAATATGATATGATATGCATGCTGCATGGATATATGCAGTTCCTTCAGGTGTAGCGAGACAATGAGATATATACATGGAATTGTAATGACCGTTTTGGCTGAACTCGCCCAAGAGACGGGTTTCATGTGCTCAGGTGAGGCTCGTGTGGAATCCCCAAGAGTGGGTGGCCTCCCATGCGGTGGAACTCCCAAGCGCGACACGAATCGTGGAAGGGATGCATCCTGTAAAGTAGGATCTCGGCTCCAAAACGATCCAAAACGTGCATCGAGACGCGTTTGGATGCGCTGATTTTCCGTGGAAGGCCTTCAATGCCCACACCATGCAGCTGGAGGGGCTTCGGGACCTTGCGAAGGCAACAGACTCGACGAACTGCGCTGGAGAAAAGAGGTGATGGTACCTTCACAAAAGGCATGTTGAGTCATTGATTTAGAAGCAGTACCCAAAGTCGGCATTCTGAAGGCTGACGGTCTCGGCTTTCCAGCAGGGAGTTTGCAAGAAGCCATTACTTATCACGTGGCCGTGTTGACCAACTTAGATGCAAAAGCTGTGTGTGTTTTGGAGTTGGAAAAAGAAGCTGGTCCACCGGCAGGGGAATGCCAAGAAGCTGGTCCAGATGGATAGTGTGATGGTCTCAGAAGCTGGTTCAGTTCACATCACTATCAGCAAAACAGATACGTACACTGTCCATGTTTGTCCCATTACCTCTGACAGTCGGTAAACAAGTAGTCACTATTTTGGAACAAGGCCTTTAAGAATTACTGTTGCACACTAGCATATTTTAATGGGGTATACACCAGATACACAATTTTTTGTATTGTTTTTTGTTCTGAATGTTCTGCATACTGCCAGAAGCTAATTCAGCTCAGCTCACAGCTTCAATTGTTTATTCGCGAAAGAGCGCGTCTTCACAAGACTTGCCTGACCAATCTGCAGGACCATCATGTTTTACGTAACAAAAGTTCCTGCACTCCTAGATCGAAGATTGCAACAGGTTGCATGACCCTGGGACCTCTTGGGAGATGGGACATCGAGATTCACCTCTTGGAGCCCAACAGAAGAGGTGCTTCCAGATGCACCAAGGCCTTCCGAGAGATGCGTGAGGGACTTCTCAAGATCGAGGATGTTCGTGGGATTCCCAGTCTGGTCTGGAAATCAGATGACGTCACAGCTTTGGACCGCAGAAAAAGCTGGCACTGTGCGGTCAATGCTGTCTTTGCACTCGGGCAGATGGTATTACTATACGCATGAATGAAATCTCAGTCAGATCGATCAAGGCTTGACGCATTCATACTCAACAGCAGTCAACAGCCAAGTAACGGCTTGGTTGCTTGTGTATTCTAAGACCCCCGAAGACTTTCTGAAGGCTTGAGGGCCTCGAGAGCCTCTCCAGCTGTCCCCCGAAGCAGTGGCCTTTCCTGGTCGAACACTGCGGCGGTCACGAGGATCCGAGCTCGACAGATACGAAGCGGATCTCATGAAGCAGGAAGCGACCCCGGAAGCCTTCACTGGGACGTGTGCTGGGCAATGTCTTCCAAGTCTGGCATACCAGTCATCGTACTGAATCGATTTTGAGATGAAGGGTCCTCAGATAGAACCCATGTTCAATTACATCCATCAGTTGCGTCACATGTTGCAGATCCTTTCTTGATGGTGTAAGGCATACTGGTATGTTATTATATATATGTTATTATTGTATATTGAGGGGCTCACTGCAAGATGGCACAAGCAAAAGCCTAGGTTTGTGCCAACACCACTATGGGCCAGCAACGCTTAAAGTAGGTGAAATTGAAGATAGCACATGATAGCACACAGGTGGTCAGTGATAAACAACCATCAGAGCATTGATAAACATATCACAGCATAGAGCAGAGCATGAAAGAATGTACAAGCGCAGAATCCCTACCTCGACCTAAACTTTAGTACATATCATTGTCATTGAAAGGGCACAGACTGAGGAAGGGGGAGGAAGTGAAGATAAAAAGTTATATATAGTACAGTACATCATTGAATGGGCAAAGACTGAAGAAGGGGAGGAAGAGAAGGGAAAAAGGAAGCAAAGGAGAGGATGTCCTTTCTGTTTCCTTTCCCTTCTCCCTCCCCCCTCCTTTTTCCCGGGTGAGTACACTGAGATGTCAGGACACGAATTGCGCACATCGGGGGAGAGAAGGAACGGCAAGAAGGTCTCATTCTTCTGGGAGGAAGCAGAGGAAAAGAGGAAGGCAAGGAAGGATATCAAGGCCAGGAAAAGACAGGAAGCAAAGGCCTGGCAAGGAGATCCTACTAGAAGAAGGACAGGACAGGAACGAGAAAACATGGAACAGTGACATAGCAGAGAACAAAGATGGCACATCTGGGCAATCGCATCCACCCTGAGGAAGAAGGCCAAGCCAGTTCGTTTTCTCCATATTTTTTTGCACGATATGGTGAGTGTTTGAATTGTTGATTCTGTTTTTGCCCGATGTGCAATGTTTTGCATGTTCGTGATGCGCCATTGGCTGCGAACCAATATGATGTCCTCACATCCTCACATCGCAAGATCCCCAAAACGTCCTTTTCACTGCAAGGCCAGCGACACCGAGAGCTTGGTGGAACGTTTCGAGGCGCCACGGTTCCGGACGTCTGGTTCACGCACGGGTTCCGTCGGGCGACGACGGATTCGACATCTCGGACCCGTCGTGGGGCTGGGGTGATACAAATCGTTGAAGAACACCAGGACCAATCAGATTGTCAACAAATGATCTCGTGATCTGAATTACTGGTAATGGGAAACATACACCCGAGAGATGGTGTGAGTGGCCAGGTGTGAGTGAGGTCATTCACTGGGGTGTTTGGCCCGCTGGCCCGCGTCCTTGGATACAAACTGTGTAAACCTATAATCCCTATAATTCCCTTAGCGGATGTTGGATACTCTTGGCGTCTTCAGGAACACTGATGAAACTTACACCCTGGAAGACGATCCCATGGATGACTCGGGAGTGTACTGTGGTGTTGGTGGCTCGTCAGGTGCAGCTTGCGCAAGTGCGTCTGTTCACCTCGCAGAAGGACTGGCGCCGCGTCTTCCGTGCGTCTTCCATGGCGCTTTCGCAGCTGCGATGCGGTCAACCAACTTACAGCAATGGTATTGCCAACTACAGGTGAGTTGGCGCTCAAGACCATCAAATGGTACAAATCGATGGAGAGAAAGACCATCAAATGGCCCCATGTTCCTGTCAAAATGTTCACGTCGTTCTTGGAACCTGTGTTCCTGTGGATTCAGAGTGCACCGAAAGCAAACATGCCGCTCAGGAGGAAGCGTACCTGCAGCACCGAAGCGCCTTAGATTCTCTTCGGCCCGGGGACCTCGGATCTTTTTGTTCACAGACGGAGACCGAACGAGGAGAAAGGAGAAAGGACGAAACCGACGTGCATCGCTGACGTTGTCAGTTGGTGTCATTACCTTGAGGATGAGAGTTGAGGCGCAGCATGATAGAGAGTTGAGCAGCATCAACTCCAATGTTTGCCGATTGAGTAAGAGGCTCATTCTAAAGGCTTCGGATTCCGTATTGCAAAGGCTTTGGATTCCGTATAGGATAGAGGTTCTTGGCATTTGTCAGTTCAGTACGGTGCCCCCGAGGTTGAACATTGGGATTCTACTGAAGACTCGGAAAGGTGGTAACTTTAAGTGATTGCTGGGATGCCTCTGGCGCGAAGCGCGAGCCGGCAACAGGCACGATTATCTTCACCTCCGGAATGCCCGGCCTGTTCAGCAAACGCTGTGGAACAGATGATGCTCAATGCTTTTACAATCAATTGCATGATATTGCATGGAATGTTACGAAAGCCAGCCGAACTGGCTAGGCTGAAGTTATTTTCTGTGAACGACGTGAGTCTTTACAGTAGGGGTCTGGGGGCAGGTGCGGAAGAGTGCATCTGAACCATATGATATGGCCTGCTGCTTTTACTTTGCCAAGGATTAGATTTTTGGTGTGTTGGTGATGGTTAGTGCATCATTTGCATCAGCAACCTGCTCTAATGACGCTACTTATGCATATTGAATGTGTGCTTACTTGTTCACGCCTTTTGGCCGAGGGCATAGCAATTCCCGGTGTAGGTAGTTGCTCCTGGCTTTCGTTACCCCCTTTGTGAGGGATCAATGTACTGTAGGTGTCCATGCAATACACGGATTATTTGGGCCAGTCTTGCCTAATCATAGGCAAATATCCGGACCCACGGATTATTTGGTGTTTTTCTTGGTTTTCTGTGTCACCAGACCACTTGGCCAGCCATCGGCTGGTTGTTTTCGTCGGGCTCCTTGCCAGGCAGTTGCACGAGAAGTCCCAGGAGACCCTATATGAGAGTGACGGACTTGGAGCTCACCTGACTTGAAGGGAAAAGCTGCACAGAGAGAGAGAGAGAGAAGGCCCTGTGAAGTAGATGCGCGTTGGACCTGCATGCAGACACAGATGTTTGGATGATCAGATTGGCTAATCAAGCGATTTAGGAGCAAACAGGATCATGAACCCTTAGAGCCACTGCTTTGTGGAGTATATTCACCTGATCAGGGGTCTCCATTGTCCCAGGGCTCTTGAGTAGCAGAAAGGTGTTGCCTTGATTTAAGGCATCCGGCATTGCCTTGGGGAGGCTGGATTCTTTCACCCGAGCGTGGGCGATCATGCTGCTGATAGCAATCGCAGAAGAAACAGACACAAAATTGAACGTACAACTAGAAATATGCTCAATTGAAATTTGAACTTTAATAAGTGTTTATATCATGTTCATTGTAGTAATTAGCTTTAATGTTCTGATCCTCATATATGCATCTTTGTATCTTGCCTTCAAGGTTCCTTTGAAGAAAATGGCTGATCAGTGAGACGCCTTGGCACGCAAACTCCGACTGTTGCGAAGACTCCCATCCATCTTTACCCCCCATCAGAAGTCAGTGCCCTAGGTCGAGGGGCCGAAAACGGCCCTTCGATCCTCGGCTCTTGGCTCAATGGCCAATGGGTTTAGTGGCTTTCTCCACACCCAGGGGCTTCACGCTTTATATCGTTTTACCGCGATCGGGAGCAGTGATGCGCAGTAGTTGCGGCACAGGTGGCTCCTGTCAAGGCAGAGATGGAGGCAGGTGATGCGCAACGGATGGAGCAGGGAGCAAACCGACCACAGCGCTACCCAGCAGCTGCGTATTGCACAAACAGTTTGAACTGTTCTTCAAGTTCGAGAACGATTTGGGACAGTTAGGGGGGGCACCATAGTTCAAGGCACCCAAGTGACTTTCCACAATATGCTAGTAGATTCAGCATATTCCGGAGGGTGTCTCATTTTTTTATATTATTTTGCTTTCTCAGGAATCACTCGTTCTTATACCTGCCCACCAGACTTGCCAAGACATTGTTCTTGGTGCGGAAGCTTTTTGCCATTTTGGTACCCTTCCTCCAAGAATCATTGAAGTAATATACAAACAGTTGTTGCATGTCGATGCATCATGTTTCCCTGCTTGCTCATCTACCAAACCATGTTTTTGTGGATAGACCAGGCCATTTAAACCAAGAGAGGTGGGTATGGTGGGGATGTTTGAATCACCAGTGACTGACTAAAAGCGTGGCGAGGCGAAGATGGCCAAGTTGGAGTTGCAGCACCACAACCTCACAGACCAGGTGGTTTGCAGACGTCTTTGTTTTCGGTCGCTCAAGCGTCGGCTGGCACTGCGACAGCTTAATAGTCTCGTGCGAGAGCCGTTTGTATAATTGTATTTATATTGTTTTGCGTTTCCTTACAACAAGAAGGAACACATACATATGTTGGCCAAAGGATTGAAAATGCTTGGACGGGTCGGGGGTCCCACATGTTTGTAGAGTGTGCAAGGTTAAAATTATAGACAGACACGGGGTCATTTTGCTATAAACTTGGTGCATGTGTGAAGGGTAGATAATTGGATTCAAATGAGAGCTTGCTTGTGGATGCCACAATGTGTTCTTCCTCAGAAAAGCATGATGTCACCATAGACATTGTTTGCTCTCGATCCAAGCTACAACATTTTGTGGCATGTCAAGCATGTTTCAAGTCAGTGGCCTCGGCTTCGTTTCAGCATGTTTTGATTCGTTTGCTTGTGTTTTCTTCTGTGACACATGGTGTTGCCGAAAACAGACCAACCGGAAAAGCCGAAAACTGACTTACTCGTACAGTGGTTTCAGAGTAGGTGGCGCTGGCACCCCTACATGTCCTTTAGATGGGGGTCCATCTACACCACCGACATTGGGGGGCGCTTGTGCCAACCCACTATAGAAGGTGTTCACTTCATGCCCCAAACGAGCCCGGCTCTGACTTCCAATCGACGGCTCCGATTCGGCTCCAAAGGTTTGGGGGAGCCTGGAGCTGAGATGAGCACGGCAGTGCTGCAACGATTTTATGTGATGGGCTGCTGCAGCCTGTTTGTTGGTTGACCGGTCAGAGCTATTTCAAACATGTTCTAAAATCCTCAGAGCAACAGTTTCCTGTAGGCGTGTGTGGTTCCTTTCGACACACCCGGGCACAACTTGAGGTCAATGGCTTGACGTGATGAGGGCATTCCTCGAAAACGCACCGCTTTCTCCGCTTCTCGTTTTGCTTTCTGGTTGAAGCGGTCCGAAAATGCAGACTAAATCACGTCAGAAGTTGGTTAAAACAACATCTACCAAATCCATGCAATTTCCAACCACTCCTCCCACTCCACCCCTCCATCATCCTCCATCAGCCTCCATCCCGAGGTGAGACGGCCATCGCCAAGACCTCGGGGGAGCTGAAGAACGTGCACTTGCGCTTTGACGCCCTGAGCCAGGTGCCGACGGTGTCGTTGCGACTCGCCCGATTTGTTGGGTGTTGGGTGCGCGCGCATTTTGCGTGTGTTTTTTTGTCGCACGGTGTTGTATATATACGCACCTGTTCTTGTGCATGCTGGATTTGGGGTGGACAAACGTCGGTGTGTTCAGTTTTGCGGCGGTGATCGGCGGTGTCTTTTCGGCAGGTGAGGGAGAAAGGAGGGCAATGAGGTGTTCAAGGACCATTTAGATCGATGATCAATGAAGACTGTGAAAGCCATAGGCTGCCATACCAGTACTGGTTTTTGCCAGGCACACTGGAGCAAGTTCCCATGCAAGACCTGTGGGTCAGATCATGTTGGGTCTTACTTTTTGAGCATTAGAACGACTCCGTATGAATCTCCATGGGGCCAGGCTGGCCTGCGGAGTGACAGTCTGACATAACAGTTGAACATGTTTAACAGGAACTTGTTAGTGGTTTTTGCTCTATATCAACGTGTTTCTTATCGAAGCTTCCCTTCCCGTTCCAGAAGAACGCCCACGGTCGAGGTGTTCCGCCGTGTTCCGCCCACGGTCGATGTGTTCCGCCCGAACGCCCACCAGGTGGTGAAAGGTCTGACGGATGAGAAGGATTGCCGCGAGAAGCTGGAAGTGCCCAGCGGTTCACTCCTTTTCACCGTCTTTGTGACCATCTTGGTATTATTTTTTGTCAGGGTGCAAGTGGTATGCACCAATTGGTTTGCTTTTTTGGGGGGGTGGAGAGGGGTGACCACTCCGATGTGTACAGGTCATGATTGGGTGATGGATGGGTGGGGGTGAAAGGAGTTGGGTGAATCTGGGCAGAGAGGTCCTTTCAGAAGGCCGCAGAAGCAGATTTGAAGTTGACACCTGTAGCATCCTGTAGCCATCGACACCTGTCTCTTCATGAAGCTGCTAGAGTTCCATATATGTTGGTTGAACACGTGGGGGAGTTGTTCTACTACAGGTAGTAGTAGTAGTAGTAGTAGTAGTAGTAGTAGTAGTAGTAGTAGTAGTAGTAGTAGTTCATTCCTTCGTGGCTGGACGAAACTGACCCCGAGGCTGGAAGCCATGCAAAGGGAGATCGCTGACTGGCTGGAGCAGCCCAGCGGGCTGGGTGGAGCTAGTGGAGCTCAGGTGGTGACCCACCTGGATCCCGACCAGTCAACCAAACCTACGGTAGGTCGTGCCCAAGGAGATCCAAGGATCCAAGGTATCCTGGTGCCATGACTGACTGCCATCTCACAGCCCTTGATCGTTCTCATATGGCCCACATGGGCCACTGTAACTATATTGAAAATCACAGGAACATGTTGAGGAGATGTTACAAGAATTTTGGAGAACCAGACGATAATGGTCTTTGTGATGGAGTGATGGGAGTGCGGACATCAAGGGTGCCTGTTCATTTGGGGGTTGGTTGGAGGCCAAAATGCCTAGCCGAACCTCACCTGATAGTAGCAGCTACAGTATTAGTTAAGACCGAGGGCAGGCATGTTTTGGGCTTGAACCTGCTCAAATATGGCAAGCTACACCACGCAGACTTTGAAGAAAGTCTAGTGACTAGTGTCATGTATCTCTCCATCCCACTCATAGTTTCATGATGTTTTCATGTGTTCTCTGCCACCTGCCCGTACCGCGCGAATTCGCGCCCGAACCGCCCCCACACCCGTGATGCCGGTCCCCTTGGCGTCGCGAACGAGGTTGAACGAGGCTCGCTTCGAGGCCCGGCGACGTGTTTCGGGTTTAGGGCCTCGTGAGGCAGGAAAATGGTGGTCACATGGTGAAAGATGGATGTATGTACCAGGGCCCCCCGGTTGGGGTGTCCAATTATAGCTCCTTAGAGGTTCAGGGACGTCCATTAAGCACCCCAAACAGGGGGGCCCTGGTATAGGTTATTGATGGTGGGAAGCAGGCATCGATCGAAGTCCACCTTAGTCGGAGCAGTGGGTAGCAAAGGATAGCAAAGGTTGCATGATCATCTGGCTTTTTGACCCCTATAAACGCGCTACGTAAATCTTGTCACAAGCCAGCCTGTGATTTAAGAAGTAGCGTCCGTTTCACAGGGCTCACCCAAGCGCAACCACCAAGAGCAACACTCCAAGCCATTGATGCCTGTCATGTTCATCGAAGGGAAAGCTGACATGAAGGGATAGCTATAGATAAACGTGTTGGAAATGTATTGAACCAGAAACATGTGTTACACATCTGTTACACATTCAAGGTGATATTCAGTATGCTTTAGATTGCTTTAGCAATCTTTGGCAAATAATGGTAAATAGTCTGAGGTGGCCCCAAACAATACAAGAAGTGCACCAACTGGGCTCGTTGGGCGGCATGGCTGACACGCAACTTCGCTGAGGCCGAGAAGACTCGGCAGGCTGATCGATTTGGGTACAGAGCTGGTTTTGGGGATGAGAGATTTACAGATATTTACAGTATGTATTGTATTGTATTACCTTCAAAGTTAATGGTTATTAAAGATGGTTCTACAAGTTTTAAGGTTCTGCAGGATTCTGCAGGGATTGCTCTAGTAAGTACTTTGGCATTAGGCATCAGGCAATATCACGCGTCTATTTGCTCCTACTCCATGTTCACTATTGTTTACTCAATGTTTAGGTATGTTTGGATCATCGAAAGCGTGCTTGTCAAGAGTCTCCATGCAGCAGCCTGGCAGGCATTCTCAGCCTCCACCACCTCGAGCAAAGAGAGTATCCGGATTGGGTCCAGCTGGCAGAAGTTCGCACCAATTTGCTTGACTTAGCTTAATTGTGTCAAAGAATGCTTCATTGGGATTGGAGAGCAGTGTAGGGGCAGCAAGTGTAGGGGCAGCTAAGCACGTCAAGCGAAGTATCAAGACACTGTGGCATGGTGTGCCAGGCTAGACACAGCCAGCACCCAAGCCATGGCCGTCCACTCACTCGATCGAAAGGACCTTCATCAGATATTTTTCCGCTCACCCAAGTGGCAGTTTTTTTTCTCAGTGATGGTGGCTAACATGGGGTAGGGGTCCTCTGGGTTTCGTAGGTTTTAGTCAAAAAAACAACAACCCCACTGGGTTTTCCCCGACGGGGCATTTGTATGATTGGTTCACCTGGCGAATCAGTCGGAAGAGTCAGTTCAGAGTCGGTCCAATTTGGAGCCAACCCATGCAGACAGCTTTGGGGTTGGACGATGGTTGGATGGTGGATTTGATCCAAACCTTTAGACACAAAGCGAGTGGAATTATAGGACAAATCGACAAATCGATGTGCCTTATGCCTTCTTCACCACATGGCATCCATGTATTCTTGGTGGTTCACAGAATTTGGACATCAGATCCGCTGAGGCAGGGGCTAAGATGGCAAACTTTATGGATGACATGCGCCCGTGACCTAGCGTGGCCTAGTGAACTTGTCATGATGATAGCTAGGCAGCTGCGAGGCCTATTCACGAGGCTCCAACAAAGAGTTTCAAACATAAAACAGATACCAACAATCACCAAGCAGCCTAGAATTTAGGTTAGGTGCATGGTGTTCTTGGAGTTGGGAAGTTTAATTTCCTCAAGTCTTGAGTGGAAGCAGCGGGGCCCAGCGGGAAAACGCGTGTTTGGACTGCAGAAAACACCTGCGAGCCTGCGAGGTGCCGAAAACCAGAAGATGGTGAGTGATTCTGAACGCCTCCGCAAAGAGACGGTGGCCATTTGTGACACCTTCAGGCCGGGTCAGCGAAGCGAAGCTCGCGCTCGCAGGAAGGGAAGGAAGCCCCCAATGGCAGCCAAAGGAAGGAAGGAACAGCAGAGAGAAGAAAAGGACAAGAAGGAAATCTGGATGAATCTGGCCAGGCTTGGTGTTTGGTGTCCACCATTCTTGGTCCAACAAGTTGTGATCTTGGTCCCAAAAGTTGTGATCCATCGGCTGGCTCAGGGAGAAAGCTGGAACGTGGGGTATTCAAGCGCCATAATTGGGCTGCAGTTCAGAGTTAGGGGAGTGCCCAGTGGCCCCTGAAATCAATGGAACAGGAGAAATATCATGGGGCATGCTGATCATTACATCAGTCCAACACATTGAATGAACTGACTGTGAGGATTTCCTGGTGAAGCTCCAGGTATCGTTCAGTGTGCAAATTGTCAACCTATGCGGTGAGACCCATTGTGTATAAGGCTTCTTTTTTTGTGAGTTTGACCACTTAAAGTTTCATCCCCATGCTGCATGCTCAAACAGCTTCACCTTCGGCTTGTGAGATGTTCCAATGAGATTCAGATATCGACTGGTGGTACTGGCAGGACACTGGTACTCCACCCGGCACGGAAGGTCCTAGCCATTCGCGAACTCCTTCGCCATTCGGTTTGGGGTCGCCAGGTCTGAGATGGATGAGATGCACCTGCACCGGCAACGCTCGGATGAGCAGAACCAAGTGGGGCCACCATGACTCGACCGGGTTCGGATGACTTTTGGAGCTCAGTTCCATTCGTGGAGCGTCCGCGCGCGAGACATGCGTCGGCACGCGACGTGCACGCGACCAGCAGCGGCATGTGATTCATGAGTGGCGCGTGATTCAGATGGGGTCATTTGGATTGGCCAGCAGGATTGGCTATGCGACTTGCATATAGGTTGTCCAAGTGGTTTGGCTTGGAAGTTCGATAAGCATATATACATAGAGTAAGCTGCAATGACTTAGAATATTCCCTAAGCAATGCACCTTAATGACCTATTTGTTTGCAGGTTACTATATGGAATGAGGATGCCTTGAAGTGTGTTTCTTCTCTCGATCGTGCTTTGGTTCCTTTTTTGTTTCGCAGACCTTAGATCAGACTTGACTTAGTGGGCGATATATATATATATATATATATGCATGCATGCACCAATAGAAATGACCTCAGCTTTCTCCTACATGACCACTCTCCTCAAAAGCCAAATGGATCATTTAGACGACCTAGAACATCATGGTCATGGACCTGCAATTGTGTTAGCTACCAGCCATGTGAATGGTGTCCTGCACTCGCCATCATCCCAATATATAGACCCCCAATGGCAACCACATGGATAGAAGAGTAAATCACTAAAAACTTCTTGTGCACTCTTGGGACCCGGTCTGGACCCGTCCATGGACCGTACTCGGATCCTCGAACTCGAGAAAGGGCCGTCGGTTGGCAGGCGATCCATCGAGAGCTCCGGGAGGCGCTCAACGACTCGGAGAAGAAGAGAAAGCAGCTCGGCTCAGGGGAGGGGAAACGGCTGAGCTTCTTGTTACGAACGTAGCGATGCCCTTTGCTCCGTTCGTAGCTTCTTGTTCCTAGTAGTAATGCCAGGAGCTGCTAGTAGCTTCTAGCTACTATAGTAGCGATGCTCTGTGTTCCTAGGGTTTGGGAGACATCAGTGGAGAAATCGTTTGCCTTGCTTTTTCCAGGCTGACTTTGAGAGGTTTGACATGGTGTTAGACAACACTCCCTAAGATGATATGAGCCGAGCGATACTTTTTCCTCGAATTCGTTATCCATCCTGATCTTGTGTTGTAAGATCAGATAGCCAAGGAAAGACAAGGCTTCACTGGAAGTCGAGATGAAGGCCTGTCTACTGCTTGGAGTTCATGAGTAACATTTGAATCTTCAATGCCTAAAGGATTGGCATGAGACTGCAGACTGGAGGAATGATATGAGCAGCGGCAGTAGCACCTTTTTTTATTGTGGTTTGTTTTTTTGTTTTTGGACTGCTATGCATACATATGCACATAAGTTACATATACATATGATCAGAATTACTTGTCTTCCCACTCTATCGGAATGCTTCAGTATTACACGTAGATGTGTTAAAACCTGAGTGAGTGATTCAATGCTTGCTAAAAGACGTTGAGAGTACGAAGCAAGTGAGTGTTTCCTCCTTTGCTTCGTCGGAAGCGAAAGGGACGAACGAAAGGTCTCAACGAATATCACCAGGTCTCAAGGTCTACCAGTCAGGCACCCCCCCCTGAGCTGATAAGGAGGGACAGGCCTCAAGGCTCGAGATTTGATGAAGTGTCGAAACATGGGATGTAGTGACTAAAGTGCTGCGAACGGAGCGATCGGACGCGATTTTTTTGGGGGGGGCTCCTGGCATCGCCAACGGAGCAAATAGCGACGAGGAACAAGGGCGCAGGCTTTTAAACACGCTCTCTTTCGGGCATCAGGAGGTTGGAAAGCAGCTCTCCATTCTGCACGACTTCGTCGAAGAGGCAGTGGAAGGCTGGCTGCGGAGCAGCGCCGCTGGCGAGCTAGCGGCTGCTACAAACACCTTAGCATCGTTGCTGGAACACGGCAGTAGATGCCTATGAACAAAGAGATTCCTCTAAGAAGCCAAATAGACTAAAACCCGTTGGTTGTGTTTGGAGCCTTGTTCTCAAGTGGGTGAGCTCTGTTGCACCTGGCTCTTTTCCAAGTGGTTGGATCCCTTGCTGTACGTCGATGCATGTTTTGGGCTACAAGCGCCAGTTCGCTGGCCTCCATTGTCGACCTCTTTTACATTACAGCTCTTTCGAGACTTTGTGGAGGTACCTGCAGCCTGCATCTGGTAATCTCCATCAGTTGACTCACATTTGGCCGCCTCCGGCGGTTCGTTCCGCTGCTCAGGGCGGCGCCTAGTTGTTTAAGCTTGTTGGTAGTTCTCACGTTCGCTGAAAAACTCCAGTGGCACGTCAAAGCGCAAAGCCGCAAAACCCGTTGGTTGTGGGTCTCCCTCTTAAAATGCACAGCCTGACATGAACCAAATGGGTTTCGATGTCGCATCCCCCACGCTGAGATCACCGGATGGTCCCTTTGTTCCCTCTCCATGACCCATCCGCAGATGGTCACTTTGCCCCACCCTTTTTGAGCCGCAACAAAAAGGGGTGACAAAAAAAATGAGCGGAAGAGCAGCTCCTTGTTTTAAGTGATTTAATCTTCAGGTGATCCAGCGAATCTGGCTGGTGGGGGGGTGACTCCCGGAGCATTACCACGGAGAAACCTGCTGGTTCCAGTTGTTTGGATTCCTGCGCGCTCAGCCTGCAAAAACGTGGAGCCGCTCTGTTCCTGCTTGGTGGAGGCGCGAGTGTGTTCCTCTCAGACGAACCAACGGAGGTTGAAGAACTCTAAAGACTATCGCAGTGACTATCCCCTATAGGATCCTATTTACGGTCGCTTGACCTCTCTTGGAAAGTGTGCCGAGAACGATTGCAAGTAGGTGAGAGGGATCCTCTCCATGGATGAGATTGATTCATGGAGTTCCAGAGGATCAAATTGGCTCAAGACATGTTTTGCAACAGGACCATCTTCGCGGGGTATCTACGGACAGGTTGTTTGGGGATGTTTGGGGTACTGGTAGACCCGAGAACTGGCCCGATGTTTTTTCCCCCCAAAACCAATGGCCACAGGGGTTCTTTTGCTGCTAGAGCGCGGTTCTCGAGGCGTCCCCTCCTTCGATCTTTCGCGATCTTTCACCCGTTTGGACATGGACAGCATGGAGATGAGGGCCACGTAGAGGGCGGGATGGCTCCTTTTCAGGGTTGATTGAAGAGGTTTCACAACATGCGACCGGTCAGGGGTCAGAACTTCCGCTGCGACCGGTCAGAGGGGATGGGTCGTGACCCGCCAGCCGGCCAGTCGACCATGTTTCGGCTTCACAACCGTCCCGGTATCCTGCATGGTTGCCGGAAGAACATGCAGATCGTGAAGAAGACAAACAAAAACATGCATGTGCAGGTTCAATGCTGGAGAAAGGATAGATCTCTGAACTGAACTACCCAACCATCACAGTGATGCTCCCCTGCCTCTCCAAAGATAATATGCGTAGAACATCGTAGAACAAAACCAACCATTTGAGGAAACGGTACCATGGTCCATGCCGTCCACCCTGGAGGCTTTGGCGATGCAAGTCTCCCTCGATCGACAGGATGGGACTGCCCTTTTCGAATTTATATGAATTTATTAATATGATCATATATGTGCTCACCTCCCCCATGATCTACCTTTTCCATCCTTTTCCTACGTTGCGGCTTTTCTACCCTTTCCCTTTTTTCTACCCTTTGATACCCTGCTACTTAGCCCTCCTGCCTGTATATTATCCACTCTTCTAACTTTTCCTGCTTTTGAGTTCTCTTATGGCATTTATTGACTTTGATCTTTCATCCACCATGCCTGATGTGCTATGAAGTTGTCTTCATATCAGTCCGCATCTTTGTAGAAAACCAAAAGGTCACATTGAAGGAGCTGGTATTTTGTGTTATTGATCAAAGTTTAGTGTTTTTTGTTTCGAATAGAGTTCAGACCACCAACTTGAGCATGTACAGTATATGGTTGATGTTTTGACTGCCAGTCCTTATTTTCAAGCACGTGTGGCGGGAAAACATATCAAACGGCCAGCTTTCCGATTTTGGTGAACAAACACAGAGACGAATGCATAGAGAACGAGGATGGCAAGGTGATGGTTTATTGTTCCTCTATATAATGCAAAAAAAACGGGTTGCAACGGCATGACGGCGTTTGAATAATCCACCCGACGTGTGTTTTTAAGTATGTGTTTTTGTTGCCACGTGTTGTCACAGTCCACCAAAAAGGGGGGAGGGTGTTTGTTTTGTTTGAACTTCTGGCCTTTTCCCTTCTGCAGTCTGCGGAGTGGGCGCGCGCCGGCTCGCGTCGCCGGCGCGTGGCGCATAGGAGTTTGCGGACTGGGCGCGGGTGAACTTGGTGGGCTACAAACCCGTGTCCAACGGCAAGCCCGAGGCGCCCCGGGGCGCGCGACGCCGACGCCGACGCGCTGGCGTTTTGCGGCGCTTGGATGGAGGAGTTCCAGTCCCGCTGGTGGACTCCAAGATTCGGACCTCGGCCCAGTCTGCTCAGTCGGCTCCTGGAGCCACAGGAAATGCTAAGAGTCATGGCTGGCACCTCGAAGCTCGAGGTTTTGGGACCAGGAAATGCAACTGATTGAATATTCTAAACTATAGGTCCATGTCTAGAGTCTAGAAGACCGTCAAAGTACTCAAAGGGTCAACATGCATGACACCATATCAACTTTCTCAATGTTCTTCCGCACACCTAAGTCATTGGAAGCTGACTCTCCTCTTACGAGAGGCGGCACCACTGCCAGGCACCTCGCCAAAGCAGCGACTGTCCTCCCCAAGCCACGAAGCACAAGCGCGCGTTTGGCTCTGAGAGCAGCTTAAGCAGACTGTGCAGGCCTAAAATAGAAAACCTAAGTGCAGGCAGGACAATTTTTGGGATATCCGAAGCAACTCTGCAGGCCCTGTTTTGGGGTCAGCATGTTTTGTAAAACAATGGAACCATCTTGGGAGAATGTTGAACGAAACTTCATGAATCCCAGACGATGCTGGACGGACTGTCTCGTTGGTGAAAGATTCTTGGACCGGAATTTGTGTCAGAGAGGGCTCCCTGACTTGTATATATACTTTTAAAACACACACACAACGACAACAACAACAACAACGCACACACACAAATAAAACAACAACACACACACATGCACCAACACACCACAACACAGCACGGCACGGCACAGCACAATACAACACACACACATTGATCATTTGATTGCCCTTCCTCATCCTTCCTCCTAACAATCATGGAAGTGGAAACCAAGCAGGGCCCCATAGTAGATGAAAGCAGGGGCCATGTTCCACATCCATGTTGGAGGGTACAGCTTGTTCTTCGTGTGCTGCCATTTTCTTTCGGTTTTAGAGATTTCATTCGATTTCTACCAATGGCTGCTTAGGTCTCCCAGATGCCAGAAGGAGGAGCCCTCCCAGGCCAGTTCCAAGGTCATGTGGTCGCCCTGCTGCTGTTCCAGCCGAAAAACGATGAAAGACGTTGTTGTAGAGAGAACCCGCTTGGGGCAGCAGAGCCCTCCTGTCGTCGTTGAGATCGTTGAGCTTCTGTGACGCGCGGCAGGTGATCAGTCTGGACAAGAGATGCTACTCCTGCTGCAGTCAGACGCAAATGGTCATGTCTGGATTCAAGTCAGAACCTGAGTCTCGTGGGTGCTTGCTTACTGATGCTTACTGTCTCGTGGGGTGCCAAAGTTGTGGATCCGATGTTTCAGCAGGCCTTCCAATGCAGATACTATATATAAATATATTGTAGATTCACTATATGTTTCACTCAAGCTTGGATTCTTGCTGTGTTCAATACTTGGGGCATTGTCAATTTTCGGCCTTTTTGCTTTGTCGTTTGGGTGAGGGTCTTTCATGCTGACCCCGGGACACGCCGTTGCCCACGGATGCCCACGGATGCCCACGGCAAGGATGGCATGCTTGAACTACCGGCCCTCGGCGGTTCATATCGGAGAAGGACTCGACGTTGCCGTTTTGGTATTTGCGAAGAACGCAAGGTCCTTTCCTTTGCATATATAGAAAGCAAGAAACTGACATCAGTATTCCAGAAGGCCCACCCGACCTACCCTAGACATCCCTAGACAGGAGAATCTTTAAATGTCAATCTGTTGGACATTCTGTAGACCGAAAGGCATTCGGGTTCGGCGATGTGTTCACTTGCGGTGGAAATGGATCTGAAAGCTGAACACCGAACTCTGCGAGGAAGCTATGAACGCTTGGAACTCTTCGATCGAATGGCTCCGCTGACATGTCTTATCCCGAGAAAACCCGCTGACGAAGTTATGTGTCACTCACGAAACGTAATCCAATCATGTAGCGTTGTATGGTGTGTTCTCCATCTAAATGAGGGACAAGTAGTCATTGCCATTTTAAAGTCACAAATCTTTCACGCACCCTTTTTGAGAGGCTTCACCATCACCATGCTTCGCCCTGCTGGTCGCGACATCGCCCTGCTGGTCGCGGCGTTCGTGCCAGGACGAGCTGCTTGCCAACGCCCGAGAACGTATGAAATACACTCGAGCGCGGGAATCCGAGGCCGGGCGATTCAATCGGCCCGGAGAGGAAGAGGGACGTTGTTTACACCTCGGCTTCCTCTCGTGAAGTATGCGACGTGCAGATGATCCCAATTGTGTTGTGTTTTCCCGCGGAGGAGGAAGATGGAGGTACTTGGACCGAGCTGGGTCCATACGAGCTGGGTTCGAATCAAGATATCTCGTCATAAGTCTCGTCATACATCTTCCCACCCTCAGCCCTAAGGCCCAGTGTTTCGATCAAGTACATCCTTGGAGACTGGATTTTCATGTTGTTTAGCACCTATGTCCAGCCTTTTCTTTGCGCACTCGCGCACTCACCAGAGAGTCTCCGGCATATTTGCGCCCGTGAAAGTGTGGTGAAATGGTTCACCAGGTGATCGCTTTTTGCAGTGGGTGGCTGAGATGGGTGGCTGGGATGGGACAGGGTTGTTCACCAGGCACCAGGGGTCTGCAAACTCACCCACACTTACGCGACTGGAATATGTTCATGTGGACTTTTGATCAACAATATTACCCCGCCCCCAGACATGAATTAAGACACATCATCGTCGTATGGGGGGAGTCTACAATTGATTCAAGAGTCTAAGTCACATGCAATGTTGATCCCACCTTGACCTTTGTCATCACCCACTCCCTCATATGGCCCGAGAGCTAGTTTGCAAAGCAAGCCCTCAATTCGAATGGGTTCCATGGCAATTTCCAGAAGTCATGAATCCGGATCTTAAACGGGGGGTCGATTGCCTTGCCTTGTGTTCTCTTGTGTGTTTGAACATCGGTCCTGTCTGGACCGGACTACGGATGCTGCCGACCCAAGGTGGCTTGGATCTGGATCTACCGCCACCGCCAGACCGCCGCACCTCCCAAGAGCTCCGTGCTCCGCTCCCGCGAACAGGGCAGGCGCGGGAACGGCGGCGCACGGCGGAGCACGGCGCTCTTTGCATGTTGGAGTGAATGGAGGGCATTCACCTTTTAAGCAGGGTATGGCAGGGTGTAACAGGGATCGTTTGTGAAGAGGAAGAGGGGTTCTAGTCGACTGGATGAGGACTAGGAGTCCAACTTATATATATAGATCTTATAGACAAGAGGATGAGTGCATCTAGACGCGTTTTTTTTGTTTTTCTTGGGCCGTTTCTTTGGGTTGTCGGGGAGAAGAGGGGAGAGTTCAACCTTGGACTTGTTCGCTTTTGATGATGTTTGTTGTAACTGTCGGGAACCTGTTTGTAGAGGCGGCAAAATAGAGGTGGTGGGAAATATGCGAATTGGTTAAGATCTAAGATCACTATGTTTTTATGTTCAGTGGGGTGAGCCATTCCTGCAAGAACACACCATTGGAATTTGCCGAAGCATTTCAATTGTAAAACTTCTTCCACCTCACGCGCACACCAACAGGGTTACTGTATCCTTCATTAGGAATACATGGACGTCGACTCAAAGGGAGAAGAGCTGCTGGTCAGATGAGAAGATGAGAAACCAAGCTTCTGAGGCCATTGATGGCCATGTTCTTTTTCTTGTTCCACATCTCAGCAGACACCCATGTTCAAGGTCTGGAAGCAAGCAAGTTCCGCAAGTTGTGGAAAAGATGAACATAAGAGGCAAGAACATTGAAACATTTCATGTATGTTAGCATAGTATGCTAAACAGTTCATGTACTGGTATCATGGAGTATGATCATGTATGATCGTATTGGTCTATGGCTCGTGTTTGGGTGACAAATAATCACCGTGGTCCCTTTGGGCCGGACTAAGAGTAACTCACTGATGGATCTTCACAGTCTTGTTCTTGTGGTGCTGGACCTTTACATGGGATGATTGGTACATATTTTTCAGGCTGAAACCCACCCACTTGTGGCTGTCACCGTCCTGTTCGCCGGCGATTTGTTCATCAACCGGTCACCTCACGCGCGAACAACCCGCGCTCGGTCGACCGATGTGCTGTGCTGGACGCTCAACCCGTTCGGTTTTGCTGGCCGCTGTCGCCGACGTGCAGAGGCCAAGCCAACGTTTGTGCTGCCGGCCCTCTCAGCCAGGCCGGCGTTGTTTCACCCGGCACTGGGTGCGGCGTTTCAGCGGCGTTTCGGTCGTTCGAAGACTAGAGTCCGTGCGCGACACCGCGACACCCAGGTATTTTCTGGACTGAAATCCATGGAAGATGACACAAAGGCATATATTAAAGCAATGTAAACATGCCAGTCCCATGGAGTATCCATCGAGTGTATGGTTGTGATTGGTTGCTTTTGGAGATGTGGTAGCTGCTCCGGCTGCTCCATTCATGAAGAATGTGATTCCAGAGACATTTGATTGGTCTATACCCACCAACCGTTGATGTGTTGTTTTTTCTTTTAAGGTTTTTTGGTACACCTTATTTTCTTTATGGTCGTGGAAGGGGGCGTAGACAACCCAGTCGTTTTCGTCTTTATCCACAGGTGAAGCGCCGACCTCTGCTGAAAGTAGAGGCGCGGATGGCAGATGAGGAATCCAGAATGCACATCTCTTGAAAGAGAAGTTGCTATTATGATCTATAATGTATTATAATATATATATATTTTGAACACCAATGGAGTTCTTCTTTCTGCAGGAAAGAGGATTTCCGCTCAATTCTTATTTAAGGGCTGACGCCCGACAGCCGGCAAGGGGCCCACCACTGGTTGTCGTTGTTGTCGTTGTCGTTGTTGGTGTTGTTGTTGTTGTCGTTGTTGTTGCTGCAGATGGTTGCATGTTGTTGCAGAGCAGATGGTAGTGGTTGTTGTGGTTGCGGTCGTGGTTGATGGGCGGATGCAGGTTATGCACGCCGGTGCTGCACGCATTTCTAGCAATATGCGCCCGCGTTGGCATTGTGTTGGAGCTATGTTGGGGGTATGTTGAGCCTATTACTGTATGTTGACATACTCTTCAGATGCGACTTTTTCCGCCCCGGACCCCCTCTCCAAGGCCCAAACCCTCAACACTGTAAAACACGGCGCTTGTCTCACCCCTGGGTCGGCCGGGTCCGCGGCAGGGGGTTCAGCCCCTCTCTTTTGTTCGGAGAGGAGAGAACCCTTCGGGAGGACACGGCCAGGGGCCCCTGGCCGGATTGTGTTTCGCTCGAAAGCATATAGATTTCATATATACGCAAGGCAGGTCGCACAGACATAAGATGATAAGAGCTCCAAGAAAGATCTAGTATAGTCTTGAGGGATCCCCCAATGAAGGGGAATGTCTCATCGAAGAACATCATCTCTATAGAAAGCCGTGCAATACCAAGTCTACCATGTCTTGAACAACTGTTTGGCGCAGTGCAGTTGCGAACTGAAACCATGGTCGGTCCCGGCGGCCGTGCGGCTGACGGTCCCGGAGGGATCCAGCAAGTGGACATGCACCAAATCTGGCTGAAGTAAACCGAGTCTTGCGAGCCGCCGGAATCCAAGTCACATCACAAACCATCACAAACCGATGCATCACCAGAGCACGGGAAAGAGCGAATCTGTGAAAACCCAATTTCGTTGCCATGCATCCCAGACCATTTGCATGGGAGTATTTTCCTACATTGACCCTAGATATCTTCAAATCATTTCAAGGTAGGCAACTATTCCAGTCCCATCGATTCGCTGCTATTTGCCACTTAGTAGTTATGGCCTTCCTATCCTGCCGAACGTCGGGTGTTCACGGCCTGGCGTTCGGGTGCCTGGCGTTCGGTGATCGCGTGGGTAATGGTCCAGTCGTTCAAGCACTTGGCTGAGCTCAAGCACTTGCACCACCCAGGAACCTCCAGGAACCGAATGCTTATTGGACAATATCTATCGGAAAAAAAACGGGGGTCTGTAGACCACCCAAAGGTTTGGGTTGTTGAAACACTGTGTTCATTTTATTAACACCAGGCTTGCCTGAGCTATAGCTCATACCCAGATGCCCTCAAGTGTTTATGGGTTTGTGTGCTCAGGGTGCTCCGGCCAGGCATTTGCAACATCAAAAGAGCGACAGGTTTCCCGATCAATGTTATTTTGTCCTCGTTTCAAGTTTTGTCTACTGTATGTTTTTGAGCTGTCACAAGCCATGCTTTGCGAAGAAACATGATCCTCGACATCCATGTGATGTATTGGAAGTTGCATTCGTGATATTCGAGGTTTTTGATGGATCATGTAGTTTCTGGGGTTGATAGTATACTAATTCCATTGATCACTCAACTTGTTAGACTACAGTTGCTTGTGCCTGAGATCATGATCCTGTTTCCTTTCTTGGCAGGCACCATTTTCCTGCTGATCTGGCATGTAGTCGTTTTTGTTGGTATTGTGATTCAGACCCAGACTCCAAGCCAAGCGCCGAAAAGCGGCAACGCTTGGAATTTTCTCGATTGGAATCCAAAGCAGTTTGATTCCAGTGCAGTCGAGACGGAGCAGTTTCAAAAGGACTGGCGTCTGACTCAGCAGGACGCTATACTCGTCGTGATCTATACGTTCGACTTGATGCACAGGTCGCTTGTTATTGCCCCAGGTCGCTGACAATCCTTGACCATTTCGTTCCACTGGCAAGCCTTCAGTTAAGGCTGGAGCAAAACCCAGCACGATGGTGATGTAGCATGCCAGTAGTGTCATTGGAACACCCCCCCTGTTCTCATGCCGAGTGCGAACGAAAAACCTTTCCTAATTAATGGGACCTTTCCTGGCCGCGAAGTTTGTTCGACCCGTTTCCACCCAGCCACCTTCTTTGACAGGCATCCAGTGTCAGCACCAAAACTTGGCCCCAAGTCGTATCGCACCATGTCGGACGGGCCATTTGGAGCTCGCGGCTGCGCGCGCGCGCGCGCGCTGTTGCACCGCATGTTTTTGGGCTCGAAAGTTCTCTTCTCCACGTCGCGAGGCTGAGGTTTTTCGAGGTCTTGACGTAGGTTCGGTTCGTACCTTCGTGTTCTTCCTACCGGGCCCCCTGTATGCATTCTCGCGCCTAGATATAGGTACAAACGAAACCATCGTACTGGCCGCGTTGTTCAGCGTCTTCGCGTTTAGAACAAAAAAACCATCAAACAACTGGCAATTTGCCCTTGTTGGGTGCCCCAAACCTGCGTGTTTGGGCCGGAACGGCCGTGTCCCAAACCTGCCTTCAGCAAAAGTTGTGTTTGTACATCGATATGTTTGTCTTCTTTAGCAGACCACGATGGTTGTAAACAAAAAAACAGCAGGACAAGACACAGCAACCAACCAAAACAACAGCACGTGCTTTATATAAAGTTGCTACTTCTCGGACCTTCATGGGGGGGCAAATGTACATTGAACAAAAGTACATCATGCTATAAAATTGAAGCTTCGATCAGAGACACGGGGGGGCCGTACGGACGTAGGCACCTAAAAGCCTTAGAAAAGAAAGAAAGAAAAACAGAAAGAGCAGCGCTAAAAGGGCAGGAGAGTAAGGTGTAGCAAAAAGTGAATACTTAGCCCTTGACTGGGGTAGGGAAACGAGCCTCAAGAACGACCTAAAAAGCCTGAGAGAAAGCCCAAAAAACGATGGAAAGCGTAAGAAAGAAAGTGGGGGGCAGGGAGGGGATGTATGCAGCATGTGTGTGTGTGTGTGTCCGTGTGTGTGTATGACTACCTAGCACTCTAGAGTTACTGACTACTTAGCAGAAGTGAATTTGGTGCAATAGTTACGGAGCGGGAGTAGACTAGAAAGGGACAACAGAGGGAAAGGCACCGACGCACAAGTGTGTCGAGTACCATTTCCCTCTGTTACCTTAATTAGAGGGGGGGGGGTTGGGGTGTGTGGGTAGAGAACGCGTTTGGGTTTTGTCTCCGTGAGCCCGGCGGCTTTGGTTTTGGGAATACAGTGGTGAAAAGAAAGGCTGTTAAGATAATCCAACGTGTGCAGAAAACCGCTGAATCAGTTAAATGTCGTTCCGGAGTGAAGGCAGCGCCCCAGTGACGGGGATCACACCCTGTACCCAAAGTGGGACGGCAGAGCGGCACACACTCTGACATTGGGTTTTCAGTTAACTCAGTTCCCAAGTCGAAGAAAGGTGATGCAACAGAAAGGCGAAGAGTCCAAGCACTTGTAGGTGTTTTAACAAATGAGTTTCTCTCATCTGCGGAAAACTGTGGTAGTGCAGCAGCAGCTCACGAACGGTGGAAAGCGGCGGAGGGAAACCTGTTTGTGGGGAGTAGCATGAAACCACCATGGAACCAAAAGGTGACAGAGTGGAGTAACGGCGTGTGCAAAAGTTCTTTCCGCAGGTACGTCACTGGATGTCTGCAGCGATATCAGTACCGCCACAGAAGCCTCTTCGTTGGACTGTCACTTCTGGTAGACAGCCCCCCTGCATGTAGAAAACTCTTGGACACAGAGTGTGACACACACACACACACGGTCGAATCATCCGATTTAATCACATGTTCAATGACGAGAGGCTTGACCAAACTATATATTTGTCTAATATTGTAGTGCACACAAAATGACTTCACGAAAAAACAGAATTGAATCCGTGAGTGAGTGAAACAACGACTGAATGAATGAACCAAAGATTCATTCGATTGACGAATGAATTAATGTATCACTCAATCAATCAATCCATCAAACAAACAATTAATCAATGAATCCATACTGCACATCAATCATTCAATAGTTTATAGTGACTGATACATAATATATATATATATAATAAGTTATATCCATATTATTTATGTATGTATATTGGGTCTGTCCTAATACCTGGAACAGACGGTATACAAGAATCAAGAACATCACCCTGCAACCTAACCATCTTCATCCACTGTTGATGGCATTTGTATTATATTGTGGGATATATAATATATATACATCCCATTCTGCCGCCCTTTTCGGTCCAAAACACAGACGGCCCTGGAAGAACTCATCCGAGGCGCAGAGAACGGTTCCAAGAACGCCTAAAACAAACTCGAAAAAAACCACTGGGAACCCAGGTTTACTTTCGGATGTTTGCTGGTTTTGCTTGTGTAGGTGTTTTTGTTGTTTGTGTTTTTTTCCATCTCCCCGGCTTGAACCTTTGGGTATGTGCAAAACTACACCGGGAACTCCACGGGATCTGAATCACCGGACGTCCCTGGATCCACGCTCTCCAGGCCTCCTGCGATGCTCTCCGTCGCGAATTATTTGAAGCGCCTTGGCTTCAGCGCGATGCACCGGTGGGGTCCGGTGCACCTTCCTCAGATGTGGTGTGCACCGGACCATGCACAGCCCACGGGTCACACGGGTCACTGTTTTTGGGCCGGTTTGTGATCCGACTCCTGACCATGAAGAGTGGACAAGGACATACAAGGACTGTATGTTCAACCTCTTAGCATCCCAAACGATTCCTTTGTGCATATGGGTTTGTCTCAAACAAGCTGACCACCCAGAATTCCTCATCTACTTCTCTCATCTCATGTGTTTTCAGGGCTCTTATATATAGTGCTCACACCCCATGCAAGCCTCCAGATATAGTATCACCAACGTATGTATGGCATGGCTCGATCTTGTGAATCGCACGATTCATCATGATCCTGCTACTTTGGGATGTTACAGGCGTGTGGCGGTTCTCCTGGTTCTGGGATGAACCGACTCGACGACAAACTGACACATCAGTTCTTCATCGGTTCTTCACATGGGTTCAGCAAACGGGCACCATGATCCCCAGCTATCAGGACATATATATATATATATATGCGTCGCTGGATCCTGTAAACAGGGCACTCTTTGACCGACTTCCAATCAAGACGTTCCAGATGTGAACGGTCATGCGCAGATGTAAAGAGGCACCCTAGGATGGCTACATGACCTTGTTTTGGCCACCACCAAGCATGCTCTACTCCAAGTTGGGATACATCCACATATGTCCACAACTTGGCTAGGGACTAACGACCTTCATGTCGTGACTTGCTTGACATATATGTGTCACAATACACCTAGAACTAGAACTACTTAGTGAGCACATTGTTTGTTTGCCTATTATGCATGGGTAAAGGGCTTGCAGGCTTGCAGCAATGACATGGCCAGTACACTACTAGGGGCTCCTGGCCTTACTGGTCCTTAGTCGTCCTGGCTTGTTCGATCCGAACTGCTCCCCAGCAGATCCCGCCACTTCCCAGGAAGCCTCGCCGTGGTGAGCCCCCCCCCAAGCGATGTGGAGCCAGGGTCGCCGGCCGTGGTCGGCTCCGGCATTGTGCAGGGTAGCCGAGAGAGGGAACCCACTCTCCAAGCTTCGGAAGAAGGCATGTATGTGCCATGGGAATAGGTATGGGGGCGGGGACATGTGGTTGAAGGCTTTGTGGTAATCACTCTCAATGGCCATAAAGGGGTGGACATGTGGTTCAAGGTGATTGGAATGATTGCCGAACCTTCTGGTCAGCCAGATTCAGATGGTTAGTGTGTTTGTGGCTAAGCCAATCAGGCCCGATCAAGTGATGTGCGAAAGCGAAGATGTCGATCAGTTGAGTGAGTGAACAAGTAAAAGAGAATCGAAGGGCTGCGACGCTGCAGTGCCGCTTTTTGCCATTTCACTGCCCACCTTTTCAAGCTGTTGGAAGAATCTTGAGACCAACAACGAGGAGATGACGAGATCTGCGATGGTGCACAACGCGAGTCGTGCACTGCATGTCGTTTCAGTACCGAAAGTCCCAAAACGTCTCGTCGCACCGAGGCAATGCCTAAGAGTGAAGGGCTTTTGCGTCATCAACAATGCTGTGAGTGAGCAGCCAACCCGGCTTGTCTTATTTGGGGGGAAGGACAATGTCACAATGTGCAATGTGAGTGCGTTTGAGATATTTTTTCAGCTGCATAGTAGGTCCAATAGATGAATTGTTGGATGAGTGTCGGCCGTGGAGCTGGTTACGGCCGTGGATGTTGCTTCAAAGCTGGGACCCCCAAGCAATGGGCATGCAATGAGTAGCTGCTTGCTTGACATTTTTGCAAAAAAGAGCAGGGACTACTGGTTTTGCTGGACAAGTGCTGACAAGCAACTGTGACAACCAATCAGTTTGAATGACTGAAATGCTTCATCCATAGTCACCCTTTCAGACGGGGCACACTTGCACACCTTCTCTTGACCCTTTCTCTTTGAGACGCCATGAACGTCTCATACGGGCTACCTCGCGACAGGATGCTGCAGACAGCCAGTGCTGAACTGGGGTCGCAGGAATGGTATCAGCCAGCGGTGCTGATCCAGGACCTGCGATGGAATCGAAGTCCCACATGAGAACAACCAATATGCTCGGAATGTTCACTGTTCATGCTGCCGCTTAGGCCTGTGTGATCCAAACATAACTAACCAATGAAGCAGCTATACATTTGTTTGAAGAGACACAGAAAACGCCAAAACACATTTCCATACATTTCCAGTTTCTTTCCTGGTGAAGCCACACCAAAATAGAAGATCGATGACCAAGCACTCGGTTATTTGCTGAGTTTGCCTTTGGGGTCACTCTAAGAGTTTGCTCCTTTTTAGGGGAAGGCGGGAAAACATCAGCGCAAACTATGCGCTTCCGTTCGCGGCTTCCATTTGCTTCTCGTCCCAAGTCGCCGTCAGCCCCAGGGAACTCAGACGCCAACTTGGCCCCCAGACTTCCGCCAGACCCTATCACCATCTATCACCCTCTAGCACCCCCAGACAGTCCTCCCGACTCGAGCTGCGCCTTGCGCCTCGTCTTCGCTGCGCCAGGAGGGTCTCCTGGGGGTTGAGGGGTCCAACCGCATCTGCCGAATGGCCTCAATCGACTTCCCAGATCAAGCCACCGATCAGTTCCAGGCGGGGTTTTTCGGGGTCCCGGGTGAGACCGTCTCACCGAAGCGTCTCGCCGCGGGGGTGGTGGAGACGTGAGGTGGAAGGAAGTGAAGCGAAGCTTAGCTCCGGACTGGGGTCACCAACTAGAAAGTTCCAAAAAGACAGTGCTTCAGTCCCATGTGAGTGTGGATGGCTCGTCATTCTTCACTTTGTCTTGGGTCGTATCCAAATGGGACGGGTCGGTGGTCAAAGACAAGAATCAGATGTTCAGCTTTGCCAAGGCCCATCACTGTACAGCGTTCGAGAAGATTTGGTAACAACATCATGCAGAAAAAACAAATTGTAACTAAGCTGTACCCCAATAGGCACCCCTTACAAACGTGGGATTGTCCACTTCCATGTTTGTTTCAGCCTTAAGGTGTTTTGATGTACTCATTGGTGTAGCCCATATCGTGATATTTTTTTTGTGATATATATAATATTATATATATATATCCATATTGTAATGTAGTAGTGATAGTGTCGTAGTACTATGTAATCATGTTCATATATGGAAGATGCTCCATTTCCCATACAAGCCGCAGCTCTCAGCTCGGCACATGTTTCACCGTTTTGACCGCCGCTTACAACCACGCTATGCGAGTTGTCGCAGGATGGTCTTGCTGGTATCGATTTTGCAATGTGGAAGCTTGCTGAAGCGCCGTGCCCGCACCAGAAGGGTCTCGTACAGCCGACCCCCTCAAGAAGATCTGACCCATCATGACCCCCATTCACACGTCAGGAGCATGTGACAAAGGTTAAAATTCCTGAAAAAAGACACTGCATTTGCTTAGCGTCCAGAATGCCTCCCTCCGCATTTGCTTGACGTGAAGGGCCGACTCGACTCTTCCTTCACACCGTCCTTCGATTCGTCTCGTGGCTCGTCGCCACCCGCCCGCCGCCTTGCCCGGGACGAGCGACACGGTCGCCTCGACCGGCATCTCTTAGGCCGTTGGCCCCTTTCAAGACGAGTTGGGCTTCCGGTGCTGTGGGCGAAGCATCGGCTTCCTGCATCAGGTCTCCGCGAGGGGTTTTGGGTCGGTCCTAGGACGTCCGGAACTGCGAGGCGCCGGTCAAGGGCAGGGTTTGAGAAGCAACGTGGAGCTCGCCATGGAACATGCGAAAAGGGCAGGGTCAGGATGAAAGGGCATGTCGTCATGGCACTTGGTGGGGCTGGTTTGAGAATGCAAAGTCAACACGGTCCGGCAGGCGAGCGATCCAGACTTAGAAGAAGCGGAGCTGACCGACCAAGAGGCCAGTGATTGGCCCGGCACCCCCAGTTGCGGACGAACTGGTGTGAACGAGGACAGCTGCTCCAAACGATTTTCCAAGCGGCTGGCTGAGCCAGTCAAACAGGTGGCCTTTTGCTGTTGATTGGTTGATAACAATTGATTCACAGAGGGAATACCTTGAAGCGGAACAACAACAGGTAGATGATGGTAGATTGTATACGTTTTCAAGAATGGATATGAGCAGCGGTCAAAAAACCTTATACATTGTTTAACGGTGGTATGGAAAATGGTTAGGATGTTGATTTTAAGTATTGGTTTAGTAGGGGGGCCCCAGCAGAATCATGCAAACGACCGTTGATTTTTTACTTGTCGTATATAGATGTGTTTATAATCAACATGATTCATTTGGTTTGGTTCATGAAATCCACCAGGACTCTACGTAGTGTGGTTGGGTTTGGTTTGGTGTAGCCACCAAACCCAACCACACAAGGACTACTAGGAGGGTAGCAACCACCAGCAACATGTAGCAACCACGTTGCAACCACCTTGGACCTTTGGGTAGGTGGGCTGCTGTCAAGCAGCACAACTACCCTCCTAGTAGGTTGCTACCACCCCCTCCGTAGGTTCCCCCAAAGCGGCAGAAACCCGAAGGGGGCAGCCAAAATTTCACATTGTCAATGGGAAACTAGACCCCCAAATTTTCTAGAGAAAAATTGTGGTTCATTTGCTCTATCAAAACAAATGTTCAAACCATTCATCCAAGCCAAATATCCTACGCACTCTATAGGACCACCAATCTTTTGTCCAAAGGTTTGCCTGAGCCTGGCCCTGACTGAGGAGCGCAATATTCACTAGCAGAAAGATCATGATCCTTGTGTTTTTGGGCCTGGGACCCAGTCTGACATGAGACTGCTGAAAAAGCCTGCTCAAGTTCGGCAGCAAATTCAGTGTCTGCTACAAGCGAAATCAAACAAAAAAGAATCAAGATAGAACCTGCCTAATAGACTGTACATGGCTACCCCAAAATCGAGCTGAGTCTTTTGCTACCCCAAAAGACGGCCGGCACGCCGCTTGAATCACGCTGTTCAACACCCGTGACGTACTGCCTCGTACTGCCAGGTCCAGGCAAAGGAACCCTAGAGATGCAACCCTATGACGATGAGCGGGGTGCCCGAGTCGCAGCGCGGCGAAGAAACGACCTTCGTTCGCTGGATCTCCACTTGGTTCAGTGCCAAGAACGTTCAGCACCTTGATATTCAATCGCCTTCCTCAGGTTCAATTTCCGGAAGCCATGCATGCAGCCATTGTTGCTGGTTTAAAAGAAAAAAAAACCTCTCAATCAATCTCTCCTCACATGCTTTGCTGTCGGTTGTGCTTCAAAACAAGCCCGCCCTGAAGAATACCACAAGCCGAGTTGTTTGACTAAGAAGGGACTCAGCAGGGTCGCACTGCCCTGATCGTGGTGGCCACCTGCCAATGCCAAACCAGGCCCATACCATCCCTGTACAGAAGTGCCGGTATTGTAGGATCATATTGATTCATATAGTATCAATGTATAGTCATGTCATGTCGACCTTAGGGTAGGTGCCCACATTTTCTCCCATCCACCCCAATCCATGTGTTGGCGCCAGGGCCAATGTATCCGAGATCACTACGGTGCCTGGCCTTGTCGTGGCCTGGCAAGACAGTGCCATCTCGGTGCCGAGCGCCACTGTCCAATGACGACTCGTCTTACTGGGGAGGCTCAAACACTTTGGCCTGTCCGAGTTTTGCCAATTACGTTCCTTCCGGGTGAAAAAAAAGCACTTCCGGCGTCATGTCGATCTTGTTTTCTTTTTGCGAACTTGATGATTATTTGGCAGCTGGCAGATTTTGGCAGGATTTGAGGAATTTGTTGCCAGCCTTACAAAGATGTGACATCCCACCACGGCTTGAAGTCGATACCTTCGCTTTGTCCAGGCGACTTCGACGCACGGACGCGCGGACATACGGCTGAGGTGGTTCTTCGAACCGACCAACTCTCCTTCAAGTTTTTCTGCAGAGGTCGAGAGGTCCGCGCGCGATCCTTTGAGGTCTGAGGTCTGAGGTCTGATGTTTTCGTGCTGAGAAGCTGCGTGTGTTTGACTCAGACTGTCTTGTGATAAAATCGGATGTGTTTCACCATGCTCGAACCGAAGCCTTCAAAGGGCGCTCTTCGCAACGACCGGTCCGCGGAGTCCGGTTTTGCTTCGGAGTAGTGGAGGCGACGCATGTGGCGAGCTCCTTTATGCTGCAAAACGATGTTTTGCGCATGCATCGCAACAAGTGGCCTGGTGGGAAACGCGTTATTGGATTCTGTTTCAAGTCCAAGAAACGGACGAACAAGAACGTACATGTCGAAGGAAGGGGTTTCAAGCGCCTTTTGTTCAATGGGTGATTTCACGCTGGATTTCCCAAGGGGGGGTTTTGTTTGGAAGTGTTTGGAGAGGCGGAGACGATTCATTGGGACTTGGGACTAAGTTTTAGACGACATCCCACAAGCAAAGTAGATGGCAATGGCCCCTCCTCCACTCCTGAAGGGCCTATTCTTGGTTCATCTTGGTTCAGATCACGAAAGCGAGCTCAGAAGGAGCTCAGCGGAAGTTGTTGTTTACGAAATATGGTGCGGCTCAAAATTGAATGGTTCAGTGAACTAATTTGATTCTTTCAATTAAAGGGAGGGGTTAGCCGAGGGGGGGGGCCCACCCCCTCCCTTTTTATTGATTCTTTCAATAACATCCCCTTCCCTCGCAAAGGAATTGATATTTCAATTGCAGATTGAAACGTCTAAGGGGGGGGGCAGCCCCCCCTGTAAAGTGAATTGAAAGAGGCTATTCGAGTCCTCCCTCGTCCTTGTGAGCAAGCATACCAAATGCCTAGAAAAGACAATATGAAAGTCGATGTGTTTTTTTAGTGTTCGGTTGACTCAGCCAACAACACTTTGAGCTCGTGGCACAAAAGCGTTGCGGTGCTGCCCTCCCTCCGCGTCCCCTTGATCCTTCCACACCCCTCGCTTTCGTCCCCACTGTCCTCAAGTATTTTCAGGTTCAAGTGAGCGAGTGAGTAAGTGAAAAATGGTGTTCCTGTGGCTGGTGCTATTTGTAAGCTAGGGTCTTGTTTGAACCAAACATGACCCTCTGGCTTTTGGGTCTTGCTAGGACCTTCCAAGAGGCAACATTACGGGCTTGTTTCTCACCAACCGTAACCCAAAAAGATCCTTGGAACAAACCACTATAGAAACCCGTGGACTGCATCCGCATAGGACCATTTGTGGAATGAATCACTCATTGCGTCCCCTTTTCCTTCCTGCCTGCCCTTGGCGAAGCGACCTCGCCGTCCTCGAACGCCTGCGAGCGGTCCGCGCCGGAGGGGCGAGAGGTCCGCGCGCTCGCTGCACATCACCCCAGGTTAGAAGCACATCTCACTCCTGCCGCACAAGAGTTAGACCAATGGATCGACCAGCGGCTCAGGGCTCCTTGGGCGGAAGAAGAGAGAAAGAGGGGGGTGCAGAGGGGAGAAGAAGGGCGCTGGCAGAGCACGGCTGGGCTTCTGGGTTTCGTGGAAGTAGAAGTGAATCCTGATGGGACGGGTTGGCAGCATACTACTGGTGTCGATAGAGTTCCAAAGAAGGCCGACTTGGTGGGATTTGCAGTCGCTGGGCTCCGTGGCGTCGACCAAGGAGATTAAAGAGATGGAGGACGAGCCGACTGAGGATTGGAAGACCGAAGTGCCCAGGACCTGGTTGATCTAGTCGACGTGGAGGCGGTTTCTTCATCGATATATGGGATGGCAGACACTGGTCAGATTTGGGGGAATGAGATCCGGAGATTTGCGCGGGAAAGTGAAAAGAGCGCCTATAGTGAGGTAGAAGGAAGATTGCAAAGCTTCTTTCGGGTCCCAAGAAGATGTTGAAATCGTAGATCAGCAGCAATCGAAGCACATAGTCCTGCCAAGTTCGACCAAAATGAAGACTGAAGTGACTGAAGTGACAAATTGCCTGGAGGTACAACAACTGCTACATGTTAAAAAATTGCATAAAGTCATGCATCTTGAGTCGATGGACTGATCTCCCACATGTTTCCTTCTTTTGCTGGTGCACTGACCTGCCAGCAGTTTGTTGTTGATTTGTATTGGGCGAATCGCGAATCCCAGAACATCAGTCCCCTGCGGTGGCAAGAGTGTGGTTCAAACCATGCCCAAACGCTGCATGTCAGCACATTTGTCCCTACATTCACCACCAAAAAGCACCAAGTGTATGCCATATGTGCAAATATCGAGCATTCTGGATACTCTCAGATAGATTAGTCGCATCGGTTTGCACTGAATGTTGCCGTTACTTGTGTCGAAAGGTCTTCGGGAAGTCGCATCAGTTTCATGCTTCCATGGGGTTTTATAATGCTTTGAGAACATGCGACATGCAAATGATCTAGCTATTCCCTTGTTTTACGATGATTTCCACATGGGCACCTTTCTTTCAATGCTACTGGGGCCTGTAAACAGGAACCTGATGTGACCCTGATGTGACCCCGTCACATCGGGCCCCCCCCTTGCAGATTAACAGTTTTCCAGTCACCTGATGTGACTAATATTGGTGACAGTATATAGTGATGCTTTATGTTTATTACCATATATAATTACCCTATATGACCCATTCATTGCGTATGGTATATGTTCTTCATTTTCTTTTCTCTATTCATTGCGTACATTTAGGCCATCAAGGGCCAAGGGCCCAAGGGCCAAGGAGTAGACTGACTCCTTCCATATACTACCATGTAGTACCTATAGTAGTACCATGTAGTACCCAAATAAGGCCCATAGAATGACCTCCACATATAGTTGTTTGAATGACCTCCATTTTGGACCACCAACCCTGGCACTTTCCGATCAAAAAAAGGAGTCCAATGAGTTCTATCATTAGTTGGCCTTCTCGTCCCATGGCCGTTTCTCGTCCCGTTTGGAAAGCAACTCACGAACAGTCATGCAGGTGCGAATCAAACCCCACTCCAACCAAAAACATGTTCCAGCAGTCACAAAGGGGTGCTTAATGGAGGTTAGGGGTGCCCATTATCCACTCACTTAGGGACTAAACACCACCCCTTTGTGACTCCTGGTTGACCATATTTGGTGTGTTCATGATCAATATTTTGTTGACCAGTTGTTGGTTCCTTGTTCATTTTATGGCGCAGGAGCTTCATCCATGCTGCGAATCGTACATGGTTCAAGCGCCAAACCACAGTGGTCAGGGGAGCCGCAGCGAGGCCGGAGCGGGCAGAGGGAGGTCCTAACATCAGAGCTATGAGAAGTGACAGAAAAGTATGAGAAGTGACAGAAACGCCGCGACGCTTTGTTTGTTTGGTGACAGAATTGTTCACCAGTCACTTCAAACTGACCATGTTATACAATGTTGATATCCAATGAGGTTACTTGGGCCATGTTGGGCCTTTGAAGGTCACCTGGAGGGCTTTTTGGCCGTGCCATCCTGCCAAAGTGCCGTTATTTGCCTGGTACTGTTCCCTGGCCTTGGGCTGTTTGGTTCTTATAGTTTGTTCTCATGTCCTGCAAGCATGCAATTTCCTCATTGTCCTTCTTAGTTGCTAGTACACACAAGAGGAAGACATAAGAGGATCTCCAACAAAGACGCCCCGGCTTGCCTCGACCAGGACACGAGGCTAGCACCTGCGTTTCTTTGGGAAGGGACGAAACATCACTGCAAGTCTTAAACAAAAAAAAGGCCTAAAGGTCTAAAGAAAAGAAGAAAAACACAAGAAGAAAAGGATGAAAACACTGCGAGGCTTCCGGTGACATGGGAGCCAGAGGTGTTCTTCCTCGGTCTGACGTCAGGCGCTTTGGTGGAGCTCCGAACGCGTCGTTGTTTGTCGGCCTGCGAACGCATGGGCTGTTGGAGAATGCAGAAGGAATTAAAGGAACTAAAGGAGCCCAGGTGTTCAACAGACATGCTAAGGGACGCTGAGGTGTTGGACATGGGTGTCGAGGTCAAAAAGCGGGATTCGCAGCAGGTGTCGACACTCCAGCTAGCGCAACATTCGCTGGTTTTTTTGGGGGAAGGGAAAGGAAAGATGAGAAAGCACAACTCCAGTCCTGACTGAGGTTCCATCTAGTGTTGGGGGGATTTATATATATATCAGATGTTGTGATTAGTGAGGGTATAGTTCGATCATATATATATATATAATGTTACAATGTTATATATTTGAGACAACTATCAATCCAAGCCATAGATGCTTGAACTCTTTAACTCAGTTCGATGGTCATCATCCAATCAGCGGGGCAGCGTGGCAGCCGCAGCACGGCCAGGTGCTGACACGGTGATCGAAGTACCGATCATGCGATGGGAGCACGACACAGTGTGCGGACTCATAGGTTTTCTAGCGACCATGGTGTATTGTGGTGCCTTTTTTGAGACTTCGGACGGCTTAAAGGCTGCGGGTAGATTTGCTTAAGAACAGCTTGACCATATTACACATGAGCAGTTCACATGAAGAACCGAAGAATACCAACTTTCACAAGCAGATGGGCTTATGACCCTTCGCCCGACTGCTGGAGGTATGACCCTTCGCCCGACTGCTGGAAGAAGGATCCTCCCAAAACCAATTGCAGGCGATCTTCTCGCCTCGATTTTCTCGCGAAACACGTGAGGATTGATCGTCCAATGGCTGACGTTGTTTTTCATGAGACTCCGTGGACGATGTTCCTTCTGAAACAGGGGGTCGGGGTCAAACTGAAACTGGAGGTTTGTCCTACTTTCTATCCAAATGGGTGTGGAGAGCCGAAGACAGAGACTTCATTTAGGTTTGGTCGTTGTTAGGTTTGAGGTCCGGAACAGGTTTGGACCTCTATCCATCTCCTTTTGTCACATTGCAATGGGCGGCAATGCCTACATCAGAGATCCCCTACCTACCTACCTACCTGCCTGCCTGCCTGCCTAGCTGCCTATATACCTACTGTGCCTACCTAGCTGCTACTACTACTTCTACTACTTCTACAACAACAAATACTATATACTATGCTAGTTACTGCTACAACTACTATATACTACTAGAACTGCTACTAATACTTTTATTATACTCTACTGGAGAGCATCAATGATGTGGCAAGCAAGCTTAGTCTTAGGTTGTTCGTTTTAGGTGCTGGAACGGGAAGAGTCACCTCGCCACGATACCACATCTCACGTCACTTGGGTAATTTGGGCTCAGTCAAGAGCACGTTTTCAGTTGACGATATTGAAAGTGGACACGTTTTCAGGTTCCCCACTCTCTCTCTCCCTCATGTACCACTTTCCTTGCGAACCCGAAAACCACGTTGCTTGCAGGATCCTGCAGAATTCCCATCTCCCACCCCAACAAAAAAATCCGTGCCTCGCTGTTGTCATTCTTTTTACATTTATGGCGCCGTGGCGCACGTGAAAACAACACGTCTCTGGTGTACCGGGGGGCGCCCACCCGAATGGACGGTCAGCAGGAACCGATGTCGGCCACCGAGTTCGGCCACGAACGAAGAGGCATCACGACCACGGGGTGACCTGACAGGACAAAGCATGCAACCCAGTGGCCGGCTGAATCCATCCAAGCCACAGACATTTGCCTTCTGAACGTTACACCGCAACCACACTCCACCGGTGAACACCCTATATTTGGAAAGGGTAGGATGGCAATGCCGGGAAGGAAACTGGCCCAACCAAGCTCTCGCAACCTGCAACAAGTATTGCCCCAATGCTCTTGAACTCTCCAAGAAGACAAAGGGCTTACCTACAGGTTGCCCATCCCAACTGGTGTGCCCAACCTTTTGAAGGTCATGCATACCGGCACGCAAGTTCTACAGTGAGATCAACAGTTCGTACCTGACCAGAGACACAAGTAGCAAGTATGTTCGTACCAGAGACACGTGCGTGATTGAAAGAAGAATTGTTTAGACCAGGCATGCCTCATTTATTGATGGAGTGGACCTCTTTGACAACAAGCTCTTTGGCTTGTCGCTCGCAGAGACCAAAGGCCACGCACTCCGCGAGACGCGAGACCGCGTCTTGACCGCCTGTCGGCCTGTCGAATTCGGTGAACGTTTGCTCAGCGGCTCAGCGTGAGTGTTTAGTAGGAAGCATGGAGAAAAAGAATGAAATGTCAATCCTCCTTTCAGAAGAAAACACGGTGGATATCAGTGGATATTACAAATATTAGTACATGAAAAGATCAATCTTCGGAGTCTTTGCCGCAGATGCTCCCAGCGGAGAAATGCGAAGAACTGATTTGCATCGCCTCAATGGACATTCCTCAAAAAAAGGGGATCAACTTGGCTGGCTGACTAGTCTTTTTGCCTGCCCTCTTATCCAACAATCATGGAAGTAGGCCAGTGAGTTACTAACATGTTTAGATCCAGATGGCCAAATTCCCAATTCTAAGCCTTTGCAGCCCTTGCATTAAATAGGCAGATGGCATCAGATGGCCACGCAGCGTCTGCACACGGCACAGACTTTGCGGTCAGGTATGGATCCGGGGCAGAGGCTTGTCTTGGAGGTCACATACGACTCTCTCTACAGGAGCCGGTGCATGGAGCATTGAGAGCACTCTTATTTGATCTTATTTGATATGATGGCATGAAACCGCCAGAACGGATTTGAGAGACAACGAGTCTTGAGATTGCAATTGTCCGATTGTTGGATTTGAGATTCTTTGTAGGATTGCGACATTGATATGGCAAGTCTGGAGACAGCAAGTATTGCAATTAACAGCAGTAACAAAATCAGAGCACCCAAAGATGAAAAAAATTGGACGCCCGCACAGAGGGATCCTTGTCTCAGATATAAGATTGCTGTCAGGAGCGGAATGAAGAAAAGTAACTTGATCAACTCCACCGTCGGAATGTACGTCTCGACCTTGGCGAAATCGCCGCTCAACCACTCCAGCTGCCTCTTCGGCAGCTTTGGGTGGGCTTTGCAAATGTGGTCTCACCATGTCGTCTCGGAACCCCCAGCTCCGCCGATCGGTCGGTCCATGGATCGGACCGTCTTCCTGCGCGGGCAACGAGGTCGGCACCTCACAGAGTGAATGGAACCAAGCGGAGAAAGCCGCCGATGCCCGGGGAGCTCGGCAAACAGCGAGACGCGAGGGTCGGAAAGGGATCATGTTTCTGGGTGGGAAAAGGATCAACAGAGGAGGTTGGGTTGCCAATGGGTCTTTATGGCATGGAGCTAATTGTTCAGAGTGGGTTTGGTGGGTTTTGATATACTCCCGAGGTGCTAGCGGTGGAATTTGCGACTGATCACACTGTG
Source organism: Durusdinium trenchii (assembly GCA_963970005.1). NCBI lineage: Eukaryota > Dinophyceae > Suessiales > Symbiodiniaceae > Durusdinium > Durusdinium trenchii. Next base: position 120,882 of record CAXAMN010022328.1, on the reverse strand, counting down.
AAGTCTTGAGCTTTTGACGGTCTACACCTATAAGTTCTGGTCTTAAGGTTTCGAAGCTTCGTCTCGACGGAAGGACGGGCAGACCCTGCTTTATGACCCTGACGGACCAGTTTAGCATCGCTTGGTCGATGCAGTCTGTGGATCTGTGGTGTGCATTCGATCGCATCCATCTCCCCAGCCAACTCCGCAGGGCTGCTGTAGGCTATAGCTCACATGTGGCTGCTTTCCCGGATCCACAAAGACGGGCGAATCGCTACGATCCGGCCAGGTGGGCATTTTCGGGGCTACGGGAGGAGCCCCCAGTATCACCGCCGGCCGTGCGCGCACCCAGCTGGAGGAAGCGGAAAAGCGCCAGGTGATGCCAGTGTGTTGGTCATGGTATGGTCAGTATCCTTGGATTCTTCTGGGCAAAATCCTTTTTGTGCTATCCCTGAAAGCAAAATTCCCAGGAGTCTTTTGGCAAGCGGCTACCTCTTGATACATCGTTTGTTCTATATGCAGTTGTTCTTATGAATTTAAGCTGAGAAGAGGATGCTTTTCGTGAAGGACCACCGGACCTAGATGGTGGTGCTCACTTTGGGCGACCTCTGGCAAGGTCAAGATCTGTTGTCATTTGGCACCAGGCACCCACGAAGTCCCACGAACAGAACCGAACAGATACTGTACATACCGTATTTAGCATTGCGCTCTCATGTTCCTTGCATAGAACCCCCCCATCAATACAGTGAACGAACGTTTTCACAAGTCAAGAAGTCCCGCATTTCCCTGTAGAATGTTCACAAGACACGATACTTATCTTAGTAAGATTTGTATCGGCACTTTGTCAGTCCCCACACCTCAATCCATGATCTTGTTTCTCGTCCAAACTCTCACTCGCTCCGTGGAAAAAAAAACGAAACCAGCGACAAAAAAAAAACGCGCTGGTGGTGGTGGTGTTTTCACAAACCACCGCGGACCACGGACTCCAGGCTTGAGCTTTTGCTTGGGCTGCAAGGGCGCCTCTTTAGCCATTGACACCGAGGATCGCGCGTCGGTCTCGCGTCCGGAACACTGGGTCCGTCGGATCAACATACCCATGCGACCGCCGCAAAAAGAATGAGGTTTATTGAATAATTGGACATATGTTAAAACAAAGCTTGAAGATCCCACGAATTGAATTGCAATGATGTTGTTTGTGGCTCAGTGCACCATACAGCCAGCCAAAGTCGACCAGCTTAAGGCAGATTGTTAAAGATTACAGTATGTTGACTCTAGGCCAAAAAGACTCCATCAGAATCAAAAGGCATTTATTTTGAGACCCAAACAGCCCTTTGAGTCCTAGACCTACTGGGGGTCAGGTATGTAGCAGAGATAAATGTAAGGTCCGGATGCGAGAGCCGCGGTATTTCTCTCAATGCTCAACATTCAATGGGAAGATAAATATGATAATTAAAGTGAATTCTCTGAATTCATGTGGTGGCAACAAAGTTTCAAGTGAATCAAGAGGTCATTTGACGTTCAAATGTGAAAAGCATGGGCGTTGATATATATATTTCTTTTTTTCCCCAGGAGAAAGGTATCATTTCTTCGATTTGTTGTGGTTGGAACTGCAAGGAAAAAACATCTTGGAACGGTGCAGGCTGATTGTTGAATTGCCAAATTGAAGTTCATCAACCAAAGATGCGGACCATGGTTCTGAGCCTTTTTGGTAGCTATTCTTGATTGAATCAGCTCCCCCCAAAAAAAAGAATGTTCAACAAGAACACATCCGCCCTATGGAACCACATACCCTCTGAGAATGTGATTAGACACTCTGTTATTTTTGGGATTGTGCAGTTGTACCTTCTGAGAAGGTCAGTGGATCATAGTGGATCCCTAGATATCCAAAGGGCCCTAATCCGCCCCCCCGGCCAATCTTCTTCGGCTTTCCAGGCGGCCTCTGGCCTGTCTGCGGTCTTCTGGGCGGCTGAGTCCGTCGAAAAGAAGGGCGCCGGACACATCCAGGAGCCGCTTTCACGCCGACGACCGGTCCATGATTCGGGGTAAGGTGAAGCTCTTATGAGATCATTTTTGCTTTGACAGACATCAAATACTCGAAAAAACAAAGAGGGGTGGCTACGCCACCCATGGGGCGACCCAGGAAACCTCGTGGCTACCGACCTGATGACACAGCCATTGGGAACGAACACGTGAACGAACACTGACGCTCTGAACTGGGAATCCAGCGCCAGGCAGCTTGATCTGCTTTTAGAGAGTGAGACCTCATATTATAAGTGGGCCTTCCACAATTCCACAATACCTGGACCCTCCAAAGTACTCTAGAAAATGGGACATTGCCCTATAAAAACAGGTAGGTGGCACTCCGAAAGGCGCAAGTTGGTGACCAAACACTTCCCTCGTTTGGGATCAAAGCTTTCTGTAAATTGCCTATCCCAGACACAACCCATGGGACTGCCATATACCTACATTGACCAGTCCCATGGGTTGTGTTTGGGTATTGATGTTTGCCTTTCTTTCGCTTGAAGAGCCGACCGTGGATCGGGGGCACACCCAACAAGTCTGAATGGATCATTGGGGGTGTCCCTCACCAAACGCGCAAAGGAATTTCTTCCGCCCATCCGCTTCCGCTTCCGCGCCGAAACCAACCGACCGCAAGGAAGCGGCCTGTGGAATTGGTGTGCACTTGTGCCTCGCCAAGGCCCTCGGCCCAGCGGGCGACATCGCATACGTTAACTGCCAAAGTCGAAGAACGAAGAGGTTCTTGGCCCCCTTGGAATTTGACCGGTTGCAAACACAGTTGGCCGGAAGCAAGGAGTTTTCACCTGACTTCGAGATTCCGGCCTGGGTTTGTATGCCATGTGTCCCGTCGTGCAATTCTGGGCCCCAACCACTTCCTTCCACGCCCTCCTCACGACCTCCTTGGGCTCCGGCTCCAGGCCTGGTGGCCTGCGCATACCACTGCGGGCTTCCTGTGCCCTGGTGGTCGATGTTTCACTTTCGACTCCAGTGCGCAGGGCCACGTGAGGCGCCGCGAAGCGAGAGCACCGCGGAGAGATGGGTTGAGGTTAGGCCGCACCGCAGCTGGGCGCGGAAGCAAGGGCAGAACGTGAGGTGTTGGATCCACAACTTCTGGGATCATGTCGTGTTTTTACAATGGTTTGCACTCCCGAAAACCTAACATGAACCCTGAGAATGTGACCCGGAAAGATTGGTGTTTTTCCTCTAGTTAACCAGTGGTTTTCAAGGTCCATGTTTCAGTTTTACACGGATCATTTCATTCGTTCATGATCTTTCATGTGTGTTTCTTCTGTCAACGTCTCAAAGTGTGTCGTGACTTTAACGGCGAGAGGCACACAGCGAATCTGTACGTCGCAAAGACATACCGGAAGGTGTCTTGTTCTCTCACCAAAAGGTGCTCTCCGTTTGGGCGACGGCTCGGCTCTCCGTTGGGGTTGAGCGACACCGCGTCTTCTCCCTGCATGGGGGACTTGTGTATAGTTGGACTTCTCGGGGACCCCGGATGAGCGATTCCTCATTGTCTTCATCCATTTGACATCCATTTGACACCCCTTTTTGAAGGACCATGGCCATGATCTGTGATGATCTGTGCTTCTTCCTCGTTCGATCGACTCCTCGTTCGCTTGCCTGGTCTCACGCCCTCCCCTTCTTCGCCCTTGTGCGCCAGGTCGGAGGGTGTGGGCACTATGGTGCTGAAGTGTCAAGAGAAGATGGAAGCAATGGAGGTGCGGCGGAAGTGGAGACCCCAAACACCCAGGGCAGTTGGAGACCCCCCCAAAAGAACCACCGAGTCGACCGAGTCGAACGAGTCGACCGAGTCGTCTGAGTAAACCGCCCTAGTTCAGGCGTTTTGGGTGGAAGTTCTCGGATGGTTTGGTGATGTTTGGTGAGTAGTTATTGGAGTTCATGAAGATGTTCAGGTCTTATTCCAAGAGTTGATGGTACAGTATGAAGAAGTAGCCTTTTTATGGCGGTCAGATGCGAGCTCGCATGAATTTTTCTTGGTAGGGGGCAAAGCTGTGATGAAGTAAGTGCAAGATCCTTGAGTCAATCATCCTGATGTCAGGGTGATTGGTCTATCAGATCTCAGAAAGATTGGCTTGTGCTTACACCCACGGTCCAGAAGCTTTGGACGGATCATTGTGGAGACATTGTTCCATGCCGTTCCATGCAATTCGGATCATAGACCCAGAAGAATGGCTTCTTAATTCCATGTCTTTTCGACGTCGACGAGAAGTACTCCATGTGAAGCGTGGAGTAGTGCCGTATGTCTCTACGACCCATGGGACTGCCATATATGCCGATCAATTGACGCCCAATTGACGCCCAAAACCACCCCAATGGGGCGACAATCCTATGGCAGTCCCATTAGTCGTGTCCGGTCGTGTCTGGGTATGTCTTGCATCCCCGAATTGGTGGACGCCGTACCGGTGTGAAAGCACACATCCACCGATGTACCGATGTGTTCGGTCAGGTGAAGGACGATCAGTTGAACGTCGGCACACTGGTGGGTGGAGCCACCCAAAACAGTGGCAAGAGCGCGGGAATGTGGGGGCGCCCCAGTGGGACACCGAGGTGCCCCGGAAGGGGGGGGGGGGCAGGTCTCATGGGTCGACACGCCGACCCGCCGTGTTCTGCCAGGCTGCCAGCTGTTTGTGGTTCTTTTTGCAGGAAGCACAGGTGGAGAAGTGCTTTCATGAGTGAGAGGATCCGTTTTTCATAGCCTCTCCAACAATCCATGGATTCCATGGGCCGGGAAGTTTGGAAAGACCATGAGATATCCTCAAACTGGGGAAGTGAACTCACTCCACATCCAGGTAGTTGTTGCAGGTATCTAGTAGGCAGTTGTGGTGTCTTTTTTCGACGTTTTAGTGCGTTCACGCACCGATGTTCTCAGGAGTGCTCCAAATGGACCAGCAGAGCAGGCGGTGCTGATTGAGGTGACCTCCGGGTGACCGGGTGTGATCGGCGCGTGGGTCGAAACGGTTTCGATGAGAACGCATCATAGGCGCGTCCCAGCAAATGCTATGAAATGCTATGAAATGTGTGTGTTTTTTAATGTTTCAACAAGGAAAGTATCGTCTAACTCATAGTATCTCCTAGTTTTGGCATGGCCGAAGAAAGCCAGAAGAGCAACACATTATGATGTTATTCACCTTCTTTTAACTTGGCTGCATGAAGGAACCACCAAACATCACCAAGCCATTGCCTTGGCAAAAGAAGAAGTCGTGCAAGCCAAGGAAAACATGTGTTGCGCGTTTGGTCGTCCAGACCCTATGAGTCAGCTCCGCGACGAGTCAGCTCCGGGGCGAGGCCTGCCGCAAGTCTGGCATCATGGCCTTGGATGTGGACGTGGTGGAGTGCCATGGTTCAGGGCGTTTCATCGCAGATGCCGTGGAGGCGGCGGCTTCCGCCCGATCTTTTGGTGATGGTGGGTGTTCGGAGGCCAAACGCTGCTTTTTTTGGTGGTTTTCACTATTGAATCACGTGACACTAAGATGTGATACCTCCCAACCAATGGGGTTTAGTCTGTATAGTTTTCGTTTTCCCGGCGGTTTTGGGGGGATCTCCCTAGTTCAATTGATCACACACCCTGTCCTGCTTTGCAGTTGAATGATGTTTGATCTAATGATTAATGGACTGCTGTAATAATACTGTAGATTGCATGGGCCACGTTAATATACGCCAGAGCTTGCGAAAACCCGATACCAAACCGGAGATGCAAACATGTTGCAACAGACTGAAGCATCAAAGATCTGGGAACCAGCAGACACCAAATCCACAAAACATAAAACTTAACTTAAAATCCAAGATTGTCGCTTCCAACATGGTGGCCTGCACTACTATTACTTACATGTCATACTTGTGCACTACGATTGAATGGTGGCCAGCTTGTTTTGCATACGGGTTATACCAACACGAACCGCTCCCTGTGTGGTTCCCCATTGCATAAAAGACAATTAAACAGTTCCCTTGCAAAATGAGACCAGGCTGCTTCTTGTGGTCGCGCACTTCGTGATGGAGCAGATGCAGATCAAGATGCCGAGATGCCGGGACTCCCAGCCTCGTGACCCAGGTGACCAAACAGGGCCTCGTTGACGCAGCGGCCCAGCGGCCTCGTGGGGTGCCGGCGCATGGCCAGAGCCATTTTGACGTGGAAAATCTTGAAGTGGTGGGATGGTGGAGGTCTTGTAGGCCGGCCTAAACAGGCGTGCGTTCTCAGTCATTGGATCTTCAGGATCAGTGCGCCGCGGGGCGGACTGGACAGACTGCAGCTTGCAGTGCAGCTTGCACTGCATAACTCCAGAACAGTGACGTATTGTTATTGTTGGTGGCATTATGTTTGATAGCTTAGAGGTTTAGTGGTTCTCAACTTCTCAACCCTGCAGTCTTTGACTCGAGCACTCAACAGTCATTTCGCAGCCCGCTCCCCGCAATTCCAATGACCATGAAGATGATCGCAGCTGCTGCCGGCGCCGCGGCGTTCCAAGGGCTTGCAGGACTCTTCGCGTCACTTGCAAGGGCAGCATGGGGCTGGCAGATGACAGTGCCCACCGATGCTGGCTTCACTTGCAGTGAAGGCACCACCATTGGATGTGCGATGGGTGGCCCAACTTGCATGGACTCCAACTTTACTTGCACAGTGACGGCAGATACTGGCAAGACTTGCGATGTGATGACCACAAATGTTGTGTGCTCCATTGCGGATGGTGCTCAGAACTTTGTGCCGGACTCCACTAACCCAATGTGTGCCCAGATGGCTGGGGATCACTACAATAACGCAAGCTTGTCTTGGAATCCGGTTCCCATGTGCACCAACGGCACACAAGCCACATCCGATTCCAGCATGAAGATGGTTGGCTTTGCTGCTGCATCGCTCGCGACTGCTCAGCTTTTCTGAGTGCCTTTGTCAACTTGCTTTGAGCTACACAATGACAATCCTTTTTTTCCAGACATTTCCAGACTAAATTTTCAGCAGTGAGTGCTAGCGCTAAGCTGCCAGTGTCTTTCCTGCCTTGCTGTTTGCTTCAGCAGTCTTAGTCTGTGGTTTGACTGAATGCCCAACACGGCAAAGAGAAGAGCATCACGTGTACCGTGATTGCCACGTGTTGAGTGCGGTTACCAGCCCCACTTCAAGGTTGCAAAACAGGCACGACTTGTTAATGGAGTATCGGCACTCATGGATCCTATACGGATGTTATTGTGAGTAGAACGAGTCAAAATGTGAAATAGGCTTCGTTGCTGCAGGTGGTTTGCAAAACTCCAGAACAGTGATGTATTGTTGGTGGCATTTATGTTTAATAGCTTAGTGGTTTAGTGGTCTTCGCGTCACCTGCAAGGGCAGCATGGGGCTGGCAGATGACAGTGCCCACCGATGCTGGCTTCACTTGCAGTGAAGGCACCACCATTGGATGTGCGATGGGTGGCCCAACTTGCATGGACTCCAACTTTACTTGCACAGTGACGGCAGATACTGGCAAGACTTGCGATGTGATGACCACAAATGTTGTGTGCTCCATTGCGGATGGTGCTCAGAACTTTGTGCCGGACTCCACTAACCCAATGTGTGCCCAGATGGCTGGGGATCACTACAATAACGCAAGCTTGTCTTGGAATCCGGTTCCCATGTGCACCAACGGCACACAAGCCACATCCGATTCCAGCATGAAGATGGTTGGCTTTGCTGCTGCATCGCTCGCGACTGCTCAGCTTTTCTGAGTGCAAATGTAGCCTTTGCAACTTGCTCAAAGCTAGACGCAAGGCATTTTCCAGATGAGAGAGTTTTCAGCAGTGAGTGCTAGCACGAAGCGGCCAGCATCCTTCCTGCTTTCCTCTAATTCAGTTGTCTCGGCCCTTTTCCAGGGCTCTTCGTCGTTACCCAGATCACGCCAAGTTCAAGCGCAAAATGGTATCGGTTTCATGCAGTGCAGGAAGTGTTGTTGAGTTGTCAATATCGTTCACATTTGAGTCTCACTATTCCTGAAGATATACTCCGTATCATGTTTGTTATACTATGTGTTTTCCCTACATTTCCAGCTGCAAGCAATGGTTAAAGTTGCATCACAGACGCATGCCTTATTTAATTTGCTTGACATGCCTTGATCGTGTTTTCCGCCAGGGGGTAGAGGTGCGCATTGTGTTGGTCCATTGATGTCCATTTAGTGTTCCACATTCACCCTGAGGGTCACATTGTCTATTCCAGGGATGGACTTTCATATGTGTGAAACCTTCGTATTTTAAAGTGGCGCTTTGGACCGTGTCTGGGAGCTATCAGATGAGAAGCCCGTAACTTGGTCCTCCTTGTGCCGGAAGTGCAACCTGTGAGGCTGCAGCTGTGCAGTATGAAGTCGAACATTGGCAATTGCATCGAGACATCCGGCATTGCCTCCTTGATCAAGACTTTGCACAGCATCAGGCGGGGTCAACACGTGGGTGGAAATGGACCAACACCAAAACGATCCAAAACGTGTTGTAGGTTCCTATGAAATCATGAGTTCTCATGAATTCGTTGGAGGGAACTTGATATGTGTGTAATGTGTATGTTTAGTTTTCGGGAGCCGTGCATGTGTTTTTGTTTGTTCAGCCGGCTGAGTGTCTGTAGGAGTGGAGTGTCTGTAGGAGTGAAAGGAGCATGGCACACAGTGCCGCGCTGCCCCGACGACGGATTTGTTATTTGTCTCCTACTATAGATATCCTGCATATCCTCATATTGTGCAATTTCCCAGTCACGAGGACTACAGCAGGCATTAGGCATTACTGGCCATTAGCATCCATTAGCATGTTATGTCATTACAAGAGTCACACCTCACAAATCCCCACCATTCCCTGCCGCATTTGGCGGTGTGGTGTTTTTTCACACCGACCAACCGGGTAGATGTTGCGCCAGGTGGGGCATTGTGTGCGCCAACAACCACTTGAACCAGCTGAATCCACATTTGGATCTTTCGAGCTGTCCGTCGATCCCTCAGTCACTCAGTCACTCCGCAGACCCGACCGCCGGTCCCAATTGTGGTCCTTCAGCTGAGCGGCCTCGTGGGCGCGGCTTCTCCTCGGAGGCCGAGGATAGGCTGAGTCGCCGTGGAGAGTCGGCGTCACCGGCTGGGGGAGAAAACATGGGGCCCAATGTGGAGGCGGATAGGAGCGGATAGGAGCGAACTTCGAAGGGAATTTGACACGCTTTGACGGTGTGGAATTTGACACTCTGAAAAAACGTTTTCGCAAGTCAGACTCAGCAAACATTCGAAGACGCTTAATTCAGAATGCCAGCACTTAGTGTGGCTGTCAGGCAAAACCCTGGAGCCCCAAACCCTGGTAGGTTGACCTACCTGGTAGTCTATTATGGGCATTTTCAGTGGTCAACTAAGGATCCCTCCCTGGTTTTGACCCACAGCCATATCATGCCATATAACCGACGGATCATCTCAGCTGCAACCGCGCCCCAAATAAGATCATCCATCCACCATCGTCCCGTCTTCGGGCCGGCTCTCACCGGCCACCGTTCACCATCCATCATCCATCATCCCTCCATCGTCCCCCCCCTTCTTTGGGCCGGCTCTCACCGAGGTTGTTGATGTGTACGGAGCCCACCGAGCAGAAGCTCTCCGCCGTCTTCATGGGTGTCTCCGCTTGGGGCTTCGGCGGCACCAACGTCCGGGTCCCGCAGCGGGCGCAGCGGGCGCAGCGGGCGCAGCGCTCCGGTGCTCGGGTGCTCGGGCAGAAAACCGAGAGGTCCTCAGGAATATTCGAGAGGATATAGAGGAAAATAGATGGGTCATACGGTCATACTGTAGTATGGAAAATCTAACAATATATGGTTGCTCAATGTGTTTCATGTGTTTCATGGTTTGTCCAAGCCCAAAAATGGTCCACTTCCATGATTGTTGCAGGCAGAGTAACTGTTTTGGGGGTTCGAAGTGACCGGGCACCGGTGGTTTGTGAGAACGTCACGCGACCACTTGGATGGAGTGTGTGTGTGTGTATCATGTGTAAACAGGGGTCATGCAAAAGAGGGGAAGCACAGCTCCTGAGGAGTTCCGAAGAATTTCGTTCATCCTGAGATCTTCCGTTCGCTTGCAACGTGACGTGACAAATCCCTGCCTTGGCTTCATGGGACAAGATGGCCTCCATTCACCCCAAAAGCCACCAGTCACTTGGGCGGCCATGGCAGTCTCATGGAGCCCTTTCAGCGAGGTGTTTCCTCCGTGTTTCACCACCGCAAGCGGCTTCGCAGCGGCACCACCGTTCCTGCGCTGCTAGGTCCATATGCACTGCTATGGTGGAGTGGATGAGGCGAACGACCCGAAACCGCCGATTCCGCGGTTCGCAGCGCCAAACCGTCCAGTAAACCCCATATGGGTTCGGGACCCCGGGAAAGTGCACGCGTGCCGTGCTCCTTTTTTGTTGTGTTTGGGAGAGATGTGGAAGATGGCATGAGAAGAATGCATGCGTTGGTTCCCCCTTGTTTTCGAGGAGTTGACGAGTTTGGTTCTGGTGTTCTTCACACGTTCTTTTTGTTCTTTAATTGTTTCTTTGAACCAGGAATGGCCCACCTTGTTGATGGGTGCGACATGTTTTATGCAGCGCCAAACAATGCCGGAGGCATCTTTGGGCCTATCATGTACTCGTATGTTAGCAAAGTCGTTTGTTCGAGGGTGCACACCATGGATCGTCCATGATTTTCCACCCATTTGATTTGTGGCACATGGATCTTGACCGAACACCTCACAACTGATCCTTTTTTGGTTCTTGGACGGCCTGGCCACGGGCCGGCGGCGCTGCTCTCTTCGTCCCCAGGAGATTCGACTTCCGCCGGAACCAACTCCACAGGAGCTAAGACCGAGGAGCGGCAGTCGACCGCCATCTCGACAGGTTGATGCGAACACGGTGATGCGACGACAGTCAACCAGACTGGCGAGACTGGTCACTCCAAGAGACGGTGCATAGTTCACCGGTCCAGTCACTATTTTTTGTCCATGTTTTCCACGTCATGCGTCGTGCCACGGGTGGGCTCAGCATCTAGCAGAACAAAGTCTTAAGTAGGTTGACCACTGCAATATATATATAATTATATATGCATGTATAGATATGGCTGTCTCGGCCATGGCTGTCTCCGCCGACGGCGGCTTCAGAGAACTCGAACCGGTGGATGGAACCGTCACGTCGCATAACCAGATCTTGGGATATCATTCATGGGAAAGTTATATCCAGGAGCATCCTGTTTTGTGTTTTTGACCTACCCTATAGTGACTTGGCGATCTGATCTATCTGATCTCATGGATGGTCAAAGGTGGTGAGTGATTAAACCTCCTGGTACTTGCTGAACAGCTCTCGATTCCGGAATTGCCTGAGCGTTCACTATGAAGAAAGTCAAACAGCAAAGCCACCAAATTTGAAACGGGATCAAACATTGTGGTGACTCTTTTGAAAGCACACCTTACTCAAATATATATATATATATAAATGCTTATATACAGCCTGGCGCAGCTAGCAAACCTTCCTCATTACATGCAGTATTTAGTGTTAAATATTGACGCATTTGATTGGTGTGTGTAATTACTGTATGTGTTAGCAAGACAAAGAGAAATACCGAAACAGCCATAAAGGTTCACTGGAAACCATCTTGAAACTGTAGCAACCCGTGCAGTGTGCACCAATCACCACATTTGCCCCCTGCTTTTTTGGGGGGTTCCAACCCCCTGGCGCGACTGATGCGCAGGGGACCCCTCGCCCGGGCTCGGCAGGCTTTCGTATTGGCCCAGCGGTGGCGGTGACCTCGGAAGCATGAGCCGACCACGGAGGTGGCGGTGGGGTTCGTGACACGAGAAGATTGGACCTTCCTGTGACACGAAAGAGAAAGGACTGAAGGGACTGACCCTGAGAGTCCCGTCATGACTCATGAACTAATTACTCCACCTGGTAGTCATCATCCACCACTACCATGAGGTTAAAATGAGTCATGACTGGACTCTCAGGGATAGTACTGACGCTGAGAGTCCTGTCGCCCTGTCATTACTCATTTTACCCTCCTATGCTAGGGGTGCATGGTGACTACCAGGTGCAGTAGTTCATGAGTCCAAACGGAAGTGACTGACACGGTATCTTAGAGCCGAAAGGAGTCCGTTGATCCTGAAAAACATACACACACACAAAGGAGTCCGTAAAAATGGATCGAATTCTCCAAATGTTGGGGCCAATCCAAAGACCCTGTTGAAGTTGCAATGTGATTGGACTTGCAAGTCGAAGATGTATAGAGTCGGCTGATGAGGTAGCTGAGCATGTTATCCAAGCTGAAGGACAAGGGAATCAAGTCTTTTGCATGTGTGCATGTGTTGCAAGGGCGTAACCATTGGAACATCCCGAACCCGAAAACTGGCGGAGCGGCGCAAAGGAGCTTTCACGGCTTCATACCGCACAAACACGACGCGGATTCTGTGTGATAACCCAACAGAGCTGGATCCATGTGTGTGTGTGTGCGTTTCCGTCAACTGGTTGATGGCGGTCAGCCTCCGAGAACCGAGTCAAAACACAATTGCAGCTTCCAGACAATGACCTGGGTTCTTTCTGAACAAGGTCCTGGTCCTTTTGACTGTCCCTTGCCCTTAATTCAATACACCATTCCATGTTGTTGGCATATGTTTCCACAATGTAATATATAGATACATTTTGTTCCATTTGCTTGAACACATGAAAAACAAGGACTCAAAAAAAAGCACACACACACATCGATGGTGCTGAAGTTTCTTCACTGGGACGTCCCGACCCGGACAACGACCCTTCCCGGAGCCCCTCCTGGCTCCGGTGGCGCAGGGGATTCTTTATCATTGGATCTTGGAGCAGCTGGACGGAGCCTGAAGCCATGGAGGATCGGATCTGCGAACCGGGACCGATGGGGATGGATGGGGTGATAGATGGCAGGTGAACCATATAGCATATAAGGTTATATAAACATATGATTAAGATAAGTTGTTGTTCTTCTTTTTTTGTGGCAGATGTTAATCTAAGATGGCAGGTGTACCTATATAGATTAATATCGTAAACATATACATTATTAAATTATGTATAATATTATATATGTCAGTGTGTCTCAGTATTTTCCATCCAAGTATGGTACGAATGTGTTCCCTTGGATGGAGGCAGTTCCCCGCCATGCGGAAGACAGCTGGTTTTAGAAGCTTGCCGGTCCCTGTTTCTCTGGCAACGTGGGCCGTTGCGGATGCGGACTGGGCAGCTTGCCACGTGGGAGACCGACACCGCGACCGGGACCCAACGGACCGAGACCGAGTCGAAAAGCGTCGTCGTTACGAAGCGTTGGACTGGGCCAGGATGAGGGTGATGGCTGCCAGGGCCTCGGAATGTGCCAAGTGTGCGGCTCGAAGCAGATGGCACCGAAGCAGATGGCCCGGAGACCGGGACGCGCGGACGGAGACCCGGCTGGGTCTCGTGGCCGTTGCTTTTTCTCAGCGATGCGAGGTTTAAAACACAGAAACAAAGAACGCCCTCACATAGGAGAGTCCTTGGTCCTTTGGCAAAGAGGTTGCCCTTCAGACCCTATAAGGTCATCCAAGACTTGGGGACGCCTTAAAAACCTGTAAATCTCATTGCCTGCTGCAGGTTACGGCTATACCCTTGTTTTGGGAGATGAGCGATGGGTGCTGGGCCACAGACCCGCCTTTTCCGCGGTGTGGCGTGTCGTTCGCCTGTGCTGTGCGGTGCGTTTCTTTGTTCAGAGATCCACGACTTAAAGAATCTGCACAGGGTTCCGAACCTTTTCAGATGTGTGTGTGTGTGTGTCAGATGCATACTTGCTTGATCTTGCTTATGGCCTGGTCATGCGCCAGGCTAAAGTGTCAAGGCTGCTGTGCTGATGGTGAATTGTTGGCAAACGAGCAGTTATCCCTCTTTGCATCCACAATTCCAAGGAGCAATTCCAGCTTCTCATCGACAACAACTATGCCAAGGCCGACTGTTTTTTGGGTGCAACTGCTTGTTTTCAAAGTATTATGTGTCTTCAACACGAGCAAACTCTATCTCACTGACACCAAGCAGCCATGTGTGTTCAAACATATCAGCGGGCAGTCAAAAATAATCAAATTAAGTTTGATTGACCAAATTTCAAAGTGACCCACAGTTCCCTTGTTGCTTATTTGCCTTGTCAGATCTTCTTTGCTTAGCTTGTCATGATCTATGTCTCATGCGGTGATTCTAAGCCGGAAGCTCACTCGTCATGAAAGACCTCTGTGAGCCGTTGAGATCAATCCCACCTGCCATATCCGGGGCTCTGGGTTGTGGGACATACCTAAATCATCCTAAATCTTCCTCGGATGGAAATGTTTGTCCGAGTTGATTTCAGATCGGAACGGAAATTTGTTTGCGCTCAAACGAATTTGCCTGAACTAGGTGCCAACAAGTCAGATATGGTGTATGAGGCCCAAATGAAGAGATTGGTATGGGAAGATGTATGTCTTTGAGAACCCAATGACCCGGGGCCGCCCGCCCTAAGCAACTAATTATATATATGCATAATAAACCAGCTCTAAAGCAACTACTAGTAACATGTACTAGATCCGATTAATGCACTGACGCTGGCAGGGGTAAAGAAACATATAGACTGTGCGTATCGTGTAAACAAACACACTGGCAGGGGCTCCACGAAAGATGTTGCTCCCTCTCTTTCGCTTAGAGAGTCCGTGCAGGTGCTGCATCCACGGCGCTTCAAGGCTGGGACGACCCCCCACCACGGGCCACGACCACAACTGCTGGCTGGCTTTGCCTATGACGCCTATGACACATGACACACACCTTTTTTTTCAGGCGCTACTAGTGTATATGGCATGGGTGTTACTTGAGTGTAATCCGTGAAACCCTGTGTTCTTTTTGGAACATGGATGAAGATTGTGCCTTTCTTGTCAGCCTGTTTTCTGGAGGGGATCCCAATGATTAGCTTCTGAGGGGTCCTGAAACTGCTCAAAGACCCTGGGCCTCCCCCCGGAAGATTGTCCTAGTAGCCGGTTCACGGGCCAAACGTCATAGAGTGGTTGTGTCTCAAGGTCACACTCCGAGTATGGAGGCACTGGACCTTTCTCAGGCCAATCTCCCTCCAATCTCCTATTATCTAACATGTTCCTGACCTCATTTCTCAGGCCACGAAGGTCTCAGGTCATCCAGTAATGAATGAACTGACCTCATGTTCATCGCTGGATGACCGCCATCAGCGACCTCATGTTCTCCGCAATGAGACGCCCAGGCGCCCAAGGGCACGGAGGTGTACGGCCCGACGCGCACAGAGGAGGTGATGCAGGAGTCGGGTGGCGCACGGGGTTGACGTTGGACACGTGGAAGTGGACATGGAGTTCACCCGCGGTCATACCCACCGGTCACCTTGCTACGTCCTGTCTATTCTGGTCTTTACCAAGAATGATCATAGATTAATTGAAAAGCCTCCGTGATCTAAATATGAAGACTGTTATACCAGGACCCTCCAAGGGGTGCCCAATGGAAGCCTATAGGTAGTGTGGGGTAGTCCATTGGACACCCCTTGGAGGGTCCATATATATCCCTGTGCGAATTTCCTCTAAAAAATCAGACAATCCGGGTTGTCATAAAAAACAAAAACGGATGAAAATATACAGTGCCAGTCTACAACTGGAACCTGGGGGTTCCCATTCTCTATAACGCCAAGAGGGGGTTGATTTATTAGAGACTTTGGTTGTCGAGCGTTAGCTCGAGAATGGGGTGGATTTTTAGAGAAAAGAGTCTTTGCAAAGCCAGATTTGCAAATCCTAGCATGGGCTCAACACACAGATGCAGAGACCATACCAGGATCATCCATAAGCAAGCATCAAGAAGAACATGCATGAGTCGACTTTGTTCCACTCGAACTCGGACTGTCAATTCTTTAGGCCTTTTGAGCTTTTCCTTCAAGTCTCCAATGTTTTGGCAGATGCAATCTGGCTTTTGATTCTTTTAGAGAATGTTCTTGATTTTTTAGTGCCACTTCTGGATACTGAACCTGGGGGTTCCTAAAGAATTGACAGTCCGGGTGTGAGTGCGAATTGGAAGGGTGATCCATATATATTGTATTCCAGACCGGTTTCTTCTCCACCTCCGACCGACCCGGCGGGTCACGGTGACGACCATCAAAAGCTATAGCTGCTCCCTACCGGAAAGAGCGAGCGCACCGCGCTGGCCGCGCGCAGTCCGGGAGAATGGCCCAACCACCCCCCTCACCTCTCACCTCGCCGCCCATCGAATCCGGGTCGCCGCTTCTTCTCCCCAGGAGAGCACCTGGCTCGTAGACGGCCGCCCATTCACGGCCCAGATTCGACCCATTGCCGATTCACAAGGCAGGCGCCCTACCCGGGGAAGCCCGGGTGGGGGTTCGTGTGGCATGCGGTGGGATTGCGGCAGAATCTGGCAGAAGCAGGGAAAACGTGTTTTTGTTCTCTTTCGGGGACAGGGTGAAGTGGAATTCGGAGAGTTTGGGGGGGTTGGATCTTGAAGAGAGATTCGATGTGATTGGATTGATCACGTTGAATGTTTGATGTTTCAATGATCTGTTTCATGACCCAAACACTTGATCTTCGGACCTTCAACCCGTCACCCGGTCGTTCATCACCGGGTCCGTTCCTCCGTTTTCGTTCGTTGTTCGGGTCTGAGACCGACGACGGTCGGAGGGCGGTCGGTGGGTTCTTCGAAGCCCCAGAAGCATACAGCCTACTAGAGCAGCTGTACTAGGACCCACTGTCGGGGTGGTTTTGCTGGACCCCCTTAACCTCTAAGGGGCTATCAATAGACACCCCTTAGGGTGTCCTGGTATGCTTCTATATATAGTTACTATAACTAGAATAGCAAATGAGCTATATAGCGATGCACTTGCTCCGTTCGTAGCGATGGCGCTTTGTGAGTATATAGCGATGCAAGTTGTTTTTCCAATCAGAGTCGGTCGTGTGATCATGTCGGATCCCGTCACTTCAAGACTTCAGGCATCCCCTCCTTCAGTGGTTGATCCCTGGTCAGGAATCCTGCACCTGGATACGCGCGAATAACATCTGCACAGTTCTGTTTCTTCAAAATGAGCGAACTCGATCTCCCTGTGTAAAAGGTCACAAAAGAGGTCACTCCAAAGAGGTTACGACTGGAAGTGGCGCTGGTGGTCGACTTGGCGCTGTCTCTGCGTGGCCGCTTCGAGGCTCTAGCGCCTTGGCGGAACGGCCTTCGCCCATGGAGTACAAGAACGAGGCCGAGATAGAGCTGAGAAGCACCGTTTTTCTGAGCTGCAAGGATGAGTGAGACTGAGTGAGTCGGGAGTGAGGTAAGAGTATATAAAAACCTGATCGTTGGTTTTCAGGAGGGGCAGTGTCCACCTTCCACTTAATTACACCTTTTTTTGTTGATTTTTCTTGTACCCTTCAAGAGGATGATAGGCGTGGCAGGCCGGCCACCATTGAGTCATTGAGTACATCCTTCTCAGAATTCATTCACATCTGGCTCAAATCTTGCAAGGAGTGATCAGCAACCCCCTTAATAAATCTCAATAAGGTATCTATGTGAGTGTGCATGCTTTTAAGAACAAAAGCATTGCAAAAGCTGTTAGTCACTGTTAGTCTACCTGCCAGTACGGAAGGGCGCAGACAAAACCTCGCCGCCCAGGATGAAGGAATGCCTGGTCAGCGGTACCGCATTCGTTGGGAAGCCCAACAGGGCCGGGTGAACACCCATTTTCGCACGGACCATTGTTGCCTCACATGATTGTTCTTGGGATCAAACGAATCATAGTCCCGATGTTCCTAGTCCTAGTGTTGCCCCCCCGCGGTCAGTGGTCGACGAGACTCTCGATCTCAGAGGACACTTGATTGGCATAAGCACTCTAGACGATGAGGATGTAAGATATATTCATACCTGAGAAACAGTATGTTCATTTTTTTGTCATATACGGCATTTTTTTTTTTGGTCATTACGGGGTTTGCCCAAATATGGGCATATACGGTCTTCTCTCTTGGCTCAATAGGGTACCATATTCGGGTGTTCCAACGCAGTATTCGCACTAGTATGTTGGAATATGGTTACGGTGTTTTTTCAATAACATATTGAAAAAATACTAGTATCATACGGGTACCCCCAAATATGCATGCAAATATGGCAAGTATACGACCATATTCGTATACAGTTCCCATTCATACAACATAGAGTCCCCCAGAGAGATGTCCTTGCGCATATACGGCATATGCACAAAAAAAATGTTCAATACGGCTTGAGGCCATAGTGATCAAAAAAAAGTGATCATACGGGTTTCCAGGTATATATATTATATATTTATATTTGATTTGTAGAGCTGTATAGCGATCATTTGTGCGAGCCAGGCTCGCAGTTGAGTGTCCAACCTATGTATCTTCATGGTGCGCCATCGTCCCGTGTTGGACCGCCGGATGATGTGTGTTCCGATGTATGTTGAGCTGAGGTTTACATATTGCTGGAAAGTGGCGAACAGTCACTTGGGCGAAGCTAGAGGCCCGAAGTCACGCACCGACACTGTCGTTTCGGGTGTGTTGGGCGGTGTTGGCGCGTAAAAATGGTTCAGTGTTGGGGCGTCGGTAGCGGTTTGGGGGGGAACAAATTCAGGTCAGGTCTTTATGAAATAGTCGTTTAACGATCTCACATGAGTGCAGGTCAGGTATATTCGACTTCAGAGCCAATGTCTCCAGACACATTTTGTCATTGTTGGTCCACCCTCCGCTTTTACTCCTCGGTTTCGCCAGGGGAGTGGCAGTGGACCAGCGGCATTGAAGGGGTAGGAGGTGCCGCCCGCGTGGGCGACGCGCGCACGGTTCGACCTGCGTCGGCATGCGTCGCGGGTGTGGAGGTGACAAGGGCCAACTTAGTAGCGTCCTTGTCACTAGTATTAATGACCTCCACCCTAATAGCGATCGCTTTCCCCTACTAGCGTCCTTGTTCTATATTGATAGAATTGTCAAGGGCAATGTATGGCCCAACTCGGTAGCGATTCGCTGGTGAAGCTTGGCGACGTCATTTTGGATTCTCGTCGCCGCCCCCCCAATTCTTTGGGAGCCAATTTGGGCAGAGTTCCGTGACCTGTTAGCGAATTTGTAATAAAACAATGTATGTACGCGAGAGAAGTCCCCAAGAACCCCCTCAAAGGAAAATTGACCAAAAGCAATTAATTGGATGCGGGATGGAGAGCGGATCTCCCTAAATCAACTGTTTCATCCGTTGAGTACTTAGCTAGTCTCGTGAGCGGAGTACATTGCTCGATGCCCGAGTTCGCTTTGTTTCAGACCATCACCGAGTTCTTGGTCTTGAAGGGACCCCAAGAGGTTCGCCCCTGGCGCAACACGGATCCAGAAGCGACAAACATATGTTTCACCACCAAGTATAGACGGTTGAAAGTCCGGTTGAGTTCAACCCCCCCTTCACTTGGATGGCAAAAAACCTCTTCATAAGGATGGGGCTTTGTGAATCAAGAGTCTACATTCCCTTGTGAACAAAAGCGAGGCGTCCATGCCGTAGCGCCAGTTCGCTGCCGTCTAGACGCCGCGGCGCTTCCACCGGCCTCGTCCCTGGAGCGTTCCGCCCCGGCGTCAGTCCCACCAGTGAGGGGCGCCTCAGTCTGCTAGTGGACTTGCTTCGTGCGTCTTCGATGAAAGATCCAGCAGCAGTGGCGTAAGATCAAAGAACCTGGGTTAAAGTAACTGGTTTATGTCGTTTTTGGATTTATGACTTGTTCATGCTTGGTCCACCTGCTTTTGAGGTCATAAGCCTCATAAGCTGGCCTGTGAAGTTGAAGACCATGTTGTTTTGACAGCTTTTGAAGACCATGGTCGAAACATAAAGACAGCTACTGCTTCTGAGTTTGGTGCTTTCAAAGGAACGCCGTTTGGCGTCGGCATGGTCGGCATATGGCCATTCACGGCTGACTTTCGGTGAACGGTGGAGACTGTGGCGAAATGCACTTGGACTCAGAATCAGATGAGTTGGACTGACCCCGAGACCGTGGAGAGCCCCCAAGCCATGAGAGCAAGGGTCTTTGGTCTATTGAAGTCTATTGCCCTTTTAACTCGAAGGTGTGTGTGAGCAGAGTCCCACTCCCGATGTGATTTGTCCCTTCCACCTCGATTTGAGCCTCGCGGTCTTCTTTTGGGCTCCAGGTTTCCAAAGCTGATTTGCTTTTGAGGAGAATCTCAGAGAGAGGAAGCCGAAGCACGTCTTGTTTAGAGCAAAGACGAGCTCCACCAGAGTATAGCCCACTCTCTGAAAGTTCCCAGGACTGAGAAGAAGCCTCACGGTCACGGGCCGAGCAAAAGTAATGAGTCACAACTGGTCCAAACTGGTGAGTCCAAAGAGGGTCCCTGTGCATGGAAGAAGTGACACACACACATATATATATATATATGGAAACCATGCAGCCATAACGTTCGCAGTGCAAGGAACTCGCAGTCTGAACAACGACCATCAGCTCAAATCAGCAACGAAAAATCAGTTCGCTAGCCCCTCAGCCCAACACACCTAGCCCTGAAACACACCAAGTCGCCCAAAGAGTTGCCTAATCTTGCGGTGCCTGCCGTCGTCTCCGAAGAGTTCCGCGGCTCTCCATGGGATGGACGAGCGGCTCGAGGAGGACGGCTTGGAATGGGGCCGCGAGGCGTGCTTGCGCTCGCGGCGTGCTTGCGCCACGTGGTGTTTGCGCGGTCTGCGAACGACGGTGGTCTGCCACGGCAAATGACGTCAAATGACCCATCACATGGTCCACTAAATAGATGCAGTAAATATAGAGATGGTTATGATGGTTGATGATGGTTGGGTTTCCGACTGGTGCAAGTTCCTGGGCTTCGAGTTTCCTCTCAGCGTGGTTGAGGTCTTGCCATCCAGCCTAGACGATGAGC
Organism: Durusdinium trenchii; assembly: GCA_963970005.1. Lineage (NCBI taxonomy): Eukaryota > Dinophyceae > Suessiales > Symbiodiniaceae > Durusdinium > Durusdinium trenchii. Next base: position 99,988 of record CAXAMN010022328.1, on the reverse strand, counting down.
TGGGAGGAGAGGGCGACGCGGCGACACTTGACGCTTCAACTCTCAAATCAAGTCTGAAGAAGGATCGAGAAGTGAGTCGGTTTCACAAGTCGCGCAAGTTGCATCTCACAAGTTTCCGAGAGTGGGGAGATGGATGGATATGAGAATTATTAGACAGATGACAGAAGCTGAGATGCGGCTCATCAGAAGGGTTGATCAGGACCCTTCCGGCCGGATGTCCCTGGACGGCACGGCGGCCCAAACAAGTGGTCACATCCCAACAAAAACAAAAACATAAAATCAACATATCCAGCAGCAGACCATGCCATACCATGCCCAGATCCCGATGGTGGAACTCATCGGACATCGATGGATCCGCGCCGATCCGCGACTGAGGCCTGGCTCGGCGCCTCCAATTCTCCATCCCGACCTCGATGGCCGGGCAGGGGATGGTGGGCGCGAGATGCACGTGAGATGGTTGGGGAGGTGACTGGTGCACCTGATCGAGACCTGGTGGGCTGGTGCAGGCAGGTCCTTGAGGTAATTTTGAAGGTAGTGGCCAACATGAAATGTTCGTGGCCAACGCATGTTTGGAAAGGGTAGGATGATCCTGAAGTGATGCACTGCTCCCCAAGCGGAAAAGGCCTGCTGTGTGTACCAAGTGTCGTTCATGGTCGTTTAAACAGATGATCCGGTCTCTGGTCGGACCAGTGAGATGTGTTTTTTATATGTTATTTGTTTTGTTTCTATACCCAAACACTCCATGTATGGTATATTTATATACCTACATTGGGGTGGTTTGAGGGGTCAATACCAGACATGGAGTGTCTGGGATATAATACCTTCAATTAACTTGTAATTGATTAATTGCAGGGGTGATCTATGTGGATTCCAGGTACAACTTGTTCCATTGGAAGAAGGGCCTAAGGGCGTCGGCTTCCAGAATCCGTCGTAGGACTGTCTTGCACCCTTTCCTGCCTACGCTTAGCCAGTCAGCCTTAAAGCAGGTGCAAAAAAGGAAGAGGTGATAGAGGTGAGATGAGATCACCAAAACCCCCAAGGACACAGTCAATGGCCCATGACAGAACTATGCAATCCATGAAAGACTGGAGTATCTATACTCACCTGCCTTTTGGGGTGAGTTTAAGAAGTTTTGTGAAGTTTTTCGAGGGCTGTATATATTTGTATATACAAGTATTTCTAACATGAAGCAGGTGTACTCTATTTGGCTATGGCATGGATGCTGACCGGGTGACGTCAGCCGACCGGGTCGTTGAGCGACCGAGGCTTCTCCTTTCGACCCTGTGAGGTGCGGGGGAAAGGGTGCACCGCAGCGGTGGATGCGGTCCCCACAACTGGGGAGAGGGGATTGATGTTGTTGTTTTGTTTCTTTTTGTTGTGTGTTTAATCATGTTTTATCCAATTAACATGGTGTGTTTTTTTAATGTTTACTTTTTTTTTAAGGGGATTGATGGCAGAATTGGAGAAGCATGGAGAAGCTTTATGTTCATCATCTATAAATATATATATATTGACGGTTTTCCTTATGTGCGGATGGGGTTGAACTAGGTCGAACTCTAAAGAACTTGTTTCCATGCTGCTTCGGGGGAATACTTGATGCTTACCTGGTTTCATTGATCTTCAAGAGATGGATCATTTGGGTCAAAGAATCAGAAGACTGCCACAAACTACCCCTTTATCGCCCCAAAATTGGGTCTTAGGCCAAGTCTGTTTCCTTTCCATCGTCAATCTTGGGGCCTGACTTTGCTTGACACACGAAATAACCTCCAAAACATTAGTGACTAAATTGTCACTAATTAGACGCATATCAGCGGTGGGGGGCAGTCTTGGCGGCCGGATATCACGCAAGAACTCTCAGCACTCTCTCCAAAGCTCAAGCACGCTCCTTTTTCGCAGGCACGACCTGCTCGTCCCTGCTCGTCTCCAAAGGAGTATGGATAAAGCATCACAACTTCACGCCATCCCTTCCCCCCCAGATCTGCAGATTCATCTCCCCCGCGTGAAGCCGCGCTCGCCCCTAGGCCGCCCGGAAGGCCGCGCTGGGCGTGCCGCACTTCGATGTGCCCATCCGCCCGCGCTCCGCGCCGACTCACCAGGCCGGGGCCGTGCGCCCGGTGGAAGAGCCCCGAAAGGTGAAGGCCCAGGGTTTTGTTGCAGTATGTTGTAGTGTTATAGTCTATGTTGATATAGTTGCTTATGTTATAGTGTTCTGTTATGTTAGTGTGTCTTATGTTTTGATTCAATGATGGTGTTGGATTGCTTCTACTAGATGTTTTTTTGGGGCGGGGTTCGACATGGTTCAAAAACAACACATGTTGAGGTTTGAGCCAGGGGCCAAGAGTTCTGGTGGAGTACTCTTCATCCAGTAAATGGAACACTTTGACAAGTTCATCCATTGGTGTTGTTCTGAACAGGTCGACAATTGCTCTGAGCCAAGATGCCTATATCGTTTGCTACCCTGTTTGATGGTCATGCTCCGCATCATGATTTCCTGTGCAAAATTCAGTCGCCTCCCACGGCCTCAAAACCTATGGCTTCCCCCCCACTTCCATCCGCATCGGAGCGACGGTGAAACCACCGTCGTTTGAGAAAAAATCACCGGAAACCAGCGTCCATCGCCATGAAACAGGGAAGCCCTTGGCTCCATCGACCATGGGAGTCAGTGACCAAAGACTGGTGCTTTAGGGAAGTCAATGACCAAGACCCATGGTGCTCTCCCGACATTTGACCAGGACATTCTGGATCTGCTGGATGACGAGGTCCGCGGAAGATTGGCACACTTCCCCGGGTGGGTTGGGGGGGTAACCATGTTAAATATACTATACGTCAATAGACACATTTAGAACATCTCATTATAGATGTTCCAGTTGCAGATGTGGTGCCAAAAGATCAATTACTGCTTTGTATAGAATAAATGACCTCCATGAGAAATCTTTGCTTTCGCACCAAAATGGCCCTCGAACTGAGTCACGCACACCCTTTCGCACCAACAAAAACACCGCGCACACCGGTACGGCGTTACGCTGAGCACCGGTACGCGGAGCACAACCTGCTCCGCACCTTTACTCCTCCGCAGTTTCTCCGCAGGCCTGGCGCTTTGACTTGAAAGAGAAGGATTTAAACGGTCTGTACCCAATGCAGGCGGATTCCGAGTCGTCCCCCGCCGCTCCGCCGTACTCGTCGCCAGCAGACGAGTCGCACCGGGTGACGGAGGGGCGGAGTCGTGCACCGGGTGCACCGGGTGTTTCGTAGGTTGATCCAAGCAGGTGATGGACATGTATGGACGACTTGCAGTAGTTGCAGCACTTGCAGTACTAGAGTCACTAGAGAGTTGTTTCTCTCTTTGGCTCCTCGTTCTGCACAGCCCAATGTAAAGAAGCTCCACGACTGGATGAGACCTGTGGTCACACTGAGTCACTGCGTAGGTCAATGTGTTCAGTCCCATGTAGGAGTGCTTTTTGGGAACCTATATTTTTTTGGGGGGGATTGGAAGTTCACTGGTCGAATTTTGCACCCGTTTTCCGTGGTGTTGACCGCTGCCAAAATCGGAGGCTCCTCCTGTGGTGCGATCACCTTCACCCCTGATGGGTGAAGGCACTGGGGATTGGCGTGATCGACTTACACCCTGGTGGGTTGTTTTTTTTGTTTGTCCATCAGTTTTCGAACATAACATATATGAATGATTATTGAATGATCATTTAGAGAAATAAGATGAAATAATTTGTGTGTTTTTAAATTTGTTTATTTTTTCCAGATACTAGCTGATACTATAGTATCATATATAATATTATATATAGTTATCCATACATGACACCGGTCGCAAGGAGTTTTAGACAGATGTTTCTGTGTGCTTTCTCACTCTTGGTATTGGCTTCTTAAGACATGTCTTGGTGCCTCTTTGTAACAGATGTTCGGCAATGTTGAAGCAAACCGTGATTTGCCTGTAGAAATAATGAACCAACTACATACATACTTGGAGGCCCCCAATTCACTGTAACCCTACCAGTCCAAGGACCTATATAGTTAAACATGGTTCTTGACCATATTGAGCATTGGTTTTTGCATGACCGGACCCAGTGGAATGAGGCCCTTGACCTGTAGGGTAAGTAACAATAGGTCAATCATTGGGACACTGTGTTTGTCATCGTCCCCTTGATCGCAAATGATCAACTGAGCGTTGCTGCAGCGAATATGGAACCTGAACCACTTACTATACAATGGTGTTCAAAGACCAGGAAGGGAACATGATCCCGGAAAAAAAAAGAAGAGAGAAACAAAGCAAACAATGATATTAAATGATGCGAGGCGGTGTACCATGATCGCCGATGATCGCCGGGAACATCCATCATTGTTGCTGTTTGGAGAACATCAGCCATTTCGGTAGACGCGGAAGACAGAAGAACACGGTGACATCATGCGCTGCTCTCACCCATGGTTTCTGTTAACGTTCGGTCCGGGCGATCGGAGCCGGCGACTCTTTAGGACGCTTTTGGTCCAAGAGTTGGTTTGTGTTTTGTTTTTCTTTTTCAGGAGAACTTGGACTCTGCCAATGGATGGTCCAACCTCCAGACAAAATCATGGACTGACCTACAAGCTGACCCCCACTCCCTTGTAGAGTTATGTAGAGTTCGACCCGGTGATGTCGATCCAAGATTTGTTGCCCAGAATGTCCGATTTCGAGTTTTTGCACATGTGCTGAAGAGCACGGGTCAGCACGGGTCATTGGCTGGCAAGGCATTTTTGGAGCACAAACCTTTGTAGTCCAGGCGATGTGCAGGAGCACGTCTTGTCACGGGAGCACGGTCCTTGACACAGCCAGTTGGATCGATGAACAACGCAACAACGACACGGTCGGACCTGAAGAAGACGGTGTTTGGATCCAATTCGGTCTATGGAACACCGGCCAAACACCATGAAACACCCTTTTTGGAATCCTCTTTTGGAGGATCCAAACCGGTCCGGAACAAAGGACCATGGGGGAACCGATGGTTCCGAAACCATGGCACCGGACACAGGCGAAATGCTGGCCGCGCGAGCGCGTGTCTGGGGCTTGCCCGGGGCACGTGCTTTGCAGGCCGGTTCGGACGCGTGACATCGCTTCGCAGGGGTCCAACAAGAGTTTTGACAGTATATCTTCATATCATCTCCAGAGGTCTCTTCAGTTGGGAAGCTTTCTGGGGGTTCCAGGAAGTGACTGTTGGCAGCATGGGGAATGTCACCTCTTTCTTCGTTTCAATGCTGTAAAGATCAAAAGAGTTGCACCAAGAGTGGCACCATGGTGACCATGGGAACGGGCCATGGTTGCTACCGATCTGTGGCTTCGATCTGTGGCTTCAGTTGTGGCAGAAGATGGTTAGACCCTTTGAAAGGTCCCGTATCCAACACCACACCGAGGAGAGGAACCTGTTGGGAGCATTCCCAAATGATCCACATATGAGAACGTAGTATATAAATATATATTAGTACAAAAATATATTTATATATATTAGTACATTATAACCATATATTAAAACGTTTGACTCAAATGATTCACATGATCCTTTTTTTGGCTGGTATATCCATACTTATACAAAGCCACTTGGTTGATTTATAATCCGACAAAGCCTACTATCATCTAACAAATTCACATGCGCAACAACGTATATTTGCCGTAGACCAGTTAGTAAAGGACTTTGGATAATGTGCATGTTCCTTGGAAACCACTGTCACTAATTACTATAAATATATAATACACGCATGAAAAAGCTCTAGCACCATGTTCAAAGTATGCCGTTTGTTACAGTCTTTTGCATGACTGGTATGTTTCTCCAACACAGGGTGTTGTATCCAAGCTTTGTCCAGCGTGTTTCATTCCTTTTTGAGTTTAGAGCCGCCACTTGGAGCATGTCACGGTGCTGGCAAATACAGTCACCGGTTGCAGCACATGCGTTTTGGACCAGTCACTTGTGTTATCGCAGCATTTCTGGGTAATTGTTATAGCACCCCTTCTGGGTGGTATAGTCACTTGTGTTATAGCAGCACTTCTGGGTAAATGGTTCAGTTACTGCTATGCCGTGGGTGCGAGCGGTCACGAGCGTATGAAGTTGGACACAAACAAACTTGTCATTGGCCTTGTCGCTGTAGCATAGAAAAGCTTTTTTTCCGTCAGACTGTGTTTCCCTAAACCTTTTGTATATATCCCAGACACTCCATGTCTGTCAGATTTGCCTACATTGACCCCTCAAACCACCCCAATGCAGGTAAGTATACCATACATCGACATGGAGTGATTGGGTATCATCAAACTAGGTTTTCGATAGGGTCCTATCCTCCGGACAAGAACCCGGACTTCAGGACTGTTCTCAGACCACGAGGCCTTCCAAGGCCTTCCAGCACACGTTGTTGACGTCATTTCGGTACAACTGCATGTGCAGCCGATCCTGCACAAGATTCCTTGATTGAACAGAGTGTGAAGGCGAGAAGCAGATGACATCTGCTGCTTCAACCGGATCTCCAGCTTCGACACGAGACCAAACCAAAAAGTGCGGAAGCTTGTCAGCGAGCAATCTGAATCTTCGTCGTTGATTCGTCGATATCTCCTTCGTCCTCCTCGTCCAGTAGCTCTTCACACATTCTTCACAGTGCACCGCGCTTCAACAAGGCCAGCGGAGCCTCAAAACTCTGTAGGAACTTGGAAAATCAGTCTCCAAAAAATTGTAGTAGCTCACCAAATTTGAATACGCACACTGCAGATATGACAAATAAACTGCGTCGCTCATATATCAAGTCATTGAACTTAAGTACAACTATGACGACCTGGGTGTTTCATGGTTTTTCCGACCGGCCAAAATTGAGGGTGACAAGATGTATTGTAAACCGATTTCCAAAGCCTGCGACCGGTGGTTGACCCAGTCAACAAACCAGAATTGACCCAGTCAAACGGATCCATTCGTCGCTACCTTTTTTTTGCGAGGCGGCCGCGATGGAGGCAGTCGGAAGCTCCCAGCCGTGAGGATGGACAGTTGTGGATTTTGTGACGCATGGACAGGTCAAACTTCGTCAAGGTGAGTGAGAACGGGTCAAACTGAATCAAGGAATGTCACCGTGATTTGCGCCGAGAACATGTGCATGACTTGAACCATGGTTTTGACCATTCACTTCAGGGGATTCTTGGAGGTTTCGAGATGTTTGGAGGTTTCTTGGTGCATGTTCATTCTCCACCCTCTTCTTGGGTCCAAAGACCCTCCGAAGATCATGTCGTTCACTGAGGATCGGTACACCCCTCCGCCGACACAGGTGCGGCTGGGACGTTCTGTTGGTGGCCGTATTGGGCCACCGGGCCAGGCACAAAGAAGGTGTTTTTACCTTACTTGTAGGGATGCAAGTACCTTCTGAGAAGGTGGGACTGGGTGAGTTTAGAGGGTGCAGTCGTACCTTCTGAGGAGGCACGACTGGAGCCCGAGGGTATTTGAGTGTGGATCGACGTTTCCCATTCTGCAACGGATTTGGCTGCACTTTCTCGATGTCGTTGTTCAAACCCGACTGTCGCGGACCCGGCTCTGAAGGAAGACACTATATCTGCAAGCAACATCAAGCAACCATACCCACTGTCCGACCGTCCGAGACCTGATTTGGCGGTCTCCCACATGTTAAAAACCTGTTGGCGCGGTCCGCGCGGAAGAAAAGCAAACAGCTTCACGATCGTCAGCCCCAAGGGATCTCTCTCGCCGTACCCCTCGGCCCCGAGAGCGATCTGTGAGAGCTGAAGGATACCCGAGAGAGAGAGAGAGACAGAGAGAGAGAGAGAGCACGCGCGCGGGGAGAGAGATGCAGTTTCTTTGTTTATGTTATTGTTTTATTTTGTCAGTTGAAGATGTCTTAGAACGAGTTGGTTGATGAACATGTTTGTCAAAGTCAAAACACATTTCTTGTGTTTTAAGCACGCCGAAAAAGAAAAAAGGCCGCAGCGGATTTCTTGCTTGCCTTCAAAGCCCTGGGACAGCACTAAAGTCACTAAAGTGTCAGTACAGATCTAAAGAATATATTATACAAAATGTAATATATGCAAGATATCATGTTATAACAATATAATTGATATATAGATGTATGATGTATGATTTTGGTGTTAGATTTGTTATGATTTGTTTAATAAAGTTGTTGTATAATACCAAGCTGTTGACTTCTTCGCTCGCAGACGCCCGTCATGTGCCTTCCTCCCCACAGAGAGAGCCTGGAGTCACTCCTCGGCGCGACGGCGGAGGAGGAAGAGATGATCAATGCCACCCGGAGCTTGTGGAACTGCTTGGAGAGCGAATCTCAGAGGCTCTGGGCGGCCATGAGCCCGGTGCTCAGGCCATTGCAGCACGACTTGGTCGGACAGGTCATCATGCTTCTATGTGAGTCCAGCTGCTGGGCTGTCAAGCGCCAGGCTGTTTCTTTTCTGCAGGCTTTAGGCAGAGATGGCAGCCTGGGTGATGAAAACACCCTGAAGCTACAGCGGCTTTTGTATCATCCCGACCGCATGGTGCAGCTACTCTTGGCGCGGATTTTAGAGCACGTGCCACTGGTCTGTGCTCGCTGGAAGCAGATCATCAGTGATCGCAACATGGCAAAAATCGTGGTGCAGCATTCAGGCCTGGCTTTGGAATTTGTGGAGTCAGAGTTTCAAGAGGACCGAGAGATTGTCTCCGCAGCAGTCTTGCAAACAGGCGAGGCCCTGCAGTTCGCGCCGAATCTTTGTGGCGATGAGGAGATAGTCTTGGCGGCCGTGATGAACACGGGCTCTGCTGTGCGCTTCGCTGATGAACAGTTGGTGGAGAAGAACCCAAGGCTTCAAATGTTAAAAGATGAAAGAGGTCTAGGCCTGTGGGGCAACTATGTGGTCTTGGAGGAGATCGGCAAGGGTGTGGGTGGCTCAGTGTGGCGCGCAAAGGGATGCAGCTCTCAGCAAATGGTCGCGATCAAGAAGATGCACACAGACCAGGAGTGGCAGGAACAGGAACTACTGCTAAGAGAGATCGCCTTGTTGCAGTCGCTCAAGCATCAAAATATCGTCCAACTCAAGGACGTTTTGATCCTGGGGTGTCAAGACGTGCGGCCGGTCTTCGAGTTGCTCAAATGTGATCTCAGTGAGGTGTTGAAGGATTTGAAGAGGAATGGGCAGATGATGTGCATGGACGATGTGCGACGGTATAGCTTGGACCTTCTGGAGGGCCTGTACGCATGTCATGCCAGGGGTCTTATGCATCGGGATTTGAAGCCTCAGAACCTCCTCCTGTCCCACGAGGGTTCCCTGAAGATCGCAGACTTTCGCCTCGCTCGGGAGAACGTCGTGCACAACCGCAGCTACAGCCTGGATGTAGTTACCTTATGGTACAGGGCACCGGAGTTAATTTTGGGAGCTCGGCAATACAGCTGTGAGATAGACTGCTGGTCGGCCGCCTGCGTGATGGCTGAGATGGCCACCAACTGCCCGCTCTTCCCGGGTGATTCCGAGGTGGATACCCTCTTCAAGATCTTTCGTCTACTTGGCTCCCCAAGTGACACCCACTGGCCGGGGGGAATGGCCCTCCGGCACTGGAGAGGGAGGTATCCGAAGTGGGAAGACACTGGACTGAAGCCACTTTTTGATCGTCGGCCGGAGCTTCAAGAGCGCGTGCATGGAGATGGTGGCGACCTTCTTGTGCCCTGACCAACGCATGACCACGCTAAGCGCCAAGCAGCATCCCTTTGTGGCTGGGAACTCTGAGCTACACTGAGCACAGCAGATGGCGGGCAATGTGCTGCGGCCAACGTGTGAAATGAGCTCTCGTCGCGAGGATGAGGAGCATGAAGTATCAGAAAGTCATAGAAGTCATTGTGTTCAAAACATAAACAACGTTGGAGCCTCATTCAACCGCACAAAGCTCTAAAACATAATTTTCTCAAGGTGAAGCACCACTCATCCTTTGGCAGAGAGGAAATCATTGGAGACCTTTGAGTTAGACACACCCGGCTCGAACTGACACGCTGGGTGGAATCTCAAGACTCACATGATCCGTTACGTGTTTTTTCTCGGACCGTTCTTGTTTCAGATTCAGTTGCAAGCGGTGTATCTCCTTACGAGTTCTTGTTTTTGAACATGACTGGTGATC
>CAXAMN010022328.1:67728-89866 GCA_963970005.1 Durusdinium trenchii | reverse complement strand
CAAAACATAAACAACGTTGGAGCCTTTTTCAACTGCACAAAGCTCTATAACATCACTTTCTCAAGGTCCTACTGTATTCCTTTGAAGCACCACCCATCCTTTGGCGGAGAGGAAATGATTGGAGACCTTTGAGTTAGACACACCCGGCTCGAAATGACACGCTGGGTGGAATCTCAAGACTCACACGACCGTTACGTATTTGTTTTGTTCTCGGACCGTTCTTGTTTCAGATTCAGTTGCAAACGGTGTATCTCCTTACGAGTTCTTGTTTTTGAACATGACTGGTGATCTCTGCAGCGAGTACGACACACAAGTGAATATACCCTACAGGTCCAAAGACCCAGAACCTGGTCCTTGACCTCATTGAGTCATTGAGCAGTGTTTTTGATCAACTCTCAGTAACATGAGGTCTTGACCTGTGGGGACCCTGAGTACAGTAGTGGATATTCTTTATAGTGGACAACGTGCCAAATCTGCATGGACACCCAGGTCAGGGGTTGGACGATTTGCTCGTTTGGAACTGTGGGTGAGGGCCCCAAATTCATCAAACTCCCGTGCGAACGGGCTTTGATCCGGGAAGCATCCAACTCGGATCTGAAAGATCAACTTTCAACCCCTTCGACTTGGGTGATGGGTGCGTTCTCACTCAGGGTTTGATTGTTTGCGGAATGTTTGGCCAGTAGCTTGCGGCCAAATATTCGATGGGCATGGCACGATGCCGATGCATCAGCTTCAGGAAAGTTCCGAAAGGATTTCGTGGGATTGTTATTAAGGTGACTTGCTTTAGTTTGGTGATGCTGGTAGTTCTCTCAAAAAGAAGTTACCCTAGAATAGATGTAAATCCCTTTTGAACAATGTCCAGAGATGGGTGTAGAACAGTGAATCCCATCCAAGTAGTTTTTAACTCTGCTTCTGTTTGTTTCAGAACGAACAAAAACAAAGCGAACCAAAATAAGCAAGCAGCATCCCTTTGTGGCTGGACCCATTTGGGTGCACTGAGCTACACTGAGCACAGCAGATGGATGAATGGCCAGAATGCTGCGGGCAATGTGCTGCAGCCAACGTGTGAAATGAGCTCTCGACGCCAGGATGAGGAGCATGAAGCACCAGGAAGTCATAGAAGTCATTGTGTTCAAAACATAAACAACGTTGGAGCCTTTTTCAACTGCACAAAGCTCTAAAACATCACTTTCTCAAGGTCCTACTGTATTCCTTTGAAGCACCACCCATCCTTTGGCGGAGAGGAAATGATTGGAGACCTTTGAGTTAGACACACCCGGCTCGAAATGACACGCTGGGTGGAATCTCAAGACTCACACGACCGTTACGAATTCTTTCTCGGACCGTTCTTGTTTCAGATTTTGCGGAGACGGTACCGCCGCGTTTCGGCACTCCTTGACTCAATTGACTCCATGAAGTTTGCCAGGATGAATCAAGAAACATACTCTCCAAAGAAACCTAAGTTGTGTAAATCGAAGGGAGGTACCCCGTCTCTTCGGAGATACAACACGGTGTAAGGAGATTGGAAACCATAGGAAACCGAAGTTCTTGTTCCAAACCGGTTTTCTTGATTCAAAATATTCAAGGATCCGAAAAGTAGGCACCCCATGGGATTTTTCATCCGTGCAGATGTGGTCTCGATGAACCGCACAGGTGCATCCGGGTCTCCTTCAGGCGCTCACGGCGCTCACGTGGCGTGGCACCCGCAGTGCACAGTTACACGAACGGTTTGCCGTGGAAACTCACCTTTTTGCCTTGGAAAGGTATAATGTTCCGGATGAACAGCGATTACACCACTCAATACTTGAACGGGAGTGGTCTGGACATGTCTGGACACTTCCAGAAACTGACTGAGTCAACAAACCCTCCTGCAAAGAGCTCAGGGCCACTCTTTGCCAAGACGACCGTGTAGACCGGGAGTGTTTGGGGTTGGGCATGGTTGGTCCCTTTCAGTTTGTTCTGGGATGGTTGGTCCCTTGAAGTTTCCCATCTTCTTTGAAACTCAATCATGGAAGCTACGGATCACAAGACTTGATCACAAGACGTGCTTTTGAACAAATTACTATTGTATCCCTGGTACGGTGCTTGGAAGTTCGGGTCTGCGCAAATACGACCCGACATGTTGAACAAGACGACACTTGTTTCCTTTCACCCCAGACACCCGTTTTTTTTACTTATTATTAAGAACAAGAGGCTACTAGGGGCTCCTGGCCTTACTACTAGCAGTTACTAGCAGCATTCTTACTACTAGGATTAAGAAGCTTCAGTGTGTTTCTCATCGGTTTTTTCGATGCGTTCTTCGTGCGTTTGGCTCTGCCAGTCACCGCACTCGCCCTTCGGGGTCGGCGCCTCTGGGGTTTGGCGAGAAGAGGATGAGCTCGGTGTGGAGGGAGTTCTCGTATTCCACCTACCCGCTTGCCCCTACGTGGGTTTTTCGAGCATGTTCAGGTTCAGGCATGTTCTTTTTGTTTTGGATAGGTCAGGATTTGGGTCAGTTGAGTCAGTTGTAGAAAACATGTTCATTTGTGCACGGCAAGGAACTGCATCCTCCCATGAAGCACGCACACACAAACAAATCTCTGAGTCTGAGTTTTGATCGCTTCTTTGGCGCAAAGCTGTTGGATTGGTGGGGCATGGTGAGGCCACCTTTTTTTTTCCAGATTTTTTGGATGATTTACAGTAGATGCCCGCGTGGTCGGATTCAGTGAAAACAGAAAATCATTGGCATACCGTCAATACCGTTCCACCCCTGATTTCAGAAGGTCATTTTCTCCCATTCAAGGATTCAGCCAGGGTACACCGCCATCGCCAAATCCTTTCGGATAAACATCCAGGGTGATCTCAAACTGAGAGTTTTGCCGTTGACTGCAGGTGAGCAGGTTCATCTCGAAATATGCTTCGAATCCACCTGGTCGTCGTGACCCTTGCACTTACGTTGTACAGTACTTGTACCACGGAATGGATTTCAGCCAATGGTCCACTCCCTCAAGGACCTCACCATTTATTTATCCGCTGCAAGGCCAAGGCTATGTTTTATCCAAATGATTCCGAATCCCCTCCGAAAAAATAGAAGAACTTTGATGCCTGAAACCTTCCCGCTGGGTCAGCTCTACTATATGCTGGCCTTTCTGACACCACCAGCACCAACAGATCTGGAGGTCATTTTGTTTGGTGGAGGTCTCAATTGGTAAGGACCAATTCTAATCATTCGAATCCCATTGGGGAGGGGGACGGGGGGGTCTTTTGATTCCAACTGGATCGGCAGAAGCGTTAGTAGTGGGCCTTCTTCTTTTGGAATTATATGTTCAAACTCTCCGTGATTCCAAATGGATTCCAGCAGAATTTGGGGGAAAGCTGACCACACCACTCCCGACAGCCGCCTTCCCAGTCACCTGGCGTGGGCAGTGGCCCAGCGCAAGCCAGCCGCTTGTGGGGGCGCCTACCGTGGAAGCCGGGGAACATGCACCGGAATGGCCCTTCCCTTCACCCCGCGCGGTGACGGGGGGCCAAGGCGTTGAAGGATTTATCCGTGTGGAGCCATGAAGAAGAAGGTGGCTTCTTGGAGGACAAAACAAAACAGATAATATAAGAATTAATATCAAAGCATTCTTAAGCATTTTATATAGAGACACTCCATGGGACTGCCATAGGCCTGCCGATCAGTTGGGGTGGTGACTGGGGGTCAATGTATCGGCATCTATGGCAGTCCCATATGGAGTGTGTGTTGGGTTTATATATTGATCTCCAAATAGAGTCGAGTCACGTAGATCCCCACGTGGATCCATGTGGACACCGGTGCCATCCTCTCATCTCTTAGGGGGACCCGCTTTTGGAGAGAGGCGTCCAACGAGTCCGTCAGTTCGGTCCGGTCCCCGCTTCCCAGGCTCCGTAGCTGTTTGAACTTGACTCAGTGGGTGCTTGATGGTGTTTGTAATGAGAACCAAGAACGTGCAAGAACTCCCCTACAATGGCCCGTAGCTACAATCAAAGCTCCTGGCTTAGATCCCAAAGGCGTTAGATATTTGCTCTCCTGTGATGATTTTGTTCACGCGTACCAGATGTACCCAAGAACACTTCTGATCTTACTTCATGACCTCCACATTGGGCAATGATGAGTCTATAGAGGCAAGCTGATGAATACACAGCCGTTGATGCACCAGGTGTGACAAAGACGAATAACCAGGAGTCACAGAGCTCGGGGTGCTTTTGAGTCCCATCCGGCCGTGGATGATGGGCGCCGACTACCTCCTTCCGTTCGTTCGGCACCGACTACCTCCTTCCTCGTGACTCCGTTCGTAAGCTGTTTCTTCGATGAGCCGTATCGAGCCGTGCACAGCTCTCAGGGGCTACAGCGACGAGCCGGCGCTCCTCCACCCGGGCGCCCGGTCCCCCGAGAGAGACGACGCGGAAGAAGAGCCCGGTCCGGGCGGTCGCCGGTTGGCGCGCCGGGGTTTGACACGGGAGTCCCGGAGCGGAAGGGAGTGATGTCAGTGTTGAATCAGATCCATACTCTCCATGTCTGTCATATTATGCCTACATAATCCTACATTGCCACGCAAGCCGCCGTCCTTGCGGGCGGCTATGGGGCAACTTTGGTCATACAAGTAGGCAAATATGGCTCGTATCGCAGATGGATGGAAGTCTGCAACTCTGGAAGTCTAAAACATTGACACCTCAAACCACTCCAACTGATCAGTAAATATACCATTTACATGGAGATTTTGGGTGTGGTTTTTTGGAGTCACGTGGAGTTGGGTGGCGTTCTGGACACCATCCAGGGCTCATGGATGTGACAGGGGCACGTCGACTTCCTCCAAGTTCACCCGTTGAGACTGCTGGTTTTATGTTTTTTGAAGCAAAAATAACACAGCAAACTGTAATTGAGGACCACTGGGGGTTTAAGCCAAGCTTGCAAGGCTGTATAATCCTTTAGTCTACCAGCTCTAGAGAGTCTGTGAGATTTGTTTCCGCGAAGCGGTTTCGCACTCCGCACCCAGAAATAGCAAGATGGCACGTCTAATTACACATTGACGGCCCATGAAATTAACATCTTCATAGAAAAAGAGTGCACAGCAAGATGCGCACATAACGGCCCACGGAAGATTTGAAAGAAGTTGCTCCAGAGAAACAATGAAAAGGTCCACGGTCCACGACGTCGCAACAACCCTAAGAGACTGAGGTCTGTGATGGCTCATGGTACATGGCTGACAGTGGACCACGGCGTGGTTTTGTTGAATGTTCAACCCCATCCACTTCATGCAGCTTGGGTACGTCGCGTTCGACATCCACCTTCCCCCATCCACCTCCGGTCCGGTCCACCGTTTCTCGTTTCGACTTTCTTCTCCTTTGGACGACGCCCCACCCGACCACGCCGGCCCACCGCCGACCCGACCCACACCGAGACGACCGAGTCGACGAGCTCGACCACCCAGCCGGAGACATGGAGCTCTCGGTCGCGAGGCGGTGCGGGCCATTGATCCGATTCACCGGCCCATCAGTGCCCCGCCGCCGGAGTGCGGCCCATCAGACCAGGCGGGGAAGGGAGATGGAAAGAGAGAGGGAGCGGGGACGCGAAGCAGGAGAGATGCGACGCCGACGTGTGAGACAACGATGGTGACAAGACGAGTTCATGGAGGGATTGCTCTAAGTAACTGGTATATTTCGGAAGAGAGAGAGAGAGAGAGAAAACAAACAAAATACAATAACCTGTGGGGTTCACACTGGACTCGACGCAGGTCAGAGGTTTTCTGTTGACTCATTTGAACCACATCTTTGTTGACTCGTTTCTTTTGGAGGGTATGCGGATGGGTCTTGTTGGTCTTGATTGAGGGGAAACCTCCAGTGGTGGCCGAAGCCTCCAGAGGTGGCCGTCCTTGGTCACGTGTTTGGTCATCCCATTGGTCTACATGTCAGGCTGACTATGGCGACATCCGTCCGGAGTACTCAGCTGTGGTTGTCTTGCAGAAGAGTTGAAGACAATTGAAGTGCACAGACTCCCGCAAGATACTGTAATATACTGTAATAAGATTTGCTCGCACCCCAAACCACAGGAGATGGAATTCTATTATCTTGTGATTGGATGGACGGTAATGGAGGGTACAAGGTCAGAACTGTCAAATCATCGGATGAGTGTAAAGCCAGTCTCGAATTGAGACACATTCTGCAATGCTTGAGTGTGCCAAGGCAGATCTTGGATTGTTTGGAAGAAAGAGCAATACTTCTGCATGTGGGGTATCCCTCGCTTACTTGTCCCTATGGACAAAACGACTTGTACTGTAGATCCTGAGTGCCAGCAGCTCTTGTGATCTTGACTCAGGTTGTGATCCTTTGTACCAGCAGTTCTGGCAAATGAAGAAGGGGCAGAACGTCTCTCGGACTTCATTCAGAAACCACCACTTCATACATGATGGACAGGCAGCGGTGGTAGGATGCTAAGGCATGAATTGTTGCTTTCACCTGTCCTGCAGTACTTGAGAGTATCTTTATATTATGGTCAGCTTCACGGCTATAGGCTATAGGCTATAATATAGACTCTTGATTAATCAAGCACCAAATTGAAATGGCAACTCCTCTTCATACGGGGGTTTATTAATCAAGAGTCTGCATTACTTGACCCACATTTGATCCTCTTGCATGGATCATCCAGGTCTTTGGGAGTTCGTTTCTTCATGCCGATCTTGTAATTGGCCCGACCTGGATCTTCCGCCAGCCGTCCCCAAAAGCTTCCGCCACTGGTTGCGGTTCGCACGCACGCGTCTCAGGTGAATTTGCCGAAGCCCTTGGACCCTTGCCAGGCCAAGTCGGGTTGAAGATCAATCTATTGAGCCTTTAGTTGGGAATTTAGGTTCAGATACCGGATGCAGACAGAGAGAGTGTGGGATTGCTGCGCGTTCGGCATTTTCAGGGAGGGATTGTCAACAACAACAACAACAACAACAACAACAACAACAAGGGCAAGAACTTAAGTACAAGTACAAGAACAACAAGAACAAGCGGGATTGTCCCAAAAAGAATAACAAGCTGCACACGTTCGCAGAGTATTCATGTGACATCTCATGACTGACGTCACATCTGACTGTCCACCTGATGTGACTGTCCACCTGATGACTCCCCATGTCGTGTCCTTCAGGAAATTGTGAATCACCGGGCCAACAGTGTCACAGCGTCGGATGGCCCGTACGGTGCGTACGTGTCCAACGTCGAACGTCTGGGCGTTCGGGAAAGCAAGACGACTGGAGGTGCAAAGCACTGGCAAAGCTGATGATGATACCATGCATATGTAATATAAATATGTAATAGAACAAAGAGTTGTACATCATTATGTTTTTAAGTACATATAATATCATATACATATTCAAATGACGCAAGACTTTGTACCAGGAAGTCCGAAAAGAGGGGTGGTCTTGAGTACCCAACAGTGAGTGACCCTTCCAAGAAGCACCGCAGAGGGCGACAGAACTCTTGGAACATGTTGGAACTCTTGATGTTTTAATGTGTTTTGATTTGACATGTCTTTCTATATGTATATATATAATTGAGAATGTTTGAGATACTGATCATGATCTTATACACGCGTACTGTTTGTCATCTATTTGTTCATGTGCAACTATAGTATCATCTGTTATTTTTGTTCAAGCCCTGGTGTCTTGGGGCACTGGGGCATGGGGTCCAGGGCCAGAAAGCTATGACGGATGTGTCGGTCTGGTCCGCGAAACCTGGCAGCGGGTCGACGGCGAACTTGTCCAACATCCTGAATTCATGAGTGCCCAACAGAGTGCCCAACATCCAACCCCGGTGTGGAATTTGTCTGGATCTTCCCCCAGAATTCTCCAATCTCGTAGACATACCCAGACACTCAGGACTGCCATAGAACTGCCGATCAGTTGGGGTGGTTGACTGGGGGTGTAATGGGGCGGCAGTCCTATGGCAGTCCCCTGGATCGTGTCTGGGATATGATCTTCGAACATCTTGCAAAACAACATGCCCTGGGTCTTGCCTGGTTTTCCCCGGTTTTGTGCCTCCCCAAAACGTCGACCGGTCACGTTCGGCGACGCCGTCCAAAGCCGCGACCGTTCTGAGGTCAGAATTTGGGCCGGCGTCGGAAGCGACCGAGAAACCGGGTGGCCCCCGGGGGGCCCTTCCGTGGGTTTTTCGGGTTTCGGGGTGCTCAGATGGTCTGGGAGTTGCGGAGGAAAAAGACGGTCTGGGAGGCGCGGGTGCAAGGAGAGGACATGAGAGATTCAAGAGATCCGAATGAGAGATCATGCGCGAGCTGGACTCATGCGCATGGATGGTTTGAAAATGTTTGACATTTTCCTGATTCGAGGGCCCATGTATCATCTATCCTGTCCAAAATCAGCCTCTCAAATGTCAGAAAACTGTAAAGCGAAACGTCGCAGGATGTCTCACGCTCCCACGTGATGAAGTCAGGGCAGGTGACTGGCGGTTATTTGAGCACTGCTCAAAGAAAGCAAGTGCAGCAAACACGGAGTGACCATGAGGGACCCGGAAAGCAACACCCAGAAAAGGTGTCTAAAGTAGTTTAAAGATGTTTAAAGATGTTTAAAGTATAAGACTCAAACGCAGCAGTCAATGCCGTACGACTGGGAAAGTCGGCCATTTGAAGTTCCAGGTCATCCAGTGTTTTCTGGGGGGAGCAGGGGCAGCTTGTTCTTTTGTTCGCCAGTGCCCTCCCCAGTCCTATAGGTTGAATGTGCCGGTTTGGGCCTAGAGTTTTCAAGTTAAGGACTCAACTCGAAGCATGTTGGGTGGTGGACTCCAGACATGGTGTGATTTCCACGACTGTTGCCCTGTTGGATTCAGCACGCACATGGCAGGTGCTCAGAAGAATTTGGGCTTTGCACCTGTTCGATTCCTAGGGGCCAGTCTGGTTCTGGCAGGGGCTGACTTGCAAGGCTGCTGCATGCACTCTTAGTCTTGGCTTCGCATGGTGTATCCTTGTCAGACAGCGAGAGCGGGACTTCTGTACCTGGCTCATGAGCCACTGAAAGAAGACGTCGGACCTGTACCCTTCGGACGTACTAAGATGGCGCTCCATTTGCAGATGCGAAGAGACTAAGGCCACGGGTTTTTCCTCCTATGGCCATGTACCCAGTGTGGCGCTTAGCATACCCAGTGCTTGTCCGAGTTTGTTCCATCCAGGACAAATCAAGTGACCCAAGTGCTTTTCCCACACCACCGATATCTTCCGAGGTCTTTTTTCTTCTCAGAGGGATTTTGAGGTGTTATGTGAGCATATCTCAAGTTTGGTTCTGGCAGGGTCTTGTGACTCTCCGCGCATCCGCCGTGAGCTTGTAGAAGGCTTTGTGTTTGTGTTTTGAGGGAAACAGTTGCTGTTCACTAGTGAACCTCCGTCAGCAATTTCTAAAAATGAAGTACTGTAACATAAATATACACCTTTATCACTTACGTTTACTTCTTTAGTTATGCTAGGCTTAAATATATTGACGTTCATTTGTGTCACTTGTTTTGTTTTCTTATCGTTTATGCCATTGGTTTTGTAAAAGCTATGCAACCTATAATTTTTATCCCACCAATTTGGCCAAGCAGGCAGTGAACAATCTATAGAGCAACAACTAATACTATCCGGAGGTTTAGGCAAATGCAAGGTGATAGAGGGGAGAAAGCATGGATGCCACCAATTCAAACAATTGTCTACAACTTAGACACATGTCTACCCCAGCCACAAAAACGTTTCCCGCACCGATACCATAGCCTATATCCATATTGTTTTTCCGTTGTTGGATGTGACGAGTCATATGTCATAGCCATAGCCCTTCACAGTGTACAGATGGGCAGCGCTGTTGCAAGGGTTCCCTGAAAGTAAAAGACCGGAGCAAAGGCACCATGTTCACAGACATCATGTTGTCCTTCTAGATCTTGTTGGTGTGTGTGTGTGTGTTTGTTGTATACTATATATATATATGTTTTATATGTTTAAAGGAGAGAAGGCACCGATGAGGAGTTGACTCAATTTTGGCTTCTTGGATGTCACAATCAAGGAGCTTCGTTGGCTTGTGCTTTATTGGCCGAAGCTCTTTGAGGATGCGCCATCACATGCCTATATAGCTGTAGAGAATTGGTCGGAGGACATCGAAGCAGCGTAGCCCCACCGAGCTGGATGTTGCCACGCTGCTATTTCTTCCTTTGTTGTAGCTGAAGCTTCCTTTGAACCTTTTTGACCGATCTTTGATTGCTTCTTCTTTCAATTGCTCAATTCTTCCACCCTGAAGAACTATAAACAGAATTGGCAGAACAATCAGGTCATCATCCTCGCCACTCGGGAAGGCGCCCGAAACCACACCCCTCGCTACGCCACGCGACGCTCAGGATCCCCCTCGCCACCGTGGGATGGGGCGATGAGGCGCCGGTCGGCAACCGAAAAGAAAGGGCATTTCGCATGTGAGAGACCCGGGCAGGAGAGGATGTCGGGCCATGTCTATTATGTGTTCAAATATCAAAAGCATTGGGGGGGGGGGTGCTGGTGTCCTTCCTCTCCGTCATGCTGTAAATTTCAGAAGAACCCCCCAAAGACCGAAGTTTCCCTGCGTCGGACGTGTCCAGTTTGTTTCTTCTTTGATGTTGGTCCAGTGGCTGATTTGGCACAACCTAGGGGAATCAGCTTGAAGGAGCTGGGAGGAAGGAGATTGTGTTGTTTTTGCGATGTTGTTGTTGGCATAATTGTTGTTTGGATCCATTCCTAATTATGGTTCCGTGGCATGTATATCCAGTGGTCCATGTGTATCCTGCATGGGCGAATCATTTGTGACACCGCACACCTTTTTTCAACTGCTGCAACAAGAGTGGTCATTGCAAGAACCAATCAAACTGTATGGCCATCGATGACCACTATGATGTGAGGGACATGCTGTGGACTGGTGCGCGTAGGCAAGTGCCCTCCCAAAACCCTTCACTTCATTTCACTTCGAATTGAATTTTGATCATGGTCTTCAACTCAGGGGTCTGGGAAAGACGTGAATCACAGAGTTGCCACTGCCAGCCACTGAAACACCGGCTGAAACGCCGTGCCAGTTCCCACGTGACCTCACAGGACAACGGTGGTGTGGGAACCGGCGAAGGAGGGAAGTTTGTTGTAAAGCTCCAAGCAGCAATGTGACAAAGAGAGCTTAGTCCCTCGACATAGCAAACATTTTGTTTGTTTGGCGGTGGACTCAACTTGAACCAGTGGATCGATGTGTGACTTGGGCACATATAGGACCCTGCCGCCCGCTCCATTCACTGACAGTCCTCACTGTTAAGCCTCAAGGTACCCCTGTTCACCCCAGTTCCTTCTTGGCGGTACCCCAGTATAGGATCCAATCAAATCATCGAGGGCATCTTAGAACGGCATGACTCCATTCCGAAGTCTAGTGTGAGCCATTCACCCTCAAACTTCCGTAGAAGCAGCTGGATTGAACAAAAGGTCAGGGCAAAAGACCACAGCTGGGAGACAGATGTCACACTCATTTCTCCTGTGGGTCCTATGTCTGGGGGGTTTACCTCACCAGATAGATCATGATAGATCCAATTCTACTTGGTCTTGAGCACGACCCAGTGAGGTTTCAAGGTGGACAGACATCGGGATCTTGGGACCTGCGACATGAGCAGACCGGTCGATCAGAGGAGTGAAGAAGGTCCAGTTCATAAGCACTTCAGCACGACAAGTGGTGTCCAACGACACGAAAAAACATGGCCTTAAAGGCACATGTCATATTCTTTCGTCCATGGTCACTGTGGGATTACCAAAACGCTTTCGGCTTGGTCGGTCTTTTCTGGATGAACGGCTAGCGATGTCGCTACTCGCGAATCGAAGGGCTAGCAGTCTTCACACAGCTGCTTCCGAGGCCACTCAATTCCAAAGGCTTCGGCCAAAACTGCCAAGATGTGTCAACACCGGCGGTCGATACGATTGGGACTTCATGTGGCTGAAACGTTTTGGGGTCCAGGACCCCTTCATTCATGTGGTCCCAAGTGGATTCCTGTGCGGTCTTCCAGGATGGCCAAGCTGGGGTGCGAGCCTCAGGAAGGACTCAGGGTACGGAGGAACGTGTATTGTTCGATGAATCGTTTTGACTTCTTGCCATCGTGTCCAGGCGAAATAATGGTACCTTTGTTTCGGGCATTGAAAGAGCAGCCTGACAGAAGGAGAATTCTGCACCTCTTGCCGTCCAAATCTGAATTTCTATTGACTTGTTTAAACCTATTGAGCCATGAATTTCGATCCATTGAGCCATCTTCAGCCATGTATGGTCTGTATGGTGCGAGTTGTGCACACTGCGTCAAAAGGGACGCATAACTCTCGTGATGCAGCCAATGTTTTGCTGCCTCTTGTGTTTCTTGTTTGAATTGGGGCGCTGGCTAGAATTCCTGAAGCAGTACAATGTATCTCACCGAACATATGATTCCTACGAGTTATCTCTCAGCAAAAGAAAAAGAGGGGAAAGCCTGGCGTTCGCGCTCGCGCTCGCGCTGTCGCCTTCAGGTTCCAGGTGCATCGATTCCAGGCACGGCACAAGCAGAGTCCGACGTGGCCCAGTGGGCAGTTTGGACAGTTGGTGCCAAATTTATAGCTTACATTCTCCGTACTTCTATAATATAGTGTGCGTATTATAGATGCTCGGACCAGGGTGACCAGGGTCAACAAGATACCTAGTTGGGTGTGAATAGTGTCTATACCTCTCTGGAATCATCCACTGGGTCACCTGGCTAGACACTGGACTGCTGAAGGTCCCATTTTTCACCCAGTGGATGATCCCAGGTGAAGTATGGTCGCCCGATGGACCGTGACGATACCGCCGGGTCGTCCGAGTCAGACATCAGGCCTCCCGCTGGGCTCGGCCACGGCAGGGCTGGATCCGCTCCTTGGAGACAAACTTGGGCGTTGTTCATGGGTGACAGTATAAGGACGTTATATCTCTAACTTGTGACGCTGCAGTGCGAAGAACAGCGCGAAGCCGCAGAACAGCCGCAGCGTACGTACGACGTATGCCTTTCTAGGTAGGAACACGGACGCGACGGACGCGACGTTCGTAGCAAAGGGCATGAGGCATCGCTACGAAGGGAGCCACGAAGCACCCGTCGACCCTTTTGACGTGAAACCCCCAAAAAGGCTCTTGGCGTACGGGTCTTAAGTCCGAGTTTTTGGTGTGTCTTCTTATTTCAATGCACACACAAAAGAACCTTGAGAAGCTTCAAGTCATCCTTGTTCCTCCAGATTCTATGTTAGTGAGGATCATTACATGTTTATGTACTCTTGGAAAAACTCGTCGACACCAGTTTTCGCCCTATTTCCCAAGACCGGTTTGCGTTGCGAACCTAAGAGCTCAACATTTAGCAGCAAGGGGTTCGACACAAAAGATATATAGATAGAATTACCTAGACCTCTGAAACGACTGATGGTAACCATGCCATACATTGATCCCCTGAAACTACTGAGGGTAACTATATGCCATACATTTGATCGGGGCATATGCTGCTCAAATGCAAGATAGATAATGTCCACTTCAGAAAGTCCAGGAAGGAGAGGGCTGTCAGTGAGCACTGCAATTGATTCATCATCCGTTTACGTCGCAACGCGCCACGAGTTCCGAGGTATTTTGAAGCAGCGCTCGCCAGGCGGTCTGATGATGTCAATGAATTGATGCAGGACGTCTATAGCTGGTGTCTTCTCATGTCCCCGACACAACCCATGGGTCTGTTGACTGCCGCGGCACCACCCCAGCTGAGCCGGTCCGTGGAGCATCTCGACCGACACCGTTTGTTTGGCTCGTTGGCTGCCCATCGCGCCCATATGGGGGTGAATGGAAGGATGTTCGGGGTGGAGGAGTGGATCACAGAATGTTCAACAAAAACATAAGAAAGTTCAGACAGTCTGAGAACTGTCCAGCGGAATCTCTCCAGGGGGGGGACGAATCCTTCTCTCAAATCCCTGCTTTTTCCTCGTTCGAACCAAGCCCCGCCTCCGCCGGAACGTGCTAGGCACCAACCTTTGCTGGGCACTTCCTTTGGGGCGGCGGAGCCTCGCCGATTCCGCGCGTCGCCGCGGTGAGCGAACCGCCAAGTGGTGCGGAGGTTTGGTTTCAGGGAAAGTGTCGACTTAGTCAGTTGAAATGTCCAAAGATGTTCAGTTGATTCAGGGCATGTCAGGATTCCTGGTCGAACTTCGGCGGACGAACAAAGCTGTCATGGTTCCTTCAGAACCTGAGGGACCTGCATGGGCAATGTGAGCCAACATAGTTTGGCTTATGATCCCATTTGACCGATTATTACTCATTTTATACCGACATTTCTGTTAAACAAATATTTGGTGTGTTTAACCTCTGTTCTCACTAGCAAGGGGGATGGCTTCTGTGGGTGTGTTTTGTTTATTGTTCGGCCGCAAAGACTGCCCTGAAAGGTGTTGAACGATGTTCTTCAGACAACGTGTGCCAAGAGGGGTTTAACCAAGGATTACAATAGTTCATGAAGGCAACAGGCTTTGGAATAGAGGGATCGAGGGATGGGCGCAAGGATGAACAACATCTCAAGACGAGAGGACTTGACTCAAGGATGATGGATGAACAGAGGCGGTAACAAAGAACTACCTCCAAGCACAACATCTCTAGGGCGCTCTCGCACCGGTGCATAGAAATGCCCACCGGTTCGACTCAGGGCGTGCCGGGAACAGCCTATCCATGGAGTCAGGCGCACGGTTGGACCATCGCGGCGCTGAAGTCGAAGAAGTCGAGAAGGTATCCTCTGAGCAGATCAACATGGACCCTGAAAATATCGGAAAGCCACCGCTTATAGTGGTAGAGGAGAATCGTCCTATCGGTCCCTGGTCCCCTTTCCTTGTTCGTTTGCAGCGGGCTAGAGCTCGACCATATAGATGTCTTCTTTAAAACCGGGAGGCTGTGTTTGAAGAATACGGAAATGTGGACTTGGACTGGGCACTTATATTTGGAAAAGGAGGGGCCCAGTGGGATCAGATCCTGACTACTCCTTCGGCGGTCTCAGGGACCTCGCATGACACCGGGGACCATGGCGTGATGCGTGGCCCGGGCGAACCTGGCAGGTTCCCATGAGCTTGATGTCCCAATCCATCCCACCAGCCAAGAGCTCAGGGAAGGTTTGCAGCATGTGCTGATTGTGAAGCCTGTGAGCAAAGCGTGCCGGACTTTTTGTGGTGTTTCCTTTTGGAGATTGTCTTGCTTTGGGACTGGTTTTGAATGTTTTT
The DNA here is from genome assembly GCA_963970005.1 of Durusdinium trenchii. Taxonomy (NCBI): domain Eukaryota; class Dinophyceae; order Suessiales; family Symbiodiniaceae; genus Durusdinium; species Durusdinium trenchii. Next base: position 74,631 of record CAXAMN010022328.1, on the reverse strand, counting down.
GAATTCTTTGGGCAGCCATGCAATTTCCATGCGCTTCACCAGGAAGACACTCGCCAAGTTTGTGTCCCAAATAGGTCCCAAGAAGGTCCCAAGAAGCTCCAGTGTGACGTCCTGAACATGCTCATCAGTCAAATGCGGCCCCTGATCACCGTAAATCACGATCACCCAGTGCAGATCACACAACCCCTCACGTGTTAGGTGTCACAGTACGGTGCCTCTTAAGCAGACGAGTCCGCCATGGTCTGACAGTTCTTTTTGTTTTTGACGTTTTTCTCTCTCTCTCTCTCTCTCTCTTGTTCTTAAGTATTGTTCTTTCTTTGTATCTTTCTCTCTTTTCCTCTTTCACAGAGCACCTCTTCTCATTTCGTTGGACTTCGCACGGCCCCCCGAGATCGCGGAAGAGCTCCATGAGCGACGTGAGGAGGTCCGGACGAGACGACGGGTTCCGTCGCGGCGCGAGCCACGTGAGCCATTGAGGCGGCAGTCGGACGACACGCGTACAGCTCCTCTTGGGGGGCTCCTTTTGAAGCCTTCACCAGCACGGCGCCAGAATTGGAACTCTAGAATATAGATTCTGAAGTCCCATTCATAATTCCTCGACGTTCTCATACTTCCTATCTTCCATGTTTGTTTCGAACTCGGTGGGACCGGTTCGCTGGAAAGTGGGCCGCTGTGGCAGGTGGGCCCCAAAGAGCTCTCGCACTCGGTGGTGGAGGCGCGCAGAGCAAAGACGCACGCTTCGCTCCCGATGGTTCGTTGCGCGGTCCAGCGCCGTGTTCGTTGTTGCGCTCGTTGTAAGCAGGCGAAGCAGGCGAAGCTCGGACTTGGGTCTGTCAAAGATGAGCTAAATAGTGGAGAAAGGCGACGATAGACTAAAATGTCCATACATTCTTGTCCAAGCACCATTTAAAACTTTGGTATCCTTTTGTACATGATGGGGTGGCCAGCCAACCTGAATCAACTAGACTATATAGACTATATAACTTGTGCGGAAGCCCGGTGATTGCACTTCCATGGACAGTTCCCCGTCGCCAATCCAAGCTTCGCTTCCAAGGCCATCAACAGGGCCGCAAGAGGCGTGACGCCGGTTCTCTCGCAGTGAGGTTACTCGGGCGGTGCCTGCCTTCCTGAAGTGCCTGAAGTCACCCTGCTTAGCACGGCGATGTTTGGTGGATGTTGAGGTAGGTCTCGGTCCGGACTCAAACAAGCAATGAGGCGGGCCAGTCCAATGATATATTGTTGGGGATGTCTCAAATTCAAGGTCGCTTGCAGCTCGAATGAATTATTGACATTCTGGTAGCATGCAGCACACCTCACTTGGGCCCTCAATGGCAGTCCATTTGGGCACCTTTAGTTTGCTCACGACCTCATAGATCATCTATGTTAAAACAAAGAAGAACAACCTGAAGTTGCGGCTTTGCATTGTGACTCAGTGACCGCCACGTCCTGGAACTGCTGCTTTTGGCAGGTCCTGGAACTGCTACCAGGTCGACACCGTCGGGGTTTCCAAGACGGACTGACACCATCCAGACCCATCCAATCGAGTCTCATCAGCATACCAGTTCAGGCTTTTTTTGGTAGCCTGACATTCACGCGTATACCAGTTTATATCGGTCTCACGAGAACCAAAGGGCCACGAACGCGCCATTTCTCGTGGTTTTGGCACCCCCAGACTCTTGACGGACAGATCGCACTGGGGCTTTGAGCAGCGGTCCTGCCGGGCTTTGAGCAGCATCATTCAGCATCCATTGCTTTTTGATAAGAAACAAATGAAGAGCTCCCTCCCACATGTTGGTGGGTTTAGGATCACACCACCCGTCCGCAGTCCACTGGTCCAAGATGCAAGGCCTAAGGCAGCTGCTCGGGTCCGGCACCTGGCGAGCCTCGCCGACATCGATGTCGTTTTCAGACCGTCCTGCGCGGTGGCTGGATATCCTTCGCAAGCAGTTCGGAAACCCTGAAAGAGGGACTTTGAAATTGATATTTGATGTGAATTCATCAGACTCCTCCGTGCCAGGCCGTGCCAGGACGTGGGAGAATCTCTGACAGGCAGACCCTTTTTCCCCCCTCAAAACAAATAAGAGAAGACCCCTGTGGGAGTTCTCCAGCCGGGCAAAATCCACGTGCCAGGTGAGAGATACTCTTGCTGGGTTGCTGGTGATAGTGATGTGAGTTGGTGTGAGTCTACATGCCATCATGAGCTGATGGCATTCATTTTTTTGGGGGGTTGAGACTAAGCCACTGCCCTTGGGCCGGACATCAGCATATGGGAGGCAGCCGGATGCCGGATGTGAGACAGACACCCCTGATGACTCCGCGCGGTTCTATGCATCTACGGAATGAATGCGAACACTCTTGCCAAACAACATCCTTAGACTCAGTCACCCTGAAAAGAGAGACCGTTGAGGTGATCACAGTGATCACCCTTCTTTCCTCGTATGTTGTTTGCTTGTACTACGTAGTTCGAACATTTGCAGTTGAGCCACTCTGGACAATTTCTGAATGTGTTGGGGATCTTGAAAGGATACCATCATGTCTATATATATATATATCATTTTCCATCTTCTCTTCTGTATATATATATATATATATCATGTCTATATATATATATATATATGTATCATGGCTCGCAGTGCCTCTTCTCATGGATACCATCTCCTTCGCACCTGCAGGTCGCGGAGGCGTCAGGTCTGGCACTGACCGTCCACCGTGGAACGTTTAAACACCAGTCAGTGCTGTGCTTTTCAAGAAGCGCATCAGACTTGCAGCATCAGACTGGCATGTAGCAAGCAAGTGTTTCGGATTGAGCCAAAGCAAGCTTCTTCTCTTTGCAGCAATGATCTTTTCTGTTCGCAGGTGTGCACGGTCCAGCTCTTAAAGCAGAGTATTCCCCGGCACGTTTGATCGAAGTGAGAGGTGGAGACGGTCGTTTCGGCGCCGCAGACGACCGACGCACCGGGGAAGGGATCGCTTCACAGACGCAGCTGGGCTGGGCCGCGGCGTCGCCGTTCGGCCAGGCCGGAGACGAGCAACCACAAGCCTCGGCCACCGCCTCGATGGTCAAACGAATTGTGCCACGCATTTGGCTGATGGATGTTTGCTGTGCCTTTTGTGCAACGCAATTTTTTCCATTGACCCGTGAAAACCAAACCAAACACCAAACAGATGCTGCTGATTTGGCAGATCAGGAGTAGCTTTAAACTGAATCAATTGGAGGCCGGGGGGGACTGGGGAGAAATGAGGAGAATTGCGCGGTCCTCAACTCTTTACAGGGAGCTTTCGATCTAGCCCCATGTTCATTGATTATTTGATGATTTTACAATGGTTTGCATTTTCAGGACAGAGACAGTGTCAAACATGTGTCAAGCAAGTTATGAAAAATCACAAGTCTTCATCTTCGCTGGATGTCTTTGAGATGACCCTAACAGTCCAAAGATTATAATTCCTTTTTGCAAAAGCTGAAGGCGTTTGCATTGTCTTGGACTTTCAGGGATCGGTCACGTTCCGGATTTTTTACGCACGTTTCGGTGCTCATCACGTCTCTTCGTCGAGTACGAGACGTAACTTGCGATCCGACGTCAGATGTCCCTCAGACAGTCCTGGACAGGAGATGTTCAGTAACAATACCTACATGAGCCACGTCTACAGCATTGCCAGAGACCAGGTGCATGTGGGGAGGGAGAGGCAGAGTCAGCTGTTACGGAAGCTGAACAGCAGCTTCTTCAACTGCTTTCCAGAGTTTTGCTATGCTATGCGTCAGAGCCAGTCAAGAAACTTGTCCAAACCCTGCTGACAGGGACGAGTAGGCAGGGCAAGCTTGATGATATGTTGTTTAAGCATGTTTAAACCTTGTAGCAAAGTGATTCCAGACAGTTTGTCTTGCAGTGGTAAGAACATGGGCCATAGACAGACATGGGCTGTGCCAGGCAGGCTGCCGAATGCTGCAGCACAAGCTTGATGAGGTCGGGAGAAGCTGGAAGACTGCAGCTATAAGAAACATCTTGTCTTTACTTGTATATACGGGTTGGAAGGGAAAAACCTGGGTTCTTTCCGTTTTTTGTGCGAGAATGTTGATTGGAAGATTCTTCTTTCCTACAGTACATGATTTCTGTTGGCTCAAAAGATCTCAAGAGATCCTTTGCGGGTCCGTTTGCAACAGCATTTGCAGGACAGAATGTGTGGTGAACTACTCCCAAGGATGAACAGACCATAAAAGTTTGGTTGTTAAAGGTAACAGTACCTTGGAACATGGGTACAGGATGGTGCCGGGTCCTGTCGTGTGTCCTGGGTACTTTAAGGGGCCCCCAGGTGCTCTGAAGGAGAAAACCACCCTTTAGACCGACGACGGTCTGGCGTGATGTGACGTGATGTGAAAGTCCACCGATCGATTGATCCACTCAGGGTGGAGTTGACATTTTCAATGCGGTCTTCAAGGAGGCAGGTGGTGGTGGACTGGAGAGGCAGGGGTTAACCGCCGCAGAAGCCTGATATGTTGGGTATCTCAGGATTGAGCGGCCTTTGAAGATCAACATAAGGATCTAAATGATTCTCAATCGACACATTGAGATTTAAAGCCATATAGAGTGATATAGACATCCTAACCTTGAAGCCATTTTAAGGTTCAAGATTGGGACCTCCGTTTCTTTGAAGAGGAGAACCAGTATGCCACGAGATGGACACCTTAAGACCCTTAAGACCCCTCAACAGGCCACGATGTGTCTTTGGAGAGTGGACACAGCGAAGACGAGACTTTTCCGCATGCTGAAACTGGGGTGTCCAGTTTGGAGATCCTGGATAGTAGGGGTTTTAAATACAGTTTACTCTAAGAAATATGAGGTTTACATGGTGAAAAGAGAAGAGCCAAAGCAGCTCCTTCCGGGGAGATCCGTGATGATCAGTGGACTGCGGAGGGCCGGTGAACGAACGAACTGCGGTGGCTTCAAAACGAACCAACGACTCAAGTCTCAAGGCAAAGCCGTGATGCGCCGTGCAAGGCAGCCTCCAGAAAGACATTAATTGTCAGCATTCGATGAGTCTCTCAAACAAGTAATTCAAGATTGGCAAGATCAAGACCTGATGAGCTACCACGAGCTACCCCAAAAAAGCATTAAATGAGGACTTCTTAAGGGCAAGACGTGCCGTGCCCCCCCCAAATTCACGTCATTATCCCAGGTCCGGCGGTCACGGTCGTGTTCACGTCTTCCCTGGCCCATCTCTTTTTGCAGCAAATCATTCGGCACTTCTGAAGCGACCCACAGACAGACACTCCATGGGACTGCCATAGGACTGCCGATCAGGCCAGGGGTGGTTGACTGGGGGTCAATGGGGCGGCAGTCCTATGGCAGTCCAGTGTCTGGGTACAGACGCCCTGTCATAGATCAAACATAGCAGTTCGTTAAAAAAAACACGTAGAAAATGTCTTGGACACCGTGCCACGGTCATCTCTTTGGGGGACCACGATAGAATGATGTTTTAAATGTCAGACGACCGTTGTGGAGAAGCAGTCAGGTGGCCAACCATGCCGTGGAGCTGATGATGGATCCCTTTGGGACCGGGGCTCGCGTGGTGGGGAATGAGTCACGGTTCTTGGGTGCCTAGTGACATCAGGGGATTGGCAGGTCCTGAAGATCTGCAGAATAGGTTCTTCGATCGTGGAAAAGGAGTCGATGGAGAGAGAGAGAGAGAGATGGGCGACGGTATGCGGTGTGGTGGGTGTCCATGTGCGAAGACCATTGTCCAGCCTTCCAGCCTTGGTGTGATGTTTTTGGCACCTCTCCACCCTGAAAGCTCACCTTTCTGCAATGTTAGCATAGTTTGAATTGACTTTTCAAGACATCCCGCAGTTATCCTGACATGAAGAACAATCCCTGACAATCACCTTGTAGTTCACCAAGAAAACCCACTGTAGTTGACTCAACCATGACCAACTCCAAGGTTTCAATCTGGTTCCACTGCTTCCACTGCTTGCTCCTAGCTTTGCAGGAACTATTTGTGCCAGAAGCTCATGGAGATGTGCACTCCCAAGCAGCTGGAGGCACGGGCTGAAAACACAAGTATTCATTGTACATGTGGAGATGTCCTTTGTTTTGCAGGAAGACATGCAGGCAAGCACCGCAGAAGATGCAACATGATGCAACTGGGGTACTGCATACACGGCACATCAAGTTGCCCATTGCACATCAATCGGCAGAATGAGACCAGCTTGTATCATCGACTCCATGTTTTTTTTTCGACCTTCGACGTGCTCGTCATGGCCTTCCATGTGGCCGCCAGAACTGTGCCGTGGATCGCGGTGGATCGCTGTCCTGTCTGCTCGATGTCGCAGGTCTTGGTGGAAAAGACCTTTCATAGCTTGGTGAACATCTCCCTGAACATGCACGGTGCCCGTGCCGTTCAGGCGGGAGAGACGAAGTATGCGTGTCGTCTAGACAGGTGGGCCCGGAGCCTGGCGAAGGAATGCAGCCCAAAGGAGATATGGCTCGTGGAACTCGGGAAGCTGCCCGGAAACGTGGCGCAGATCAGCCAGAACTGGTGATGGCTCACCCAGCATCGGACGTGGAGATAGGTCGCCCCCCCGCCCAATATTGGCAGCGAAACCATGATGGATCAACCAGCGAGACCCTACCATCCCGTCATGACAATCTTGTTACTTGTAGCTCCAGTTTTGACCCACTGCAGCGCAGATGTTGAACCAGTGTTGAACCTCTCATCCTCATTCCGAAGGTATCCAAAGGTCCAGCCAGTTACTTTCCACGGTAATTACCAATTTTAATTCTCAAGCAGGGCCTGTCTAGTTTGAACTAGGAGCGATCGGACGCTACTATAGGGGCTCCTGGCATCGCTACTAGGAGCGATCGGACGCTACTAGGGGCTCCTGGCCTTACTACTAGGAGCAAGGGCGCT
>CAXAMN010022328.1:22389-65112 GCA_963970005.1 Durusdinium trenchii | reverse complement strand
ACTCCTTTTGTCGTGGCTGTGTTGCACTTGAGTCAGTGCCACAGCCCGGAGGTCTGACAGGGCTTCGCCCGTCATTCCCCCCTTGGGAGTTGCATGTTGCGACCCCAGGACTCTGTACTGGTCTTGAGGTCACTTCAAATGAATTCCGGAAGGAGCTTCCGGCAATCGCTTACTCAGGGCTTTACTGCCACTGCTGCCAGCCTCCAGTTTTCCAGCCTGGCTGCCAGTTCTGTTGGTGCCACTGCTGGTTCCACTCTTGGCCGTATCCGGCGGATCGCCAGTTTCTCCACTGCTCCTCAGCCCAGCTCGATCCCTGCCATTGCTGGTGGCTGTCGTAGCTCTGCCGATTCCATCGCCATTCATCTTGGTTCTGAGGGTGGCTTGGATCATCGGCTGGAGCAGCCGCTGCACTATCTTGGGGGTTGGTCCTCAAATCAGCGGTGCGCTGGGCTCTTCTCTGCGCCCTCTCGGTCTCCTTTCTCGCAAGATAGCCGGGTTCCAAAGTGGGGGGTCTTGGATGATCCCAAGACCTCGGCATATCAGCTGGTGTGCAACCCTCCATTCGTGCGAGCTGTTGGTGATGCCTGGCCGCCCTTTGCCGCGACTTATGTCGGATCCTCGCCTCTTCCGGCGAGAAACCCATCCGGATGTCGGCTGCGAACTTGCCTGGCTTGGTGGGTGGAGGAGCCTCGTCCGTTCGCAGCTGCAGGGACTTCAGGTACTCGGTGCATCGTTGCCAGGATGAAACCCTCATCTTTGCTTTGACCTCTGCAGGCGCCCTCAGGTATGCTTCCATGCGATCACCAATCTCTTTCAGGAGATCCATGTCCTGTTGAAACTCCTCTGGAGTTCGATCGTCCTCCTGATCTCCCCAGTCGACTTCTTCTGAGGAGAAGAAAGGTGTCTCGACCGGAGCGGTCGGGCTTGATCTGGCTGGACCAGCCGGTGGTGGGGTCCCCCCCGTCATGGCTTGGTCCCTCGTCTCCTCGACCTTTGGCGCCTTGGCGGGGCTTTCCCCGCTGTCTCTTGCAGGCGGCTCTGCCATGGGGGCATCTTCCTCCCTAGTGTCTTTGCTGACAGCTCTTTTGGGCCTTGCGTAGCTCCTCGGATCTTTTCCCCTGGACTTCATAGCTTCCCAGGCGGGCGGGAAGACCATCTCGGCAAGGTTGATCCTTGGGGATCCACCGCCCAAGCAGTCTTCCCTGACTGCTGTCGGCAACGGAGTCCCGACTTCTGGGATGGGTGCTAGGGTCTTCCTCTGCTGCCTCAGCTTTTGGTTGTTGTAGTGGAAAAGGAAGCTTTTCACTGCATCCAGTGCTTTCTGGTTGAAGGCATCATTTGCTTCCTTTCGATCCCCTTGGAGACCATCCGTGGTGTTCTCCTCATCCCAGTTCTGGCTGACCTCCGGCCAATCACAACTGGTCGGATCGACCACATCATGCCAGCCATCTTCGGAGTCCGGGTCTACGTTGACCAGCACATAGTCCTGCGAGGGGTCTTCCACCCTGTCCGCATGGTCACCGGGCTCTGGTGTTCCCAACCACAGCGCAGCTGGGCTGGCCCCTTTCCGGGCTCCTTGGTCCACCTCCATGGGGGCCGCCTCGGGCCGGATATCTTGCTTGTTCTGAGTTCCTTCTCCCTGGTAAGTTTGGGGATTTCTCTCAAACAGCCCGGAGGGTCGGAAGGGCTCTTCTCCTTCCTCGGCATTGGGGGCCCGTAGGTCCTCTCGCATTCCTTTGGTTTGGTATGCTTGAGCGGACCGCTCGAAATGCCTGGGAGTTCCTCCTACACTTTCCTCCGGTGTTCTTGGCTCGCCTGAGGGTGTTGACCCCTTTGCCTTTGGCGGAACAAAGCTTGGTGGCGGCGCCTTCCGACCGATTGCGGTCCCTCTCTCCTCCTGTTTTGGTGGGATGAAGTCCTTGGGCGGAGGAGGTGGTGGCTTCCTCAGACCCGCTGCTCCTCCTCCCTCCTGCTTCGGCAGTAGGAAGTCGCTGGGTGGAGGAGGTGGTGGTTTTCTCAGACCAGCTTTGGGTGGCGTCTTCGCCCTGGGCAATCTCTCATCCCTTGGAGGTGGCATGTAGCCTGGAGATTTTGGCGGCGCCCATTGGTGGTAGTTGGACGATGGGCGTGGGACCTCCGACATAGGCGAAGGTTTTGGCATGTTCTCTGCTGGGGGGAACCTCGAGGTCGGCTTTGGCGTTGGTCCTTGTGCGGTTGAACTGGCTGGACCAGCTGTAGCCGTTTGCTGTTGTGGTCCCCATCCTGTGGCAGCTGGGCCGGCTGGATCAGCCGTAGGGGCATTCGGTCTCGGAGCACTGTAGGATGGTGGGAACCTGGATGCTGGCTTGGGCTGGGTCGGTTGGTGCTCTGCCTGCGGACCCGGTGGTGGAGTAGTGGATCTCGATTCAAAGAAGTCTCGAGCTTCCCGAAAAGACGAGGAAGGCTCCTTCCTAGCCTGTTGTGCATAGCATCCCCGAGCCTGCCCTTCATCCTCGTTATTCCGGGGGTTATAGGCTCTGGTTGCCCCTGGCCTTGCTGGTGCTGCCCGGGCTACTGCTGCTGCCCTCGCCCTGGCTCTGGCGAGTTCTGCCGCTCTCTCCGCTTGCCACTGACGGAATTGCTCGGCCATCAGTGGGTCACTAAGGATATCCCTAGCGGTCGACATCCTCTTGAACTCTTCGGATTTCTCTTCCTGCTCTTCTGTCGGCAAGTGGCTGAGCTTGTCTGGATGGTACGTTCTTGCCTTCATTCGGAACGCCTTGAGCACTTCGGGCGTACTGGCCCCTCGCCTGACTCCGAGGAGTCGATGCAGGTCTAGATCCGGGTTGTGTCTGAAAAAGAGGTGTGATTCCTCCAGCTTGCTAACTGGGGCCGCTTCCATGACGCAGCTTCCAGCACGTTCGCAGAAGGACACTCGTCGGTCTGGGGCCCAAGACAAAGATCTCGAGCCTAGAGTCCCACGATTGGGATCAGACCGATCTTGGTGGTTTCCAACGGGTGGGCGATCGGCAGCCTGAGCCTTCTGACCAGGCAAGGTGATGACGTTGCTGCCTATCATGCCTTGGGAGATGCCTATCTGGGCTGTGTGGTCCTCATATAAATATGCATGAACGGCATCAGAGGTCCAGCCCCCGTATCTCTTCAACCTCTCGAGGTCCCCGGTAGATGCGAAGAAAGCCGTGGCCCCCCCTTTGCGGAGTGAATGAGACCCTGCAAGTTCCCCTGGGTATCCCGCAGCCAGTGCTGCCACCTTAATTAGGTGGGCTATCCCCTCCCGGTCGAGACCGGATCGGTCCGCGTACCGAAACAGCGGCTTTTCAAGCTCCGCACCTCTCCAACGATGAGGTTGTAGTGCTTGCAGTGTAGCCAAAGCCTCGACGGACACAGATCTCCACCGGATCGGTGGTGTGAACGAGCTTGCCCACGACCGAACTGGTCTGTCTTGGAGGACCTGACTTGGATCACCACTTCATCTGCTACTGTCCCCAAACAGGCTTGACCCCCCTTATAGAAGGCAACATCGGCTGGGCGGATCGCCCGATCTAGCGGGTCTGATCCATCGCCATGCGGCAAGAGTTCACTGGCTCTCAGCATGAAGAACCACCCAGTCAACAGGGCCCCTTTAACCATGGCTTGGTCCGGTACGGTTAGACCCATTCGTTGGATGTGCTGGTTCAGCCACCTGAGCACGGTTGGGGTAACTGGGAGCTTTCTGGCTGGGGCCCCTTCCCACCTTTGCAGTCCCGCTACGGCGGACCACAGCCGTGGTTTCCCTGAGAGTGGGTCAGGGTAGCCGGCAGTAATGTGGGCATAACGGATAGCGGACAGCCTTTGTCTGATGCCCCCTATGGAGCGTCCCATGATTTGGTGGAGGAAAACCACGAACCTGATTAGCCTCTGTTCATCTTCATACCGAGCGGAACGCTCCTCTCCCGTGAGGAACAACGGTGACTTGGCTCCACTATTAAAAAGGACCCATTGCTTCCATCCAGAGGCATAGACTCTCCTAGTGGAGTCAGCTAGTTTAGCTAGCACTGCTTCCATGCCAATGTGGTCCAGGGCCTCGATGCCTTTAAGCCTTGGGGGCCCACAGTTCCCTTTGGGGGGGATGCTCCGCTTCTTCTTGTCGGTTTTTGGCTGGGGCAACCAGCTCGTGAGTGGGAGTCAGGTAGGGTTTTTTAGCTTTTCCCCTTTTGGGGGCACCGGCTTTCCAGGAGGAACCAGCATGAGTGGGGGGGCACATAGGTTCTTTGATTTTCCAGGAGACCAGTGCCAACTCATTCGATGGTCTCTTGGGGTTTCTACCCCAAGCTCTCAGCCACACTTCAAGCTGCTCATGGGCTTGCATCTCATCAGGGTCATAGACCCCTGCTCGTGATCCCTCCCAGCGGTGCGTCGCTTGGAGCAAGCGGAAAGCTGCTTGCCAACCAGGTTCCCGTACCATGGCTTGCACAAGGTCGGAACGACCTGACGGAGGCGTTTCGTTCCACACAGCAGCTTCCCCACCTTGCATTTCCCACAGTTCTTCAGGGAGGAGTGGTCTCACATTTCCGGATCCATCTTCAAGCAGTGTTCCCCCTGGAACCTTTAAGGGGTGCCCCCCGGAGCCTGGGCCCACATGCTGGTCCTCTGTGGCTATGCACCAGGTGTCTCTCCCCGGTGGACTTCTCAAGGAGGTGTCCTACTGGTTTAGGGAGCCAAGGGTCCCCGGTGGTCACGATGTTTGGATCCCGAGTGAAGATAAATTCCGGAGGTTGGAGTAAATTGGTGGCTTGGTGACTTCCCCTTCAACTGGTTTGGCTTCACCCCACCAGCACGCGACCCGTTTCCTTGCTGCGAACGCTCCCAAATGGGTGGTCTGGTAGTGTGCTGTCATGAAGTTCCCCAGTTCGGAGATAAGCTCTTCAGGGAACTGAAGGTGGGAGTCCCCTGGACAGTCAAGCAGGACCCCTCTGGGAGGATTTTTCCTTCTGCCCTGCAAAACTTCGATTAACCATGAGATCTCAGCTCTTCTTGGATCATGGCTGAGTGAACAGGCTAGCCATTCAGCCTCACCTTCACCGGCGACCGACCCCCCGCCCCGGGCCCATGCGACCTCAAACGAGGCTAACATGGTCGGAGCGACCTTCACTTGTGCTAGGGTCCCCACGAAACTGCCGCTTTGGGCTGGCACCTCGAACGAACGGGGCACCGATGTGCTTGTTGCCAGCTGCGTGGCGAGGTTAGCACTGTCCCCAATTTCTCCTGGTAATCGGAGCGATGGTCTCTGTGCGGAGCGCAGGAGCTCTTCCCAGTTCTCGACCAGGGCAAGCTTCTCCCACCCGGATCGTGCCATGGACTGTTCGACTTGGATCTGATCCTCCCGGGTAAGCCAGTCGTTGAGAGTATTGTGATAGGTTCTTACATAAACTCCTTCTACCGTGAAGCTGAATTCCGCCTCGAGTCTTTGGAGAAGGAGCAGTAGGGCCCTCACATACCTGTTTCTGGCTCGACGGGTTGAGAGCCATGATTTCACATTGGCGTTGTCCGTCACGTACAGGATCATTTCATTCCTCCAGGTGGCCGATTGGGCCGAAGCTAGCACCACGAAAGTCAACAGTTCCAACACGGCTATAATTCCCAGGTTGTCCCCTGATCCTACCACTTCTTCGATGGCCGCTACATACCTCTGGCACGGTTCTGAGTGGTACTTCAGGGCTTTCCAGTCTGCTGCGCCCAGTCGATCTAGCGTGGCATCACCGCCGACGAACCTGGTTGACCTTGCCATGCCTGGAAGAGCGAGCCTCTCCCGGATCGGGAGCAGTTTCCCAAAAGCAACCCTAAAACTGGCCCCCCATGGTTTTTCCATTTGAAGCCTGATCCAGTCGAGGGCATCCCAGAACTCCTCCCACACAAGTCTCAACTCCTCAGCGCTGCCTCTCGGTTGGACCAACCGGTGGTCACCTGGCTCTTGCTGCAACAGTCGATACAGGATGGGTAGATAAGGGGATATTTCGGGCGAGGACACAGCCCAGTACTGGGCAGAGCCTGCTAGCTCCCTGAGCACCTTGACGGGGACCTCAACGCACCCCCTCTGCAAGCACTGCTCGCGGAGCAGGTATTTCGCTTTGATCCTTTTGGGCTCTGGTAGTGTGACGGTTTGGGCATCGAAATCAAGGTGGAGGCCCCACAGCAGCTGGCATGCCTGGGGGGAACCTTCTTCTGCAAGTTTGTCCAAGTTGATGGCACCTGGTCCCCAAACTGCTTCCATAGCCTGGTCCATGTTGGCCAGTGACCTGGTTATCCGAATGCCGACCTTAGGTTCGACAACTACCCCGTCATCCATCAGCCACCGGCTAGTATAGGGAACAACGTCATTGAACTCGGGCCACGCCGGTCGGAACGACCCGTGGTGCTTCTGTGCTGCGGTTGCCCAAATGACGAACTCCCCAGGGGCCCCCACCCAACCGAACACCATGACCAGACTGATAATAACCAGGCCCATCAATCGTGTGCAGAACTCGGGGACATCTTGACTCCTCAGAAAATGCCACTTGAACGCTCGTGGTACGTCGCGCTTAGCGCATTGCTGCGGGATGCCTGGGTGCCTCGCTTTCCACCACAAGCTCTGCCTCACCACTGCCCTGTGTCTCGGTTGAGCGGCGGGGGGGGTGGTCGTATTTGGATCCCATGGCGTTTCGACCCCGCATGTCATTGATGGGACGCCCCTCCTTGGACAATGTCCTGTCCGGGTTTTGTTTTGGTACGCGGCCCATGGGGCTCTCTGAGATGCCACTGATGGTCAGAACTTCTTCAACTTTGCTGTCGACGGAGGGATCCCCCGTTTCTGCTGAGCAAAGAAGCACTGCTCCATAGGACGCATCCTTCCAGGCTTTCTGCAGCATCTCTTGTTCGTAGCCCCTGACCGAACCGTGATTTTTGGCCTTCTCCCTATTTGGGGGTTTAGAGGACCGGCTGGGCACTCCCTCATCTACGCACATTTTGAAATACTTGGAGTGTTCTTCGGAGAGTCCCCGGAGCCGCCCCTCTTGGGCCTCAGCGAGATGCTCCCCGTCCCGCCGGATCCTGGCTTTGTTCACTTGTCTCGCTGCTTCAGCAACTGACGCGGTGCATAAGAGGAGCTGGTTCCCCCTCTTGGCTGCCTCTTCTGCTGCTTCTTTCGAAAATGGTGCTTGGCATGCTTCCAAGTATTCTTTCGCCAGTCTTTCTTTCTCTTCCCCAGCCCATCCAGCCTTGGTGTCCTCCGCTCCAGCCTGACCGCTCGGGCTTTCGCTTTCAGTGCGGTTGGATGGGGGGGTGTCGTGTTTGGCTGGTGCAGCCGTGCTTCTGAGAGTTTCGGCGTCAGCGGAAAGATCTGCCCCCCCCTTGTTGAGTGTTCTCCGCAAAAGGGGCACTCAGCCTCCATGTTGGGCTGGATCAGCCCACATCCACCGCAGGGCTGGTAATGGGGGCATTCCCCGGCCTGTGGCCCCGGTGGTTTGTCCGCGGTTGTCATACCAAGGGAACGTTCAACACTCTTTGCACCGTCTGAGGGCCAGGCGGGGCATTGAAGGTCTTGCCAGCAGACCTCCAGGGCGTGGAGAGCGGAACGCTCTTGGAGGTATTTCTCCCAATGCCATTCCTGGAAAGCCGCTTTCACCGTGAGGCCCCATGCCGCCCACAGGGCTGGGGCATACTGTTGGGCAATCCGAGTTAGGGGCACGCCGGGAATGGGACTGCTGCCCTTAAGTGGAGCGTGCGTGTGTTTAGCACTTACCCCAGGGCAAGCCCGTGCTAGGAAGAGTAATGCCCAGGGATAGAGCTCGGGGGAAACTAGCCACCAAGATTTCTTCCTATGGTACTCGGCATCACTACCTGCTGGTGGGCCCAAGCCCCACGCGCACATGGCCATTGGGACGATTCGGGCGCCTGTCTGCTGGCGTAACTTCTTCATGCAAGGCAGATCCCAAAGCTTTGGATATCTGCCTGAGGGTGCGCTACTTTCAATGGCAAACAGTCTTCCGTTTTCACTAAGAATGGTTGCCAACTCGGCGGCGAAGGCAGCATCTTCATTCCCCTGGATTTCATTAGGGATGATCCCTTCTCCTTCTGGATGCTCCCAAGTTCTAGTTCCCCCGTTCTTCAGCTGATGATCGCAGAAGGAGGTGCAAACCACACCCAGCTGCCAGACGTTCGGGACGTCCGGCCCAGGCGGAGCGCCTGCGAGACCTTTCAATCGGCTTTGGATGTCTGGATTCCTCAGATCGTGATCGGGTTTGTACCCTTGTTGGCGAAGGGGGGTCTTCAAAGTATTCAAGTGGTTCCCCACATGGAATCCCCTGATACTCCAGCCCTTTGGTCCATCCGGCCCATCCAGCGTACACTTCCTGTCCCACTGGGCCATACGCGAACGCCAAACGGTGCCGTAGAGGTGTACCGCCTCGGGTCAGGGCTTGGGGGTCTTCCTCAAGGCAAGACTCCAGAGATGCCGGGGGTTGTGACACAGGTTCTCCTACTCGGTAGGGACGTTTCTGCTGTTGTTGGCATCTGGCGCACGTGGGGAGCTTCGCCGGGACCAGCTGGTCTTCCAGCCTGCTGTTGTCCAACGCTTCTGCCCAGGGTTCCACCGTCAGTTCACGGGATATTTTCTGTTCCCGCCTGAGCGACTGGATCAGCCTCGTGGGTGATTCTGGTTGGAGCAACCTCATATGCCCTCGATGAATGCTAACGAAGACTGAAATGCTGCCATCCGACCCCTCTCCATGCAACAGGTCAACCTCCATACGTCCGAAGTAGGAAATCCGCATGACCACCAGTGTCACCCCTTTGAGTTCGTCCCGTGACAAAGTTTGGAGTGTACGGTAATCCTTTTCATGGTGGGGGTAGACACAGTCATGTATGTTCTGCCTCAGGAAGTGCTCTGTCTCTGTGATCCAAGCGGGCGGATCGCCCAGATGCGCTTGGGCAGCCACGCCCTCCTCCCAGAGTGTCCTGCGCAAGGTGCAGGCCCTTTGAACACATGTGTCCTGTTTGGCTTGCGGATGTGTGGCCAGTGCGATTCCAATGCCAACATGGAGGGGGGAGACATTGCCTTTCTTCAAACTCCTGAGGGTTCCCTAGGGGGACACCGGTGTCGGCGGCCCTCAACTTGTCTTGAAAGTCTAGACATGCAATAGCACCAGCTTCGTGCAGTCTTCCAAACAATTTGAGGCTACCTCGGCCAACCTCCCCTTCCCAGACCAATGGTTCGAACTCCGCATCAGCTTTATGCCCAGCCTCTGGTGTGTGTTTCAACCCTTCGAGCTGGCGACACGCCTCCTCGGCGAGGGTCGGATGACCTTGTTCGGCGGCCTCCTCAAGAATGGTCGGCAAGTCGACGTCCTGCTGTGCATCCTCTGCTGCCATGAGCCTAGCGATGACATGGGATCGTAGATAATCTGAGGGGTCCTTGAGAGCCTGCAGTACGCCACTGGCTTCCAGGGTTTTCCATCTTTGGATTCGTGATCTCTCTTCATCAGAGAGCGCTTCCTCATCCCTGGGATCGGAGCAGAGGGGTTCCCTTCTAGGGACTTCCAGCCAGCCCGGATCGGGCCTTTTCACAGCTTCTTCAAGATCCGCCTCAAGTTGGGTCAGCGGGACTCGGTAATCCTCTGGGACCTCCCAATCGGGCTGACCCGCCTTGTCTTCATCATCGCTGCCTCCTTCCGGTTCATGGCCAGCCTTAGCTTTGGATTTTGGTTTACCCTTTCCTTTGGCTTTTGGGGTTGGCTGCATTTTCTCGGCTTTCTCAGCCGCTGCCTGTGCTCTCAGTTGTGCGACCCTCCCATCGACTTCCTTGGGATCGATTTTGGGTCCCCCTTTCAAGCCGCCTCTCCTAATGACTTGCATGGCAACTGTATAGTCTAGCTTTCCAAGTCCCGGCAACGGCTCATGGGCGTGCTGACACTTGGAGCCTCGGCTACACCCCATGTGGGTCGCTGCATCCCAGCAGATTGGTTTTCCCGACTTTGAGTCCTTGGGTGCATGTTCAACTGACCGGGATGCCTCAGACTGGAGCAGTCTCTTCCCCGCCGGATAAGCGGACTTGTTTCCAGAAGGGAGGGCTCCCCCCGAAGTGGGCGGAACATCTTTGAGGACGAGCTTTGGTGCCTTCCCGGGTTTATCATCATCTCCCCCTTCGACTGACTCTGCACCTCCGGCAATTTTGCGGGTGTTCTTCAGGTTCTGACCATGAAGCTGCTTATGGAGGAGTCTTGACATCTGCCTCTGTTGCCTAGGAATGACCACTGTCTGGTAGTACCCGGCTGGTCGGCCAAATCCCAAATCCTGGGGAATTGAAAGTTGGCTTGACCGTCCGCTCCTGGGGCAAGGGCAAGCGATTTGAGGTCTTCCAGCCTGGGATTCTCCGTTCCGCAAATTGAGCACAGCTTCCTACGACTTTCTCGCAAGTCCTCCCCCCAGGCCGCCACCAATTCCTCGTAGAGTTCGATGCAGTAAGCGGCTGGGAAGGCATGTTCATCTTCTTCATGGGCTTCTTTGAGGGCGGTAAGGCATTCCATCCTTTCTGCGACATGCTCAGTTCCGTAACATGATCCGAAGACCCTGACGGAATTTTCGGCATACCGGAGCCAGGTGTTGAAAACCCCAGGTGGTTTCACTCGACCCTCAATTTTGTTGCCGCTGGGGGGGTGCCAGTTGTCCAGCTGCTCGGAGCGAGCTGTAACGCAATCACTAGCGTGTACCGTGTATGGCTCCACTCCTCCCCACCAGAAACCTGCAATGCCCAGCGTGAGACGATTTGTCATAAGGACTGGCCATTTGATGAGATGCAACATGTGACGGGAATGCATAGCGATGCGTTTGCAGGCATGGTAAAGTTCCTTGCCATAGACCCCGGGGGCTATCTCCACCGTCAGGGTCCCGCATCCTCTGGCGAGGAAAACATCAATCTTTTCGGCTTCCCGAACTGAAGTCAGCGATCCTTTTGTGAGGTTCTTCTCTTCGTCCTGTGCTTTACGCAAGCCATCAATGGCATGGATAATCCTATCAGCGTTCTGAACTTGGGTGGCTTCTCCTAGACTCTCCCCGAAGGTAGCTCCTGCTCTTTCTTCCCCAAACTGGTGGCCTCCCACCGCCAAAAGCCAAGCCTTTGGAGCCGCTTGACCTCTTTGGAAAAAGGGACATCCCTCCCCCTCCTTGCCCCGGCATGGTAGCCCCCAGCAGGGGGTTTGGGATTCTCTTGGATCCTGGGATAACGAGGACATGGCCCGAGGCGGGTTCACTTGGAGCAGGGGCAGGAATTTGTGGGGTCATCGCTTTGAACGGCCCTTCCAACCCTGGTGGGGTACGTGATGGGGCCGGAGCAGCAGGTCGAATGGCACTTTCTAGTGGCTTCTTTGGGATCCCGAACTGCTGCATGAGGGTGGTCGGATCGACCTCGAAAGCAGTGGCTACCGTTTGCACTGTTTCAGCGCTCAAATCTCCTGGTGAGTGTGCTAACAATGTGTCTCGCGCTGCATTGAGACGCGCTCCGGTATCCACTTCATCATCAACTGGGAAAGGGGGGATGTCAGGTAAATCTTCTCCCGTACCATCTTCTACAGCTGTCGGTCTCGGAGGTGTCATGAATTCCTTCTTCTTGTGTTGATGTGTGACAACATAAGCTTCAGCATGAGGGAGAACCTCCTGTTGAAGATGACTGCAAATCCATGTCTTGCCTGATTGGAACGAGGGAGACTCGCCATCAGTCACCTGGCCGTCCCATGCTTGGAGCAAGAGAGCTTGCTCTTCAGTGACCTGACTACACAGGAATGAAATCCCTTTCCCGACGGACTCTTCATGGGAGGCTTGAAGGAAGTCATCAATCCATTCCCTACAAATCCGTCCGTGTCCATCATCCCTGGGGGGGGGCGCAACTGCGAGAGGTGGACCACCCCTTGAACTTTGAGGGCAGGGATGTCAATTTCAACCTTCTCCTGAGCTCGGCTAGATGTAGCGACTCCAGTAACCCGCCCCAAAAACGCGACCCATCTTGGCAGACTTTCCCCGTTCTGGAGGGACTTGAATCTGATTAGTGAGATACATGGGCCTTGAAGAAGCCTGCCTTCCGCTTGATGCTGGAACTGAGATTGGGGCCCTGCTGAGGAAGCGCGTGCCTTGGGGTGGCTAGTGGCAGCTCTACGCTTGGGGCGGCTACTGCGGGCTTGAGGAGAGACCCCCCCGTTGATCCTCAAAGTGACCTTCAACTCCTGAGGATGGTTCTTCTGCTTCTGAATTGCTCCCGTCGCTCTCCCAGGTAACCTTGCGTTTGCTGCGCACCGAGCTACCAACATCCATCAGGTGATGCTTGCATAGGGGGACCCCTTGTTTGGCTCCATCGTGTGATTCATAACATGAGAGTACACTGCACTTGCGTCCGGAACATGCTGCCACATACAACTGTCGATGGTGATCACACAAGCGGACCGCTTGCCTGCCCTTGACATCGGAAAGACCCTTGTCACATTCAAGGAGTCGGACCGACTCCCCAGCCGCTTGATCCCGACATGGTTCATTGGCTAAGGCTCGCGGCTTGCCACCATGGGTCAATCCAACTAGGACGGCCTCGCAAGGATCTTCCAGGACCTCAGCTTCAGATTCCGACTCAGGGTCAAGGGTACGGAGACCTCCATGATCCTGGATGGTACGGGTTGGTTGAGGGGTATCCATCAGATATGGAAGGAGCGTCCACCCAGAGAGTACCCCGACCATCTTCCAGACGGATCGTCCGACACTTCTGAAACATCTGGTAAAGAGCACCATCAGTCGCCTGGTGGACCACCCGGCGTACGCTCCCAAATCTACCACGCTGTTGGCATCCACCACTGCGTAGGTTTTGCAGTGTATACCCGGTGTAGGGTGGTTCTCAAGACTACACTGCATTTCCCGGCAAAGGTGGACTTTACTCTCTCCTTCCAAAACCTGCCTCAGATTTCGATGGGAAACACCTCGAACTTCTCTCAGCCGAACCCAAAGCCCATTCCGATCAACGCGTGCCCAGTGGTCGCAATCGGGTTTGACCCTCGCTGCCTGACCATTGAGCAGAAGCACCACATCGTTGGGCTTTCTCTCAGTCCCTCGACCCTTGACTCCTTTTTTGTAGGAAGTCATTATCAACACTTTCCCTGGAGCCGGGGCCTCGGATGGCTAAGGATTCGTAAGTGTGGGTTGCCTGCAACTCAGGCAGAAGATCACTTACCTCCCGTGCAACAGCTTGAGTATGACGGGTGCAGCAATCAAAGAGTAGCCGGATCGGCCGGAAGACCCAAGTCAACGCATAGATTACCCCAATGGTCAAAACTGTAATCAGCGCTAGTAGGGTTCCCCAGGCAATCCATGGCCAAAATTCTCCGCAGGTAGCGAGTCCAAATCGATCAAGAAAGTAAAGTCCCCAGCCCCCGGAGGAGCTAAGACTTCCCTTCTGTTGTGGGGTGCTAAACCATGCCGGTCCCATCCAGGACCTGATGTCAAAATGGAAAACTGAGTGACCCCACACATGAGCGAAAATGTTCGCATCTCCCGCGTGAGGAGCGGAACGCTCACCTTCCTCAGGGGCCATCCTGGGAGGGGCGGTCTCGCCCACGGTCGCGTCTGGGAAAACCTCCTCCACCTCATCCGAGGAGTTGGAAGAAAACCACCAGACCCAATCAGCCGGGGGGCCTTGAACAAGCTCCAGGGTCAATGAGAGGCCCAGCACCGATAGCCATGGCCCACCCAACATTGTGACACCTGTCCTATTCAAAGCAGTCCCTAGGCTGCAATCACTTGAGCCAGTGAAAGCAGCAACCCAAGCTAACCCTACGTTCTGGCGAACACACGAATATCTTTTGATATGCGGATCACTATGGCACCATGGACTAATAGACCAGCTATCATGAGCTGGCCCTTTGGTGAATTGAGTACTGGTACCGCTGGCAGCATTCATAAGAGACTTGGCTCCTGGAACTGGATACGCTAAGCATTCACTTAGACAAGCGGAATGAGACTGGCATCTTGACCGATGGGGCCAGGGGTGGTTGATTGAAAAGGGTTCAATGTATACCATGGTTACCATAGTGCTGATTAATGCTGATAACATATTCCACTCGCATGGAGTGTTTGGGACATGCTTTCTCAGCCATTTTTTATGATCGCATTGACCCAAAAGCACCATCCACCCGCACTCCTCCACGCCGGGCACGGTGGGAATCCACCCTCCCTCCGGCGCCGTCTCTCCACCGGAGGATCCCTTCGGGAACTACGTGGTCCAGTACGTCTTAGGCCTTCAGGAGCCACAGGCGAGCTCACGAGCGCTTCGGAAACACCTGCGCTCTCTCCGTGGACCATCCGGTCAGACGGTGACACTGACAGAAGACTTGGATAGACTCCAGCGATCCCCCCTGTTCTACGTGTGACCACAGGTCATGGGACTGGTTTTGACCCTTTCTGAGTGGTGTTCATGCATGTTGATCAAATAGGTTGATGTTTCATCTTTGGATTATTGAGTTTGGAGACGGGGCGATTCGATCGCAAGTCGAGGCCACCACCATGATTGTCAATGCAATGATGGGAAGATTGCATGTGCGGGCGCCTGGCATGGACCACGGTGTTGCACCGGTGAACCACCCTGCAGGCTGCAGGACTTTGTCTAAAATTTCATTTGATTCGAGCCTTTCAAGAATTTCAAGGTTTCAGTTCAATCATAAATAAGTTCCGTGCTATGAATTTGGTGTTTGGTTCTTTCTTTTGTAATCTTTTGTCCAAATTTGTATTCTGCTCTTTCATGCGACAATGGGAGTGGTGAGACTGTGTTTGGGGGTGGAAATCTTCCAGCTTCCAAAGCAAATCAGAGTTCCCACTATCTCCACCTAAATCTTCCAGGTGTTCTTGGATGACACCAGGCTCCAAAAAAACGCGACATAAGAACACCTAAAGAGATCCAAACATCACCCCTTTTCTTCTGATCTATTCCCTTCGCTTCTCTTGGCCCCGTGACACGGCGCCGTTGGAGGGATCGCCCGCGTTTTCGCGTGCGCGCCGCGGATCCGCCGGATCCGCGTCCGGACGTTGCTGAGGTGCTCAGTCGGCAAAAGTTCAGCTCCAACGTGGTGGAACGCTGCTTGCAGCTCTCTAGTGGGGAGGAGACGTCGTGGGCGGTGTCAGACGTCGCCCGCGTGTCGGACGGACGGTGAGACAGACATGTCGACAGAGATGTCGCCCCGAAGGCCAGGCTCTCCAGGTCCCAGAAACAGATTCTGCTGGTTCCACTACTTGTAAGCAATTAGGGAGACCTCCCAGTTCGACTCGAAGAAGGAACATATACCAGGAATCACGCCAGGCGTGTCTCAGGAGTACACACCGCTTTCTGGAGACGGAGGTTCCGCGGTTCGACGCCGGCTTGAAACGGTGACTGTGACGGGCCTGTTTGGGGCGAAGAGATTGGCACAGGCACCAGTGGAAGACAGAGCTAGATCCCTAGAACCCGTTTGACCCTTTTGACCTCTGTTTTGATGTGAAAAGATCATGTTTTGGCTAATCAGGTTCTAGGTCCTTTGTAGCTTCGTTGACAATCAATCGGAATTTCACTGCTCCCCCCTTTCTCTTCATCCCTGCTACATGGTGATCTAAATCAAATAGGGTGAGGTGGACAGAAAAGGATGCCATTCCCATTGCATGACCTTCTGCGGAACGACACCCCAGACCTCACCTCGGGAACCGCCGAACCGCGGCACCGCCTCGCCTCGGTGGGCAGGATCGGGCGCGCATGATTGCCGAGCTGGCCGATCCGAGGGGACTAGGCCGACGGGCGGTGAGACACACCGACCGGTCCGGGTCCGGGTTCCGGGAGGTGAAACGAGGTGAAGGGACGGGGTCCGGATGACGGACGGGTGCAGAGTGAGAGGTTCTTTCGGGGAAAAGAGGAAACAAACAAGAGTGACCATAGTACACCAGAAGGTTCTGGCGGGTCTTCAGTGAACACACGCGTCTGTGCTGGGGCTCACATGCGCTCAAGGGCTCTTCACGTGCGATCCAGCCCAGGAAGACTGAACTGTTCGGAACGGAGATGTGCTGCAAAAGGAAGCTTTTTGAGCCGAAATGGGCATGTGCCACCCCCCCATGTCTGATCTGCAGGTACAGCATGTCTTGCAGCTGTTTGCGGTAAGGTTTTGCCCCAGCTCAAGGTTGAACTGGTTGCTTTTGGGAAGCTGCTGCAAGCTCAACCCCGCCCCACCACCCTTGTTAAGGCCCAACTGCCTTGGTAGAGTGATTGGCCTTCCAGCTAGCACTGCGCTCTCACTGCTCACTGCGTTGGCCTCATGCCTTCCACTGCAAAATTGCTCTTTTTTTGATGCTGGGTGATTGATTGTTGGGGGGAGACCAAGATTCAAGATCATCATGTTTGAGAGTTGTTTGTTTGGGTTTGACCTGCTGACCGTTTTCTTGATTGCCATTTGTGTTTGATTGGTACATATTGGTACCTTTTGCCTGTCCTCTTGTCCACAGCAAGCTGAAAATCTTGAGGGGAGCTTCTTCGGGATGTCTATGGCAACTACGTGGCGTGGGACCTTGGAGATATCAGGATAACATACAATCCCACCGAATCCCACCGATTGGTATATATGTTAACATTCATGCATCGTTCATGCACATACATACTGTAGAATAATAATGAATATTATACAATATGATCATTAATGTATATTCAATTTTGCCGCACAGCTCACTTACCAGCCACCACCCTATATTCTACCGTTTTTGTTTTTCAGATGATGGACGCGAGTCAAAAGGAGCTGTGGAGAGAGTCTATGTACACTCAACATATATACACTTTGTAACATATGAATAATGTTGAGTGGAAACGGTTCCCAGCGGCTCCAATGGAGCTAGGGTAGGGTTGCCCTTCCCCAATCGATCTCACAGAACTGTGTAACTGTGCCATGTTTCTTGCCACAAACAACCGCCGCATGCGAATGCTACACCCCACCCCACGACTCAGCAAAACCGTGTGTGCCTTTGTGCACACGTCGGCTCCCACACGTAGCACGCACCTACCGAACGGAGCAAGCGACGCCCGGCGACGCCTTCGTTAGCGACGTCATACCGAGGTGCAGAGCGCTTTGAACATTGCAGTGGAGCCACAGATCTCCTACGTTCTAGGCGTCCCAACCGGGTCCGGTTCGGGTCCGATTCGGGTCGCGGTCGAATCGGATCGGAATGAAGAGAATGAAAAGATCCAGGCCCCGGAAAAAGTGGCCCCTTTTTGAAGCACACGACAAGTGATCACAAGTGATCAGGTTGTTTGTTTTTTGCGACATTATATATAATGTTAAACATTGTCCACGACCATGTTCCAGTGTCCATCTTTTATAAAGAAATGCAAGTGCAGCTTTGATGGTAGGCCTAACCCGACCTCGGCATAGCGACTTAAATCTGCGTTCGGGTCCCCTCATGCAAGACCTCTTGACATTGATTTGTGTATGTTTTGTATGGTGTTGAACTTTGCATGCATCATGAATCCTTTCCGAAAGGATCCTGATTGATCCCTTACCATCATATACTGTACCCCCCCAAAAGACTCCGCTTTGGTTTACCTCACCCGGCCTTATGCCTCACCTCGCAGCTGCTGTGCGGCCGTTGCTACCAGCCTTGCGGATGAGCGGGCAAGGGAGGCGCAGAGTCGTGGATTTTCTTGCGAACTGGTGGTCGATTGTTGCTTCGTCTTGATAACGCCACGGGTTGGAATTGTTTGGAAGGATTTTGCAATCCAAAATTGATTCATTCAGTACAATCATCTCAGTTCATGTGGTGTCGACTGTGGAGTGTGTGACTTGCTGGACCGTACAACGTGTCTCCATGCGGTTTCTTCAGCGCGTTCGAAGGCCCTCATGAAGCATGCATGTTCATTTTTCACTGGAAGAACCCATCAACAGTTTGAACGAATTCGGACCATGTTCGAACTCGAGAAGTGTACCGTGCTGACCATGCAGGCGAATCGCGCAAAAGCTGGAAAAGATCCTTGACTCTGATCAGTTCGCTGAAATATGCTGAAATTATGGAGTCAAGCAGCATAGCGTATCCAGTCAATAGAACATATATTAAAATATATGGATTAGTCAAGTTAAACTGACTCTAATATGCTCGGGTCCGGCCTTCTCCAGCCCGGCGATGGGTCAAAACCTAGGCCCCCCTTGGTCAAGCTTGACCGGGATCGGTTGAACAGTTCAGGGTCCTTATGGATGACCGACAGGTTTTCGCAGGTGCTGTGGACCCCCATACCGACAGACGCCCATACCGACAGACCCTACACCGTCAGCCAGGCTGATAGGGTGGCTGATAGGGTGGCTGGCATGCATCGCCCAACCCGGAACGTCGGTTGGCGCCAAGAGAGCGACTGCTCATGGCGCCTGGCAAATGAAGTATCATTGTGAATGGATGGATGGAGGAGGATGGAGAAGGATGGAGGAAACACATGGAAACAAACACATAATATATATGGATTATGGAGCAAC
The DNA here is from genome assembly GCA_963970005.1 of Durusdinium trenchii. Classification (NCBI taxonomy): domain Eukaryota; class Dinophyceae; order Suessiales; family Symbiodiniaceae; genus Durusdinium; species Durusdinium trenchii. The sequence goes on along the minus strand of CAXAMN010022328.1, from coordinate 46,606 downwards.
ATCAAACCCGCTTTAATTTCGCTTCGCTGGTTTTCAGCATTGAAACGCTTTTGGTCCGTCTTTTTCTGTTGACATGCCGGCGTTGTTTCAGGAAGTTCCCTCAACTCCGGTCGCATGGAGAGGCGCGATTTCTTCGCGTCCGATCGACATTCGTCCGAACGACTCGCGGCGGCTCGCGGCTCGCCTCGAGGGTCGCGTCGATCGCTCCGTTGATGCAACCTGACTGGTGTAGGAATCGCTTGAAACTCATTGGGAGACTCACCAAGATGGCCGCCATAGCCTGTTGAGAAGCATGTTTTATTTGTTTTCACCCCTCGTGTCAGAGACCTCTGGCGAGCTAGCGCAAAACTAAGGCAGCACTGTCAGCACTTTCAGGATGATTATGACGATGTTTCTTCAAACATTTAGTAAAGACATAATCAAGCAAGTGCAGATAAACAGGCACGCTTTCCACCGTTCTACACAGAGACGTTCTGAAACTGATTCTCAGAAAACATGTTTTTACAAACACACTAACCTTAATGATTACTGGCTCCTCAAATAACAAGAAGATGCAGGGTAGAATCAAAAAACGTGGAGTCTTGTTCACATAGTGGTTTTGGGGCTACTGGCCTGCGATAACGGCAGTGTGAAGAATACAAAGTCCAATAAGGAAACCAAAATCAATCCAAAGCCCAACAGAAGCCAACAGGAATCCATGCCTCCGCCACGAAAAGAAGGAATCCAAAGCCCAATAACAAAACCAAGGCGAACCCAACGCGCAATGAGAAAACCACAAGGAACTCACAGCCCAATAAGAAAGCACTCCAAAACCCAAGAAGGAAACACAAAGAGAATCCACAGGCCTTAAGACAACCAAAAGGAATCCAACGCCTAATGAGAAAACCCAAAGGAATCCAAACCCCAATACGATAACCAAAAGGAATCCAAGGCCCAAGAAGAAGACCACAAGGATTTTAACCCCCAATGAGAAAGCCAAAAGAAAAAAATCCAACGCCCAATGAGAGAACCAGAAGGAATCGAACACCCATGAAGGAAACCAGAAAGAATCTAATGCCCAAGAAGAAAGCACAAAGAAAATCCAAGGCGCAATGAGAAAAGGAACCCAACGCCCTATGAGACATAGATAATGTTTTGAAATCACAATCTCAACCAGACCTCAACGCATTTGCCCCGGCCGCTTGGTCCGGTTGTGCGAATGCATTTGCCCAACCCTCCAGGGTGGCCGACAGAGTTTCGGCGATGGACTCAGGTGAAACGCAGAGAAACACAGATGGTTTGTATCTCCCTCCAAGGATCAGTGAAGACAAATGTGAAACATGAATTATACATATTCATCCATAAAAAAAGAAAAACATAAAAACAATTCCAGAATAGAAGGTGTTGTGTTCATGCTTTTAACAAACAGTTTCTTTCAAACAAGAAGACTTGCATTCCCACGCGCTTCGGCCGAGGCCCACCCCCGAACCAGGCCCGGTCGGGTAGGGCGCATGACCTCGCGCGGTTGGTTGCCGTTGTTGGAATGAGGTGTTACAGTCCCATTTTGAGCGGTCGCGCTTTGTATCCGGGTTCAAACCAACATTTGCTTAGACCCAAAAGCTCCAAGCTTGTTGAGGGAAGAACTCAGAATGCATGAGGTATTTTTGCGAAATTGGTGGGGCACACATGTCAGCCTTGGGACCTGCTTCATGACTGCGGAGCGGGTTCCGATCGAGGATGACATGTATTGACAAACCCTCCGTTATGGATCACAGACGACCACGAACCCATCCCTGCTCGACTGATCGCAGACCATCCACGGGACTGGAATTGTTCGTTGCTTACATGGATGGGGTCATTTCATAGGGTTATATGTATTGATGTCCAACATCGTCCCCATGAGGTCTGTACCCGCGACCAGGTGGATAAGGTGGATCAGTGGACGGAAGGTTCCGTGTGGAAGGTCTTAAGATTGTTTGACCTTTTGTCTGGAACTAACATGGAAGCGGAAGATGGCCTCCGGAAACACACATCTTCCTCATACAAACAGGGGGTGCCATCAACTTCCACTTGGTTCCCAGCGGAGAACCAGTCACCTCGGATTTTTGTCTGAGGCATGCGGAGCAGGTGGGGAGCGGCATCGGCGTTGGACAGGATTGGACATGAAAGAAGGAGCCAACTCACTGGAAGCCAAAGTTGTTAACATTAAGACCTTGTTGTTGACCTTTGATATATCTCAATTGAGCTAAAGCAGCTAAAGAGCAGCTTCAAAGACCAGGATCAACCAGCATCATTTAGGACCCTCTCTTTAGGACTCAGCTTTGAGACTACACTTGAAGGTCTCAGATGAAAACATGGTTGGATCGCAGGCGCATCCATGTGCGCCCTCCCTTGCACATCCATGGGGTCTCTCTCTAGGTGCGCCGGCCGCCCAAGGCGGCGTGGAGCCAGGCGTGGTCTTTGAGCCCCGAAGGATTTCAATCTGCTCATCTTACGATTCTTACGATTCTTACGTCGCATATTTCACGATATAAGGACAAAATACCGTATATCCGTATAACTTCAATGCCGCCATTGTCGGAAAAATGTGAGTGTAGTGGAATTAGTGTGCAGTACTGTGTTTTTTCCCAATCTAAGTTTGAAGACGTAAAGCAGATGTTTGATGCTGTAGATCTAGGAATGCAGCCTACAACAAGTCAATAAGTCACCTTGAGGCACCTTGTGCAAGCTCGTTACACATCAAAGTAAGTGCTTGGAGATTCTCCTTTCTGGATTTCCTTCCTCCAAGCAGCGACGATCTCATCCGATCGGTGAATCGATCGGTGTGCCATTGACGAGGCTCCTACCTCGTCCCTGGTGCGGTGTCTCCGGGGGTCCTCAACGCTTCGGGCTTCGGCGCTGAGCCTCAGATCTGCCCAATAGGGCCTTAGGGCTCCTGGCCTCTCCTGGTGAGAAGGTGGTTGGGGTGGGCGCAAGAAGGGGGTTTAACATGCACTAACATGCACTAACCACCTTCTGAGGATATGGTTGGAGCACTGAATATTTGCAGCTTCTGGAGAACAGAGCCCAACCATTTGAAGGTCGGATGGGTTATTTATATAGGAGATCGACATCCACGATGCGGGTTGGCGCGTTTGGGCCGCTAGGCAAGAGACAAGGCTCCTGGTGCCTTGTCATTCCTTCCGGTGGACCATTCGTGTTCCTTCATCCGCAGCGTTGGTTCAAGCCAGAGTTGGTTTGCAAGACCAGCTTAGGCTGCTTAGGCAGACACAAGGACTATTATTGCAATCAGCAATGTCGTGGAGAAGACTGTTCTGATCATCCTGTTGCAGACGAAGGTATATGAAAGGACTTTGCCATCATAATCAATATCCATGGGGAGCACCAAGTGAGAGCTCAAGTTGATAGTTCATCGAGTGCTGGTGATTCGGAATAAAAGGCCGAACAAAATGAACTATGAACACAATACAACAAAAAAAAAGACAGCCAAATAGTTACTAGACTGCAGCACTGCCGGGCGAGGAGGTCATTCGGAATGCCCAATGAAGCATCACTGAACGATGATATTGGGATGGAACGAAACCCACCAAAAGCCCTTTGTGCTTCACGTCTCAAACATCCTCACGTCTCACGCCTCCATGCCGGTGACGTGGATCCGGCATGATGAATCGACCTGATGGAAGGGGATGGAGAAGGTGTTGTTTTTTTTTTTTTTTCTGGTGTGTTTTGTTCGTACACTCACAAGGTTTTCTATAAAGATCTATAAAGATATTTCAGGAACAGTGGTTTTCAAAAGCTCCAGAGACGGTTTGCGAGCAAAGTGTGGCAATGTGGATGTGTTTGCACCAGCATCCACAAGGAGAGGAGGATTCCATTTGCTCCAAGCTACTGGCAACAACACGAAGGCACTAGGCACCATAATGGTAGGTCACACACATCTAAAAATTGCAGCTTGAATTGAACACAGACCTTTGCCTGGAAGGCTACTTTCTCGCACTTTGAGCCAGTGCTGAACTGCAGGGGATGTCCATGATTGTCCATGTATCATTTACAGACAGATACTACACTACACTTGAGTTGAGTTGACACGTCAGGCTCTACTACTACACGGGGTGGCAGGAATGTCAGCTGCATGGTGCGCACAGTCAAGCGACACCGGACTCGCGTTGCCTTCGCGTTGCCTTCGAATTGGGAGATGCAAGAGTGTTTTGAAGAAAAGAATGGAACATGGAGGCAGCCTTACACCTAGGACCTAGGACTTACAGAGGGAGCAGCCTCACTATGCCTCACTTTCAATCCTATACATTGTAGCATTTCAGAATCCGTGTACTACGAATCATGGACCATCCCAAAAAAAACGCGTCCCCCAAAAACTCCCCCAAAACGTCACGTCCTCCTTTCTTTCAAGGAGTGCACCACACTGCATGCACTTTTCGCCAACGGTGGAAACCACCGCTGCACCGCTTTCCACCGAGTCAGGTTGCCCGAAGGGCGACAGCGCCTGGCGAGACATGGCCTTCAAGGCGCGGCGGCCGTCGGCAGAAGGAGTTGGTTGGTTGACTCGGAGGTGCTTTTTGGGTGACCAACTCCAGGGGTCGTGGACTGGCCAGTAAAGCGTCTGGTGGGGTCGAAGCTGCCGAGTCTTTGGGGTCGAAGACACTTGGTCTGCTTGACTCTATATTATATTCAGCCCTGGTGGTTGGAAGTGCAAAGCCACCCATATTCTTAGAAGCTTTGCATGATGACACCTTGTTGGCAGGCCTAGGGCCTAGTCACCCAACTTAGCCCTTACCGCCATCATAGCTACTATCATGGCTACTAGGGCCTTGTTCATTGACAGGGAAGGTCGCTGTTGAATCAAACTTATGCTGATTGTTGGTGCGGACCGATTGTATCACACGTCCCTCACATTGCTCCAGAAGATGATCCTGTCAGACTCAGAACAAGGCTACATATTTGATCACTTCGAATATCCTCAACCTCTCGGGTCACTTACATATTAGTTACATGATGTTACATTTTTGGGACTTTAAAGCTCTCCGTGGTCTGAGACCGCGAGCTATCGTGATGTTACATGCTCCCTCAAAAAATATTAACAGAATCCATTTCGGCCGCCCACCGGCCGCTTTTCGTGACATGCTGCGGCCTCACCTACGGGCCGCCGGACCACCGGTGCTCCGGTCTCCTCCGCTTCGGCCGGTCCCGTTCCTTGCCGCGCTGCCAGACTGTTCCGGGCAAGCCTTCGGTGCACGAGCTGCACGTGGAGGCCGAGATGCAGAGCTCCAAGATGTGGGTTTTCTTCGCTGATGACGGAGCTCCGAGTGGATGCTGCTGGCTGCCAGCCTTGACAGGAAAAACTGACTGTTGGTTTGGAGCGATTGATGTTTGATGTGTTCTGCAGGAACATGTTTCACATTGTTTCACACCGAAGACCGCCAAGCTCAAGTCCCCAAGACCAGTTTTTGGTGGGGTGGACACCTGTGAATGAAAGGAATCCACTGAAGCAGATTTGGGAGTTTTCTTTGGGAATGAATTCAGGAATCAGTCGAAGACAAAACTTGGGGCCCTCTCGAACGAAAGGTTCACAGTGGATCAGATCATGTCAAAGACTTCCCAAGTACCTGGGGAGGAATTAAGACACAGACATCATGGATCGTTTTACCATGCTTTACCCTATGTCAGTCCTCCCAACCAAAGATCAACGTCAGACCAGTTGTGCACCATGGACTCCCCCAATCGCCCGTGGCTGAACTTGTTTGTTTCCTTTGATCACCTGTCTTCCTTGAGTTCGGGCCCCAAAAACTTATCCAAGCATCTCTCCGCATCTCTTTGGCCTGAAAGTAGATGAAATAGGAGTCTTTGCTCATGTTTGGTCGAATAGGCACGACTAGGCCTCTCCCCGAAAGAGGCCGATGGCTTGGAATTCGTGGTCTGCGACATGCAGAAGAAGTATTGGGACAATCCTCCTGACTGGTACGGCAAGAAGAACTACCTCATCTCGGTGGCTCGGCCAAAACAATGCCGCACTGCTTGGGGTTCGGTGCAAACACGTGCAGCCTGTGAAAGCAGCCCATCCATCAAAATGGCATGGTTGCAGAAGGCACAGCTTGCCCAAACGAGGATTCAATTGGGACAATTAAAGGCTTGGCAAGCTTTATTGTCAACGAGACGTCTCATCAAACCGGCATCGAAAATAAGTAATTCTCTTGAATCTGTAAATGTTTTGACTCCGGAAGATGGATTCTCCCCCAAGAAAAGCACGTGAAAAAAGGTGTGTGAAATCATTTGGGCTGGACAATTGGACTGAATTCCATTCCGGCAGAACAGCCTGCGGGCGGATTCAATCCAGGTATTCAATCCAGGTAGAAAGTTTCCTGCTGTCAGGACTTCGTCCAAAAACCACGACTGGGCGTAAAAAAAAAGATACGCCTCGAAGTGTGAATCAGCTCGGGCTGACAGACTGCAGGAGTTCCTTCGTATGTGTAGACTCTCCACGGATCGTCACGGCTGTTTCGACGAACGCCGGACGAACGCCGTCGACTCCCGTCACCCCTTTCGCTCCCGCGGGAGCGAACGTACACTCGCGGCCCCAAGGAAGCTGGGAAGTACTCGCTCCGGAACGGGCACTTGCGGAGGAGACGGAGCCGGGCATCTTGTGCCTTGTTTCGATGTTTTCTGCGAGGCATGGGCACGGTGTTCTGGGGAGAGATTGCTAAAGCATATTTGTCACCCAAATCTGGAGAAGTTTCCTTTGAATGACCACCGATGACCACCCACCCTTATAAGGGACACCCAGTGAATGAAGGGAATCCTTTCATGTGCGTGTGCGTGTGTGTGTCCTATTTCCTGCAACAGTCAGTGAACAATTCTCAGTAATTTTGAACAGGGCCTGTACCTTTACTAAACATCATTATCCACTGTTACTGGTAACAGGATAGACCCAATGGGTGAGTACATGTGGGTACTGTGCATTTTGACAGGGAGACCCCCCCCGCCGGTAGACTGGTATATATCCTTCATAGTCCTTTGGTGTTCATGCTCATCTATCATGGTTGGAGTGCAGCTGAAACAACAGCCATCATTTTGGTAGAACGGAACAGTTCCTCAACACTGGCTGACGAGCTCTGTCGCCGGATTTTGTGACACCCATGAAGATCGCGGACTGATCTTTCAAGAGAACATGACCCATGCAGATCTCCAGGTTGCATGCCGTGATCACATGGAGTTTCAATAGTTTCATACAAGTCTTATCATTGTGTTGTCTCCCAGATGTCCGAGCATCCAGGCGTTGTTGATGTGGAAATTAAGCAGGGAGATCAGGTTGATGTGCTCACAGCAATACAAAAGGTCAAGTTGTTGTAGAGCTCTGGATACGCTGTTGCTTGCCTATGTCCAGGATCCGGGACACCCCGGTGCTGGTGGTGACTGATCTGGCCGAAAGCTAAGCAAGTCGGGTGTTGTTTCTTCCTTTTTTGATTGCCCATGTTATCGAAGATCTCCACATGCATATGTTCACAGCACCAATGGTCCTTTCGGTCACTTTTGTCGGAGACAAAGGAAGCTGAGCTATAAAACCACTGCCTTGATGGGGCATGATGGCCCCCCCACCCCACCCCTCAAAACGCCAACATGTGACAGTCAACCAATTGGGAATTACCATCTTTAATGAGAAAACACACATTGAACATATTGAACACTATTGTATTGAAAACGATTGCACACAATTAGAAAGACATCTTGTTGACTTCTCAAGACTCCCTTTTCAGTGTCTTTGTCCACGGCAGCGCCGGTCCCATGCGACCCGGGTCGCACCCTCGCCCCGCCCAAGGATCATACGCTGATCGGCCACGAACGGGATCCCGAGAACAAGCTTCTGGAGGTGTCGATCATCGCTCTCCGTTGTCGCTGTGGTTGTTGTGCTTCTTGGGGTGGTTGTGGTTGTGGTTGTGGTTGCGTTTGTGGCTGTGGTTGTTGTTGTTGTTGTTGTTGTTGTTGTTGTTGTTGTTCAATGATCATTGTGTGATGTTGTGTGTTGCTTGTTTTTGAGATGTTCGGATCGACTGGTTCGACTGGTTCACATGATTCATAAGACCGAAAGCCATATTATGAAGATGTTTTACAGTCCAAATTGTTGTTGTTTTTTCTCATGTATTACTAGGTCAACAATCTACAATAATATAATAGTCATGTGTATATATGTTCATTTTTGAAGTATAGGTGTGCCTGTGTATGTGTGTTTTTTGTTGCAGAACTGAGCATAAATGATTGCGATGGTAAGTTGAAAGAGTTGAGATGTGCCAAAGACCTTGACACCTTGTGAACACCTGGAAAGCCTTGCCCTTCGCCAGCAACCCGAAACCCCTTGGCCGTCAGGATTTCAAGACCACGTGGCTGGGAGAGTATGCCCCAAATGGCTCGGTGACGGCCTCGGTCCGAAAGCTCCGAAAGCCAGACGTCACAGCTGTCCATCAGACGAAGAATCAAGTCCGTGTTTGGCATTGCGGATTTGATGGGTTGTAGAAGAGATTGGAAGGGTATACGAAGGGTTACCAATGTAGAAGGGATTGGAAGAGATTAGAAGGGTCTACCAATGTTGTTGGGTTGTGCGAAGGCACAAAAAAGACTTTGAAGTTGTGAGGTTTTTGAGATAGCTAGCCATTTCAAGTTCTCACACTTTACCACCAGAACTGACAAAACATACTGACTGTACAAAAACATTGCTTCGGCACCCCAGATCTTGCTTGCTTTCCTAGGCCCTTGCCTATTCCACTGGCCGCAACAAGAGCATGGCACCTGAGCTGCAATTGGTGCAGTTTGGAACACAAATGTCAAAGCTCTCAACATCTCTCAACGTGTTTGTTTCCGTATTCTCATAACACCACCACCATGCCACGTGGCATGAACTCACAGCCCACATGCCACGGACCGTAAAGCCGCTTTGTCGGAACCCAAGGCCTTAGACGTGGCCAAAGAAAGGCACTTGCCGAGACCGGAGCTCTTGATTTGCTCCGAGCTTGGAAGAACCGACACAGTGAAGGTGTAAACGTGTGGAGGCTTTAGGCTGAAAGTGTATTGGAGATTATTGGCTTGGAATCCATGATGATCTCATATGATCTCATGTCTACATAGAAAATCTGTCTACATGCCCAGTTGGAGTTTGGAAGGTGTTCCGTCCATCATCCGCCTTTTTGGTCGTTTGGATACAGCGACCTCAGAGATGTGGACGTCCCGTCCCGTTTGGTGTCTTCCACGTGGGTCCGGAACGATGTCGTCTCAGGTGGCGTTGGCACTGAAGTCTATGCCATCCCATCGAGCCTTCCATTGTTTGACTGGTGGGAGGCCGGTGCTTCTGACGCTCGGCTGGTGCGTTCGAAGAAGAGAAACCATCTTGGTTCGTTCGGTTTGGGGGTTTGCAAGGTCATGAATTAATGAATTCTGTTGAGCTTGCCGTGGACAGGTGTGAGTAGGAGGAGACCCTCAGAGGATAGTTCTTTCTGAATGCGCTACTGTTGACCAACAGCCTGTCAGAATGTGCTTTTGCTGTTTCAATTGACCAATAGCTTGGTGTACCTTGTGGTTTCTCGCTCGCATGACAGGCAGGAGCCTCTTTGCAGCTCATGCCTGAATGGAAGCGTGCCTGGCATGGCCTTGCTTGGGACCAAATCGTACATCATGCTGATCAAATATCATCCAACATCATGTGATTCCACAAAAAGACACGGTAATTATCTCGCGGTGGTTCGACATATCGCTTTTCGGATGGTGTATATGACTCTGAAAAAACAGCTCTTGTACTCCCAAGTGCTTTGATTTCCAGCTATGAACACCCTGGGAGTCAAAGACCGGTTTCAAGACCACTGCTAGAAGTAGTAACAGGAAGAGACACGCCAGTACTGTAGTTTTGGGACTTACCATGCTTTCCACTATGAACAGCATGGTAACATGGTCCCAACGTTATTCAGACTGAGCAATCCATTCATTAATATGCTGCACCTATGCACCCCCGGTCCGAGGATCGAAGGAACAGTGCAGCCACGTGTCAATACTGCACCATGCGCCAATGGACCAAGGGGGTATGGGATCCTTGGAATGGCTTCGACCATACTTTGGGTTTGTCCTATTACCCGAAACAGTCAGTAAACACTTATTACGATTGTTTCACAAGGCCTTTACTAACCATCATCATCCAGTATTATATACTGATAATAATAATAGGATAGACCCAAACTATACTATACATGGAGTCTCCAACCTATGCTTTCCCTTCGCCCCGGAAGAGGGGCCAAACGAATTGAAGTCATGATCCCATCGACGTCCAGGAGCAAAGTGCTGGATGGCTTCGATCGCAAATACGTGGAGGAGATCCCAATAGTTCAGACACTCCATGTGTATGGCATTTATTTGTACATTGGGGTGGTGAACTTTGGGTCAATGGGGTGGCATACAGTGTCCAGTGTCCAGTCCCATTAGTCGTGTCATGGGTATTGTGTTTAGGTGGATGGTCCGAGATCGTATCTACTCCAAAAGACCCCCCAAATAGCCAACTCCAAGCAGCTGAGCTGACGAGCTCGCTTCCAGATGGTTTGCTGTTTTTCTCAGAGGCGGTGTTTCGGTGCTCAGAACAGGATCTTGAGTTCTTCATTGCGGATGCACACTCTCACTAGTTGAGATCCACTGGACAACACTGAAAGAACCTGCAGCGAAACAGCCATGAACTTCATGAAGCAGGTGGGAAAACACCTCTTGGTTGTTGCCAGGACACCCCAGCCAGCAATTTCACTGCGAAAACCGCTTGAACTCCTGTTGCTAGGGGTTTCCACGGGGCAGGGGGGTGAATGCTAGGGCCTCCATGCTTTTGGTGCACGAGCCTGAGTTTTTCCTCGAGCCTGGTCTGAACGGGTCTGGTTTCGGGTGCACCGTGCTGCTACCACCCGAAAAACCCGCCAAAACAGACCAGCGGAAAAACCATAAAACCATGGAAAAAAGAACGTGAAAAACACCACATGAAAAACAAACGGAAAAAACAACCCATGAAACAAGCCCGGAGCGACGGTGTCAGGACATCCTTTTGGCCGCCTTTCCCAAGTTTGAGCTCCGAGGAACTCCAGAGGCGCCCGCGACGCGCTCCGCTGAGGGAATTGAACCGACGTGGGCGCTCGGAGCGACAGAACGAGGTGAGTGTACCATCGTCGTCCCCGTCGTGGATTTGAGAGTCTCGCAGTCAAAGGCAGATGTTTTTGGTGTACCAAGCAGCCAAAGAGATGAGTCTTCTAAGCCCGTGAAAGTTGGGATAGATGTAGCTAATATGTACATATGATTTCACAATGATTCGATATCAGTCCAAATTGTATCAGTCCTCCAGTCCCCAGTCCTCCAGTCCCATGTATTTAAGTCGTTAACATGAGACTTTCTGCTGGCATACCCTGGCTTGAGTGGCCACACCGACATGGATTGCTGCTACGTTTGTGAAATAAGACATGCAAGATATCTTTTTGAGGTGGACGGACGCGACATGTGTTTGTGAAACCTTGTGAAGATCAGGTCATATCAGGTCCCATGGTGGCCACACCCATATGAGGATGTTACTTTGCTCGGACAGAGTTGTGTTTGTTTGCAACTGGGGAATCTCAGATTCGTGGTGCCAGGATGATCCCTACCGGATTCCGACCGCATATCAGATGGTGAGCCGTCTCAGCTGAAGTTCAGCAGAGCTTGAGCTTGAGCGAATTGAGCATATTGAGCTAGCAATGTGAGCTTTTACATAGCTTTACCATCTGAAACTGTTCAATTCAAAGCAGTCGAAGAAATCAATGTATTTGGCCCTGGCACTGGGTTCTGCCGAGGATGAGAACTTTGATGCGGGAAAGAGGACTCTGCAGGAGACCTTGGGAGAGAAATATCAGGTGGGGACGTTCCTTGCAGTTCGGTCGAGCTTTTGTTTGTTGCGCTTCAACATGGCTTTTAAGCCCATAGTAACGACAATGTGCTTTCATATATAAAAAATATAGTGTAATTGAGAATCCAGCCCCCTGAATACCACCAAAACCCTTCCGTTTGAATACCCTTCCGTTTCAGGGGGCTGGAATATTGCAGTGAATAGTGCCAACTGATTGGACTGCAAACTGACGCTGCCAGGTGATTTCCTCCGGTCATGGGGAATGGAAGCTCATCGACATTTGCTCCTCTCAGGCTGCAGCCGTTGCGTCCAGCCGCCGTTGCCGACCTGTCCAGCGCTGCCGAAAACCGGTCTTTCCCGTCAGGTCGAGACCAGCTGGTCCTTGGTCGACCAGAACACACGGTTTCATGTTGTTGGTCGAGAAGCACGGCAGGGTTACCCTGTGGCGTTCTCAAACCCTTGGATCCATACCAATGTGCTTAATTGACTCACTATACGAGAAGTACTCGCAAATACCAATGATAGGTACTGGTAGCTGGTGTTGCAACCGGATGCAAGACCATATTGTGCATTCATGATGCAAATATGATGCGCAGAGATGGTTGCTTGTGAACAGGTGTTCTAACATATATACACATAAAATAAATATTATCTTACTATTTTTGGTATTATCATTATTAATATATTATTACTATGTATGTGTGATACATGTATATATATATATAGTATATCCCCATAGGGATCCACATACCCTTCGAGAAGTTGATTGATATGTATTATTCTTCTCAATGTTCACTTTACTTGTAACTTATGGTCATTTATTTATAGGCATGTCAGATGCGAACACCAAGCCGCTGCGCCCGTTGGCGTTTCCTTTTGCGCGCCACTGCGATTCTGCGCCAAGTGTGCGAGGCAGGGAAAGGCAAGGCGCTGGAGTTTGCACAGCGAGAGCTGAAGTTTGGTCGGGGAGACCCAGACGGTGCTGAAGGGGACGGCCGGGTTGGTTTCTGCTGTGCGTTCTGGGTGCCTTTCCGTTTGGCTCTTTTCTCTGAATGAATTGTTGATGGAAACCACCCCCAACTTGGAGAAGATGGGTTGTTTATAGTTGTTCTTGTTATTCCAGATGCAGCAGTTTGCAGATGTTGTTTTGATTTTTTCCATGCATGGAGCGGGACATCCCTGCCAGCTGAGGGAATGTCAATGCATATTCATGCGCCTGCGCACTCATGCACTCTAGGAATGTGTGTAATCAGCTTTATTAGTCGAACTGATACAGAACTACCCTGATCATCTAAAGAACTTGATAGCTGGACATGATCGATTTCGGTCCCCTCTCAGGTCACATCCAGTTCCAGGTCACCATGACTTGGGTGGTGTTTAAACCCGTCCGTCGGGGTCGTCTTTGGGGGTACCCCGCAGTCGTTCCGAAGGGTTTCTGTCGTTCCGAACAAACCTGCCAGGGGCTCGGTGAACGGTCTTGTTCACGGTCCGAAGATTGTTCTCACCATCATACGTGTTGATGTTTATATAGCTATTCAGGTTAATTAAGATGTGTTTTTATGTGTTTCACTTATTAATGTTCTTTGTGTGTTTGTTCATGTATGGTCATTTTCCTGTGTCCCGGCGTGAGTTTGTCGTGCGTCAGGCTTAGTATGGTTGGATTGTTTTATGTTGTTTGATAACGACAAACACCCAATGCGGTTCGACTGACGTGCCTATGTTGATCTATGTTGGTGCACGTGAAGTTCCTCCGCGGCCCTTTCACCAGTTGGTTTTGGTATGTGATAGGTTTGTGTAGTTCGCGCGGGTGGTGGTGTGTTGCTCCTTTTGTTTGTATGTTTGTGCCGTTTTGGTGCACGCTTCAATCACCAGAGACGTTTTGGCGCACGAAGGGCGTGAACTTGTTTCTCTAGGAGATGTGAGATGTGGACGCTCTTGCATGAGGATGGTATGCATCAAACCAGTCCACTGCGTTGCACAATCGAAGCGAACGCTTTGTCGAAAGGCTTGGAAGGCGCAAGTTGGTTGTCGCTCCTGCGGATGTTGATCTTGTGTGTAATAGTGCAGTTTTGTGTGGCAAAGCATTGTGTAGTTTGTGTGGCAAAACATACAGTGCAGTTTTCGTTGTGCAACATACGGTGCAGTTTTCGTGGCAAAGCATCATGCAGTCGTGTTCGTCGCAGACGTGATGTGTATACTTCAGTAACAAGAAGCCACTAGTAACAAGGGCATCGCTACTAGTAACAAGGGCATTACTACTAATAGTAGCAAGAAGCTACTAGTAGCCATGCCCTTGTTACTACTATTATGTACTATTTTCTTTTTTTCATGTGTTCTTGGTGCAGGTGCCCTTGTGGGAGGGTGTGGTCCACGTAACCGGGGGAAGGTGAGAGGTGAGAGGTCGGCGGCAGGTCCGGGCGGCAAAGGGGGCGCCGGGAGACAGGGCGGAAGCGCGATGCTGTTTGATGCTTTTGGGCGATCCTGGATGTTCTAGATTTTGATGCATGTTTGTTCCAGATGCATGTGAGAGTTATCGGAGTTTGGCTCCTTCAAATATAGCAAGAGGGGTGCAGCTGCAGGGTGCGGACCTGCCAGATGTTGATGGCAGTGTTTGTTCTTAGTGTCACATAGATTTGTTAATTCAATTATGTGTGTAAATATGTGTTATTTAGCTATATTTTCAGTTATAGAAACAACTTAATTAATTAAGAATAGTAAGCAAACTATTTGTTATGCATGTCCCTCATTATCTGGTTGTGTCATTCTCTTGTGGTCCCCTGCTCCGGTCTCTGGCCTCATTCGGCTCCGCGAAAGCTGATCTTCGGCTCTTGATCTCATTCACTTGCCGTTCCTATATATTCATGTGCTCATCTCCAGGACTGTCCAGGTTTGATGGAATATCCGGACTGCTCATGCCTCCCACATGTGAGCCAAGATGCCAAATCGATCCGCTGACATTCGCACCCAGAACCCGGGCGAACCTTGGCCTGCGGGGATAGCTGGAAGCTTAGTGGCCGGGGAGAGCAGACAGCGGAGACGATTAACAGCGGTCCCCTCTGCAGACACTCGCCGTTTGGTCGGTTTTCGTTGGGTGTTTCATCTCTTCTCATGAGGTTTGCTTCGATGGTCGGTTCGGTCGGAACTCAGAGATGGTGGGGCGTTTACGGGTGTTTCATCTCATTTGGGTCGGTTCTGTTTAGTACA
Source organism: Durusdinium trenchii (assembly GCA_963970005.1). Taxonomy (NCBI): domain Eukaryota; class Dinophyceae; order Suessiales; family Symbiodiniaceae; genus Durusdinium; species Durusdinium trenchii. The sequence goes on along the minus strand of CAXAMN010022328.1, from coordinate 31,527 downwards.
AAAGTGAGTGACACTTTGCTGCTACACTCAGCTGCTCACATCAATCAGCTTTGGGAGAATGTGTAGGTATAAGCATGACCTCATGCCAGCTTCCAGTTTGTCACAGGGATCCAGTCTGTTTGAAGCCTGTTTCACGCCTCAGGGGGGCATGTGGAATGTTTGATCTCCAGTCCTAGGGAATGAGTCGCACATGCAGGTGTTGAGTGGATATTCCAAATTCTTCGTGTAGCATGATGGAACCCATGTGAATCTTCCACTCATGCACTAGGGCTCCAAGTACCTTCGGAGGTACTTGGAGCCCTATAGGGATGGTCTTCCATTCTCGTTTCCGGTGCGACTCGGTTGAACGTCGAACCGCTCGAAGCTGCATCAAAACGGTCGCAGAGGTGGCAACGACGAGCTCATGTTCCGCTGCGACGGGAGCTACGGAGCAGGGAGACACGGTCTGAGGAGACGGTGGTTCCGACGAGCTGCGATGGAGGAAGAAACTGCTATCAGGAATTGGCTTGCACCAGGTGTCAGGCATCATCAATGGCATGAACATTAGCCATCAAGACTAGACTAGCATGCTAGATCTAATATCTTGCTTTGTTTGCATGATTTGAGTTGCCTTTACATGACACGCCAGTGAAGTCGCGAATGCGCCCAACAGTATGTTGCGGGAGTCACCGATGGAGTTTCAGGTAGGAGACTGCCGGTTCCATTTGCCATACCACCCCTTCAAAAAGCGGATCGAAACGCAGCCATGTCGGACCATGTCGGTCGGTTCTTCCCGCTAATGAAGTGAACAAATTGCGATGGGATCAACTGGTAACTTGTACCAAGAACATGATGAACTTGAATATTATAAACACAGATGTACTTGTACTCCTAGTAAACTCTACAACTACCAGAAGGCTTCAGAGACGTCATGCAGATACTATTTGCTGTACGCTTTTGCTCAGAGCAGTTCTTTTCCATGACCTGCGCAGGTGATGGTGGCCAACTCTTTGCCAGAATTGGTGGAGGCGATGACCAAGAACGCCCAGGACAGCGTCCTGGCCAAGGGAAAGACGTGCGGGGCCTGAGATGCGGGCTGCGGGGCTTCAAGAACCATCAGTGTATTGGAAACCATGAGACTGCGTGACCCTCAAAAAGAGAGGACGTTTCCTGCAACCTACTATTTGTAGGGTCATTCTCAAAAAACCCGGTTTTTTGAGTCTCATCAAAAATCCATGTTTGCTGAGAAACCATTATGTCATGTTTACAGACGGTCTTGCCCTTTCCCTTTTCCTTTGCCTGCTTCCCTGCTGGCGTCTTCGTGGCTGACGACGGCCGAATGTGAGCTGCACATCACCATACCATGAGATTAAACACATGTTTCAACATATTTCCATGGAGTATGATGCCGGGATCAAAGACACACATTCAAAGGTTCAGCCCAACTGATCATGAATTAGAAACTTCAAACACTGTCGGCTGGCTGCAAAAGAACGTTGAAGCACTCTGTGAGAAACAGCTCTGGGATTGCAGCGGCGGCTTAACCGCGCTGGCTTCCCAATGAAATCCTCTTGCATCTGTACCGCCATCACTAGTGGGGATAATACCCACTGACTGCGATCAGATTCTTTCAACATTTGTATCCATGTATGGTTCAAATAGTGAAATTTGGGCTGCATGGGAAACCTTTTGCTCCGGCTTCGAAACGCCAGCCATGCCAACTCAGAGTAGACCTGAAGAAACTTGATGCCATTCAAGGCAATTGCCCTGGCTTCCATTCGATCCACCCACACTCCATGGTGGTAAAGGCTGCGAAATGCAGTGTTGATGGCGTTCACTGCAGTTGCCTTACAGGTAGCTGAGGGCATCAACACGTGCATGTCCAATGTCTTACCCGAAAACAGGATAGGGCCTATGACAACCACATCAAAATTTTATTGTGGTCAAGGTGCAATTTTGACCAGCGTTGGGTCATGAACTCTTCCAACAACATGCCGGTCACAAAAGTCTTCAAGAAACATCGCAAGCATTGTGGTTTGATCTCCTTTTGGCCAGTTCCCTTTTGGACAGTTCTGCTGATTTGTGGCAACGCCAAACATCTCAGCAGTCAACTTCTTGTAGTAGGCATGGAATTTCCGTTGCTTGCAAAATGCACTGAACTCATCAGTCAATTTTTCAAAACGCTCCCCCCCAGCTCGATCCAACCAGTAAGCTGTCAATGATAGACACCACTGCGGAAGAAATGAAATACTTTCCAGCTCCCAGATGAAAATTGTGGAACAAATCCATTTGGAAGAACCGCTCACCATTTGGATTGTCCAACTCGCGGGGGATGTCCAAGAATGGTGGCCTGATGGTCCAAGGGCACAACACCTCGACAGTTTGTAACCATGTGGGGTTACTACCAAACTCCTCACATTCCACACGTGGTACCCAATCCTCCTTCCCAGCGCAGCAGGCATGACAAACGCCCACGCCTGCAGTCCTGCTTTGTGCTTTCAACGGTCTATGGTAAAACGACCGGTCAAAGTGGCCTGCCTTGACAAGAAAAGGGCTATCGCCCTTACAAGCCACACAGCATGCCCAAAACTGTTCACTTTCAACTTTGAAGCCGTCATAGAACAAGGACGCATAGTCCTTGGCAAGGGCCTCCATGAGCATGTCAAAAGCCTGTGGAGTTTCCTTGTAGACGGCTACAGGCATCAAAAAATGAATGAAATGTGTAAGGAACGCGTTTCCCACCATGTTCAGCTTCATCGGGTCATCCACTCCGCCAACCACAGTTGGATTCAGCTTACCTGGATCTGTCATCCGGCAGCCGTTACCCAACAAACCATGGGTAGACGATATCATGACTTGCAGCTTTTTGTAGCCACGACCCTCGTCGCCGTGATGCAGCAGAGGCAATGTCCTGGAGCAATCCAACAATCCTTGCTGTTCTCTCTGATATATTTCGTGGGTTGGAGCCACTGAGCGATAGCGATCCCAAAACTCGCGCAGCAAGGGCTGTACTTCTGACAGCTTCTGTGATCCAACCACTAAGTTCAATCTATCAGTCTCTGCTAAGTACTTCATCCAATCGCTGCATTTGACGAAAGGAAACCGCTTCTTCGATGGCAAATCGATCCTGCTGATCTTCACTGGCAAAGCTTGACCAAACTCTCTAAAGACACGATGTGCTCCATTCTCTGAATGGTGCATATTCACATTTGCTAGCGCTTGCATCCCCTTGCTCTTCACTCTGGTCACTCTGGCTTGGCGAATCACATCTCGACAGGAGACCTTGGGCCGGCGAAGAAAATCATGAACGAAAAGTTCATCAAAAGAGGGGGGAGATGGTGGAGGGTCAACTGAATATGCTCAAAACGATCTTCCCTGGTCGGTTCAGCTGCTGGTAACAAAGCGCGAGCATGCAAGCCTTTTGAGAGCGTGTTTGATGCACAGTAGCAGGACAGCGTTTGTTGCCTGCCCAGACGAGTGAATTACATCGGCAAACATGTTTGAATTTCACCAAGCGCTTCCAGAAAAAAGCACAAACTAGTAAATTGGTTTTCTCCCATCGGCACGGGCTCCAACAATGTAAACAAAATGGAGATCCTCATTGTTGGAAGTTGGCCCATCACCTCCAAAGCGTTCATTTCGGCAGCCGGCTTCACCCATGTGTTTGGATATCAACGCGGCTTCCAACATTTGAGCAAGGCCCATGTTGTCAGTAACATGGACCAAACTCATCTTGGTGTAGTTTCCCAAGGCATAGAAATGAAATCTCAACAGCGGATTTGTTGTCAATCCAATCTTGTATACACACACAGCTTTATTCATTTGACATCTAAAGCACTCTACTTGGGTGAGACATCTTTGCAAGATGGTCCCAGCCGTGCTCTTCTTGCGCCTGGTCTCATCTAAATATGAAACCCTCAGACCATATCTAGTGAAAAGTTGTTCCTTTTCGAAAAGGCTTTTGCAGCTAGAGTACACATCTCTAAGATGGTCAGGGTCACAACTTGCCATTGTGAAGCCATGGCAGTCAGCAGGCCCACCGTCCTTCGCAACAACCTGAGATGAAAGGGCTAGGGAATGCTACGGATTTAGGGCTTTCATGGCAAAGGGCCAAGGACCTTAACATAATAAGATGCTTTCTAAGTAACCGACAGGTACAGTGCAATAAAACAGATGAGAACCGGTCAGTCAAGCCACTTCCCACCTTTCTTCCCTCCGTGGCAGGCACAGCGCACTAGATCTGATTTTGTGAAATCCTTCAACACGTTGACGTGTTTGTGTCCTAGAAGAGCTGATAGGCCTCAGGCTGTTGGTTTTACTTCAATTGCAAAACATGTTGTTTTAATCTATACTTGAAGCTTCAACAGCACAAGAGGGAGACACGTACAACATGGGTGGACTAAATTCCATGTTCATATAAATCAAGTCACAAACATGGAGGGCAGCGTTGTTGACCAGTCACGGGGCAGGTGTAGGTAAGGAGATCTCGTAGTTCATCTTCTATTGTTTGATCAAAGTCGCTGCTGGCTTTCCGCTTGCAACCATAGCCCATGATCCATGCAGGGAAACAACCATACGAATTAAATTGATCTGTAAACATGCAGCAGCATGTCGATCCACATATGTCAATGTTGCACGTGTGTCTTCAACTACAAATTGGAGTATGCGCATCTTGCTGGATCTATCCCTTCTTGGACCCCAGACGCCATTGCCAACCATCCTGGCTAGCCCATCTAGCTCAGGTTCTGGACCACCACCTGGCGCTGGCAAGAAGAGAGCAGGAGCTATTAACCAAGGGGGGGAGCTTGGAGGTGGCTGGTGTGGGGGAAGATGTCACGAGAAGCTTGCGTAGCAATCAATGTTTTTTTCCACGGGGGTTCAGTGGCCTGTATCATGGCCCAACATCTAACGGCTTGCAAGTGAGACATGCGAATCAAAGCACCTACAAATGCTGTTGATCACATGTGAGTCAAATTATTGAGACCCCATGTGCATAGCACCCTCTCTATAGTCGCTTGGACTTGGAGGGAAAAGCAAATTTGGACATACATCTAGTGCCCAGAAATTTCCGATCACGTGAAATCCACGGGCATCGAAAAAAGACCCAGTACACAACTCAAGCTCCAGCTTCAGCTTCCTTCTTGGCACGTTCCTGCTTCTTCAAGGCCCTTTCCAAAGACCTAAGATAGACCAGTAAACGTGGTACATGCATTGTTCATGTAGGTTACGCCCTATAGTGCCATGACATCATGAAGCATGCATATGCATGCAACTTGTTTATTGTTTTTTAGAGCTCCAGTTTCAGGCAGGAAAAGTATATGCCATGTGCAACTCTCGATAGGACCTGACTATGCATGCACTTGCCGACGAGATTCACAGCCTGCGCCTCAACCGTTTGCAACTGAGCAGACCTCAGATAAAGATTGACCCCATGCATATGGTTTTCTACCTTTTTTTTGTACAAACATCGGTGCCCAAACACAGGATTCAATAGCGAATCCCATCAACAGGATCTGTCCAAGTGGAATTGAAGATTTCAACCCCTGTTGGCCCCTAGTGCAAACAAAGCTCGCTTGCATAGCAGCCCGCATGAGACCGGTGATCTTCTGCCTTTGCCTTGCACGCGCACTAAAGAATATTGATATAACTGCGGTTCAGCAGCATGGTGTTTTTATGATATCAATGTGTTGAAATCGATGTACTGCAATGCCGCTATGATGCTCTTCCGAACGTTCCTTCACACCTGTCAGCTCCATGCGGCAGGCGACAAAGTTGTCGTAGGTGAGTTGGGCCTTCTCAAGCTTCATTTCCACGGCCTTGATGGACCTAGAACACACAATTCCAACCAGTTGTTGCTACATGCATACCGTAGATGCAAGTTGCATATGTGCATGTGCGTATACGTGCGTGCATGCATGATTCATCTCAGACCATGCTGCATGCAGTCAATAGATCCCAGGATCATTTTGCTGAGGCACTTGGCGACGCGACAATCTGATGAGCCTTTGGAGTGAGGATCCAGGCGGGACATGAGGTCGGTCACTTTGGACAACTTCTTCAACATGTTATCCTCAAACTCCTTCTCAGTCTTGCGGACCTGGGTTTGGGCACAAATACATGTTAAAGTATACTTGCATGTTCATGAAGGGGGGTGGAAGTGGCAAGCACTGTCACAGGACCATGCCACGTACTATATTCATGGAGTTATATACATAGTATCGGCCGGGTAAATCTAGCCCTAACATCATGGCACAAACGCTGACTGAGACAACTTTCAAGAAACAGCGTCCAGTGAAGACATATCCTCCACTGGTTCTTCATCATCTCCTTCAACAGCCAAGAACCCCAAGGGCAAAAAATCACCTTTGAGTCGTAGTTGGCGATCTCCATGGACCTACGGCAATTGTTATAGATCATATCATCTCTCATCGGCATGCAGACCTTGAGAGTTTATATTCAGTATATCCATGACTTATTCCACAAGACATAGCTTCAAGTATCCAGCCTTCGCTGTCTGCGTATGGGTTTCAGTCTCTGTCACGCTGCGCTTGTTGCTGGATTGGTCTTTGAAGTCGACATAATACTTGTCCATCTTGTCAGAATATTTGTCCTTCCTAAGGCGAATCACACGAAGGGACAATGTATTGTGTTCTTCACATCTTTGTTTGGGATTGTTTGGGAACTTGCATACGATTACCAAAAATAATTGACGTGTGCTCTTGATGCAGTTAAGGATCTTGACAAGAGCTGGCCTTTTTTTTGCAAAAGGCAATAACGTCTGCAATGTACTTCCTTACACGCATTGGGTCAAGAATAATGAAAGTCAAAAGGGAAGCAAAAAGCTGTAGGGACATTGTTTTAGGTTCAGTGTTCATGTGGTGAAACTTGAAGACGAGTATCTTGCCCCATCCCAAAGTGTTAGCCATTTCCTCTACGTTGAACCACCCAGAAGTCACCTCCTGCTCCTTGCTGTGCTTTCGTTCCAAGCACTTGGTCACGGTGTTAATGAAAAGGTCCTGGAGGCGGAAGATTGGGTTCATGTGGGTTTGGGAAAGTCTCCTGGTGGAAGTGTTAGAATGGACATGAGCACAGATTTCATCACACTGTTCTTTGAATGGCATTGTGTCCCTCAGGGAATGGTTTCACCCTATTGTTAAATATGCAAATGGCCAAGTGATATCGCGTAAAGCAGACCATATGCATGGGCACAGCAGTCCTTCTTTTCACCAACCTCTTGAAACAAAGTCGAAAGCTCATCCCTCTGAGCGCCGCCTGCTGCCCACATGTCGTGAATCTCCTTGGGTACGTGGCATTTGCCACTAGGCTTCACTTCGCATAGCCGTCGCAGTCGAGCGTTTCTCGCTTCCTCAATCAAAAGAAGAGACCAGCTAGCTTACCTGTGTTCACCCCACGCATGCCACAGGCTCTTTGCTAGCTGTTATATGCTATGTGTCCATCTTATATATTTCATGATCGCACCTCATGAGAACCTTAGTTGCCTTAATTCAAAAAAGGTTCTTCCGACCCTGACTTCTCATCGGCACTGGAAGGTGTTGCCGATGCACTGCTGCTTGGAGCTGTGGGCGATCTTGCTTTGGGCCGGGCTGGGGGTGTGGAGTTCACATGCGCAGCTGGGTCAGCCGGGGCAGCTGGGGTGGATCCCATATTCTGCTTCAGCTGGGAAATCACCTTCATGGCCTCCGCTAACTGCTTTTGAAGTTCAGTTACATCGGCTACATTATTTTCCTCCTGGGCAACGACCAAGGTTATCCGAAGCACAAAGCTACAGTGATCATGGTAGTTCTTTTGACGTGTTTACTCAAGACTGTAGGCAATGTCTCCTGCGCTGGCGGGGGAGGAGCTGCCTTGCTCTTAGCAGCCGTGGGGCTTGCCCTTTGACGCACACCCTGACAAACCATGACATGCATAGACGACCATCGTAGCCATGATGCAAATCAAAAATCAACTCAATGACATTCAACAACCCATTTGGTCGATTGTTGTTCATGTTTCTTTGTCACATGCATGGTATGCATGCTGGCAAACCAGTGATCTAGCTTGTATAGCGATCATCGAATAAAGAATCAATGCACTTGAATATTTTTATCTTAGTTAATTGTTGAAGCACCCTGGCCTTCAACCGCTAGCTCCAACACAAAATTGAGACAAATGCATATATGTGCAGCACATGTTTGAGACTGCCCTAGCTTCTTTAGATCAAAGCAACCCCAACTATTAGCCTGCTCCGGAGGCACTGCACCACGTGTTCGCTTCGACGGGGCAGCAGGTGCTGCAGCAGGAGACGCGCTGCGTTTCCGCGACTCCTCCAACTCAGCCTCCGTTGCCTCAGATGTTTGGAACCCTCCCTGAAAAGCAACAGCAATGCTTTAAATTGGGGCCAGCTCTACACTCATCTTTGAGAATATAGTATATGTCAATAGGGATGGGGTCCCAGTATAGTCGCTATACAGGTACATGCCATATACTTTTGGCTCAAGTGCCCAACCAGGTAAAAAGGAGCTTTAGCGCGCGAGCTTCATGTTGACCTAAGAGCTAGAACGGGGCCAGGGCACACCTTTCCATCCGTTCGCAGGTTATCAGCCGTATCCAGACTCCTCTGAGCTGGGTTCGAGCTGCGGCCTTACAAAACACCATCTAAACGCACACGCATCGGATAGATCAGTTACCCTCAGTCACTCAAGATGGACCAATCCGACGCCAGCACTGCATCTTTTGGGGCAGCTGCTGCGGCCGCAGATCGGTTGAGTGCATCACACAACTCTAGTCCAGGTACGATCGAAGTGGAGACTCTGACAGCGGTGAGAGAAGGTGCGACAGGTAGAGCACGAAGTCGTTCCCCGTCAACGCACTCGACACCACCGTGGGGGACACCGAGGTCAGACCGTAGCACTAGGGAGACAAGGAGGAGGACTGACACCGGAGCTGTGAGAGTGTTAGCATTGCAGGATGGGTCAGCTGTACCAGTGCCGTCGGACAGCGAAGCTGGAGATCGAGCAAGGGCAAGCACTGACAACCTGCAACTAGCACGGGCCGATGGAGACCTGAATGCGAAATGTGCGCAACTACTTGCCGAAGTGCATATGTTGAACCACCAAAACGCATGGATGGTCGAATGTGAGCAGAGACAGAACCAGATTA
>CAXAMN010022328.1:0-12389 GCA_963970005.1 Durusdinium trenchii | reverse complement strand
GCTACTATGGCATAGAGGTATCCGATGTCCAGGAAAGGAAATTGAAGCTCTTCGAGGACCAGATCCGAGCGGGAAACCCAAGGAACGTTGAGCTCATCAAGGACTACATTGGCTTTGTCGGCGCTGACTACATGCGACAACTCACGAATGGTTGAGCATTGGGGTCATGCCGACATACCACTGCCGGTACTTTATGTACTGAGGGATCTTGGGTAATTCATGATGACCGTTTTGGCATCATGGGAGTGAGATAGGATTACGTATCACACCGTTGGTAATCGCATGATACCATAGGTAGGTGCACGTTTTCCGCTTGTAGCTCCATTGCCTGTTTGATCCGACTTTCAAGCGAATGCAGGATATTTTGCTAATTCAGTTCAATAGGACATACTGGTTGACCTCCAATGCACTTTTGAGAACGTGGTTCGTTCTCCGATCTTTACATCCACTCATCTCCCTTCCCCGTCGAAGTACGGATGTGGGGGGTGTCAATAGGGATGGGGTCCCAGTATAGTCGCTATACAGGTACATGCCATATACTTTTGGCTCAAGTGCCCAACCAGGTAAAAAGGAGCTTTAGCGCGCGAGCTCCATGTTGACCTAAGAGCTAGAACGGGGCCAGGGCACACCTTTCCATCCGTTCGCAGTATAATATCCTGAACTTGCAATCACTGTACCACACAACATGACCTCAATACTCGTGTGCATGTATGTCAACACCCATTGCAGGGAGTACAATGAGGATGCGGGAAGGCATTTTTGGGAAGGAGTGTGCACCCTGAACAGGCATGAGAGTCCAATACTTAGAGGCGCCCACACAGATCCACCAAACCTTTGTGTCAAGACGCTGGTAAAGTGTCGTTCTCAACCTCTTCAGGGTGTTCCTGGACCATGATCCAATGAGGGAATTCTGGGGCAGCGTGTGTGGAGTTGGAACGGTGCCTACAAAGCACATGTTAGTCGAATTAATTGTGGTGTGCAACAAGGATTTCAATTGATGCACACATGTGTCCTCATGATGCATCGCATCAAGCTCCTTCTGCAAAGCCTTCAAGGGTCAAACACTTTTTCACGATGGAATATGGATGGGAAGAAACTGCCATCTACAAACAGGCAACACGCCTTCATCTTGCTGAGCAAGGCTGTCTTGGTAGCTGATGTGGCGACTTCTTCATTCTTGACAGCAAGCAAAGCTTCGTTGCCCTCTTGGAGCTCAGAACAGCTCCAAACACCACTGCGCAAACGAGAGAACGACATGACAAGAGGAGTCAACAGGGCCAATCACTATACCGAAGTGCTGTGCTGCAAGAGAAACAAGCATTGCAAGAGGTGTGAGACGCTGATGGAAACTCCAAGTCTATTTGCTGTCAACACACAAGTCCATGTTTGCAGCAACACTTAAAGCCAGCATCGCATACACCTTTTTCAACGTGCTTGAGACCCTTCAACCTTTAGTGATTGGACAGCATCTAAGTTCCAAATGCAATCGGAAGCCCCTGGCAAGCCCTGTTATCTGACAAAACAAGGTCAACTCTGTAAAAACCCGATGTTGGAATTACGGGCGGATTACGGGAAAAATACGTAAAAAATTACGGGTTTTTATGGGTCGTTTACGGAAATCCACGGGTTTTTTTACGGGTACGTATTTTTTTACGGGTCATTAGGATCAAAAAACCTGGTTATACGCCTAGTGACTATGGAAGGTATCAAAAATGTTCCAAAAGTGTTCAACACATCCAGGGTCATACACTCCGACATGAATTGCCTAAAGATCTGAGCTAGTAATCCAGCTCAGAAAGAACACCCTGCCACTCACCCTGCCCTAAGACAGCAGGATGGGACGCCAATCTGGTGGGATCACCAAATTGTAGTTACCTTTCAGGTACTCCAAGACAGACATCATGTCGGCATCATGCCACATGTCGTCAAAATTTTCGCGGCGATAGAAATCCCAAGCGTCAAACTCCTTGGGCAATGTCTCTGGAATTGCCCTGCAAGCCTTCCGCAGCCTGGGAAGGATCCGCATATACTTCATGCCGAACTTCATGGGGTAGTGCCTTGGATCGAACGGGATCGAAGCCGCGGTGAGCTGGAGGGGTAAGAATTGAGGGCTGTGGTCCAGAATGGTTTTCCCTTTTTCAATTCCCCTGACATCAAGCTATATGTGGCAGTAACCGTGTCTGCAGTATGTGCTTGGCACATGTTTCATTCCACCACCATATAAACACCAACCAAGGCCGAGAGAACACAGGTATGGCCCAAAACATGCATGTATACATTGCGCCGCTTTAATGTCCAATGTTGAGGGAAAAGTGTGGGTTGACACACACCGAGTCGAATGAAACCAGTTATGAGTAATGTAGTTGGCAACATGTAGTCGAGGCAACAATGGCTATAGTACCATTTGGTGGATGCATAGGATACAAAAAAATTGACCTAATTTGTTTGCAAGAAACTGTGAAGCTTTGAGCTTTTTCTTGACGCCTTGAAAGGATTTCTTCTCCACACCATCTTTGGTTTTGACAACAACCTTCGTGGTGCGGTTTCGTTGGTATTCTGGGTCCTGGTAATTAAAGCACAGCTTCCCCAGATCAAAGGCGCCGATGGCCTTTGAGTTACTGTACATGACATGCCGTTTTGGAGTTTTGCCACCGTAGGCCGCCATCCACCACCGTGCGGCATAGACCTAGGGCCACAGTGGAGTTCCTCTCCAAACTCCCAAAACACATCCAGTTAGATGGTTCAAATCTCTCATGAACTTTGGGTTGTACCTGTGTAGGAGAACAAAGAAGTCAAACACAGGAAGTATAAATAATTGTGTTTGATTCAGAGCAGCAAGCTAGCTATAACACCAACAAATCCCATTGATTAACGACAAGGATTTCAGGAATTGATTGGTGTTCCACTTTACATGTGTGTGCGGCAATTGTCCCAGTTGTCGTCAACCTTTGTCGCAATTTGTGGCACATATGTTTTTATACATCAGCTAGGGAACCTGGAAGGTTTGAAAAATCTGCATCATCCTGGGGTGCCACCGCAGAAGCGATTGCGATGGTTGCTCCACGCACCACACACCTCCCAGGGCTTCGATGAGCCATATCAGGATGGCAATCCTGAGGAGGAGACTTCGTGGGAATCGGGAGTGGGCTTGCAAGGTAAGGTGAAAGTCAATCTACGGTGCACATCACTCAACAGTCTTCAGTGGGCATGAGAAAACGTATCGAGTTTCAGGTTTAAACATGCAGTGTCAGGGAAGGGTCATCACATGTGTTTGTCAAAATGTGTAGGTCAACTTGCAATTGATGTTATACTTGGAACCAATGGCGCTACACAGTTCTGCTTAGCCTAGCCACCTGGAAACCATCATATTTGCATCACGGATGTATCCAAAATCTTGGCACCCAAGAGGATGGCATTTTTTGTCTCTTGGAAGTGCCCTGATTAACTGGAATCCACGAGGAACAGACCACCCCCCAGATGCACCACGAAGTTCCCAGGCTTGCTGTTCAAGATGGTCAGGATGGCAAGCCTTAAGTAAAAACCATGGTGTCAAACGCACATTGTGGTCAGAACTGTGTCATGTTGTTCTTGAAGCCAATCTGCTCATTGGGGGTTCTATAAAGAAACACCGACAAGTAACGCCATCCCAGCGGGTTGGAGAATGTCCATGAAATTCTGTTTTTTGTGTGGTGCATCCCAATATTCAATGTCCAATGATGCCACATCATAGCCACCGTCCCGCATTGCCCTGGAACAAGCCCCAGTGCCAGCGAAGAATTCGCAGAATGTGAAGTCCTTGGATCACACAGTCTGAGTTTCTGACTAACCCCAAATCCCATACCCTATATTGAAACTAGCAGAATTCAGCATGTTTGATATTGCTTCCACTACAGGCCAGTACAATACACGCACACCTACATGGACCAATTGACTTGGGAATACGGACAAGACACCTGCTGCAGAACCAAGACATTCTGCGACCACATGAGGAAAAGCACCGCCAGGATCAGCACCTCCAAGAAAGTGTGGAGTCTCAGGTGGACTGGGTTACCTTTGGGTGTGCCGGGGAAAGGAAAAAGATAAAAGACTGCAGCGACCTATCTATTTTAATTTAACGTGATCCCAAGGATGGTCAAGACATTTCTGCTGCACAAAGTCAATTGGTCAACCCTCAAGACCAGCTGTCATGTAGTACACTTCTTGATGATTGCATCCCGTGTTTTTCCGGAATAGATCGACACATTGTTCAAAGTCGAGACAGGAATCTGTTTTGTATGTTTGCAAGATTTATTGCTGCTTCTCCTGTCATCTCCCATATTGTTCTTTTTCTAGGAGTGCACCTTAGGAGCTCTGCTCTTTGTGAGTGACCACACCACATGGTCCAGAGTAAACCACTGGCGACCCGCCATTGCTGCCACACCAAGACAGGTGTCACAACAAAGGCTACGGAGCTCAAGTTGCTGCCACAAGAAAGCACCAAACGGTGGATCTCTCAGTCTCTTGCTGTAGGTCTTAAAATCCAGAGTTTGGAATACGCCTTTCAAGCTCAGCTATGATTCACACAGGCAGCAACGTTTCATTGCTATACAAGCCGACGATCAAATTTGATACTTGGTTTTGGCATGCAACCCCATCTCGATTTACAATTGCTAGCATCCAAAACAGGTTGTGGATCATGGTTCGCTTTCATGCAACAAAAGTTGGAGATTGCTGGACTCTCTCAAACCATGTACCCAGCTCTGAAACGGCTCAAGATCGGCCAGGACGACCCTCCGGGTCAATTTGACTCCCCAAACGCAGCGCCCAGGCTTTCCGCTTCAAAGCCATGCTGCCATGAGACCTGGGAAGGCAAGTGGGAGTGGCAGTTCCGATCGACATGAAGGGGATCCCAGAAGGATGTGTGGCACTGTTTGTTTTGCACGTAGGTTGCATGTGTGTGTGTGTGTGTGCACGTGTGCCTTTTTGTGTTAACAAAAAGTGGTGAGTCTTTGTTGGGCCACGTGCCATAGAACGCTGCTAACAAAAAGACACGATCCCAGCACAATTGACCATTGTTATTTTCACATCCCTTTCTCAAATCCTTGTCGCCAAGACGTATGGATCGGGCAATGGCTTGTGCGTAGCAAGCTTAACTTGTGGCTTGCACCCCCGGCAATTGCACACTATGTGGCACACAACAGGATAGCCCAAATCATTCTTGAAATATACATGCTCCGCATGAATGCACATGGGTAGAGGACAGTTCCCGACAACAATTAGAAGTCTTTTCCAAATCAACAATTTCACTTTAGCTATAGTAGAGTGCCACCCTTCATGAATACCACGTGCAACAGCCTGATCCTTACAAGCTCTAGCTCTAGGACCACATAGGTCATGGATAGCGGCTTCGAATTGAGATACGATTATCTAGTTGCCACAGATGCAGTCAGTACTGCATCAACGTGAGGATTTCCCCACGTATATTATTATCCCGGCAGCACTTCAATGTGTTGTTCCACACACATTCAGAATCTAAATCACCACAGTATGGTCACCAAGATTGAAAACAAAAGTTCACAGGTGAACTCAACAAAATTACACATATTGCTTATTTGCATTCAAAATGTTTCTGAAACATGACCCCTGAGGTGAATGCAAAACAAAATGCCAAATTGGCTGCTCAAGCCGTGAAATCCTGTGGAGCCACCTTCCACTTCCACAAGTCTCCGCACACATGAATTGCTTCAGCAAGAAAGCCGCGGAACTCTGCACTTGAATCATGGTCCTGGTTGGCAACATCACCACCAGATTGGGCCACCTCAGTCAACTTGCAGCATAAGGCATTTGATGTTTCTAAGTTATAGGTTCTTGATTGGAATGCGTTAACAGCTAGGATAAATTGTACACGAGGTAAATGAACTATTGCGCCAATCATATGTGTTTGAAATTAACTCATGTATGCAGTGGAACCTGCACGATCCGCGTGGCACAGCCCATGAACAATGCGAGATCGAACACACACCCATGGTGTAATGATCATGAATGCAGTCATCTACAGCAACTACCAAAGCTCCATAAAAATAGCTCGTTCACACATGCGTGTACACACACATGCACAGAGACAATTAAGAACCTGACATACATCAATGTAGCCTCCAATGGAAGTCCAATCCGGCCTGAACCACTTGAGCTGAATGAGAGGAGATGCCTCTTGGCTGCCTTCTCAACAAGGCCAACCCGTGCTTTTCCCCAGTAGACGCTCAAGGTGTAGTGGGTGAACTTTGGAAGAGTTGCCCGGGTAGGTTCTGCATACATAGCTGCAAAAAGCTTGAGCAAAAAGTCCCATCTGCCCGGCACTGCGAGGAGGTTCGCGATGTCTTCACGAATGCTTTGCACCTTGTTCGCGGGAATATGAGACAGGTCTCCACCAGGTTGAGGCATGGGTGGCACCTCAGGTGCAGGAGCTGGCAAAGCAGGCACTGGATCATCCGGATTGTGAGGAGGCTCGACAGGCTCTGCTGGCTCTGCCGCCGAAGCTCCACCATTGTTGGGTGCACTGACAGGTTCACTCTGCACCTTTCGACCCTTGCGCTTCGGGGCGGCATCGGCCTTGGCTTTGGCCTTGGCCTTTGGCTTCGCAGTAGCCTTCCTTTTCCTCGAAGTCGATGGTTCAGCTGGTGTGGGCGACGGTTCTGCGGGTGGAGCCCCTGCTTCAACTGGGGCTGGGGCCTCAGCTGGCCTTGAAGCCTGTGCTTCAGGTGGTGCATTGGCCGATTGTTCCACCGGCGCTCTGACTTCAATCGTAGGTGCTGCGGCATCAGGAGGAGGACCTTCAAGAGATTTCCCTCGCCCTCGCCCTCGTCCACGCCCCTTCCCCTTGCCTTTCGGAGCAGGTCCTTCCAACTTGCCACCGCTCTCCTGAACTTCACCCCCACCAGCTCCCAACTGCATCCGTCGGGTGAGTACCTGCATGAGGCGCAAGCTAGCCCACCCAAAAACAACAGTTGAGATCAACATCAGTGATACATCTTATAAAAAATTGCACCAATTCAAAATGAATTTGCAGGCGCGTAATGTGCTTTGGCTTTAGCTTCTATACCCGGCCACACAAACACAGCACATGCACCAGAAAGACGAGTGGCAGGCGCTTCAGGAGTTGAGGCCAAGGTAGGCTTCACTAAAGGCGGAGGCTGCAACTTCTGATCCTCGCTCTTGAGCTGCAAGGCAACATGCACCGGAACACAACCGTCCTCAAGTTCCATAGGAACTGTGCAAACATTGTCGCCACCATATGGCAGTGACTCAGCCACTTGCCAAACCTCTGAAGCTTCAACTGGAGTTTTCTGATCTCCAACTGGATGGGCTGACCTGAAACAAAGGCTTAAGTCCCCTCAAGTCTTCAAAAAAGCATTGGTGCACGGGAACACGATTGTAAGTAATGGAGGGTTCCAGGATTGAAACATATGCAATCCACATTGCAAATCAACAAGTGCAGGCATAGGCAGGCTCAAGAGAACTATACATGCATGAAAATTAAGAAACCTCCATCAACTTCATGCACGAGGGCCAAGAGCACGTGCGTGCAATCTTTCTAAACTAAAGTGGGTTGACTTGCAAAAAATGCTGAACAATCTGAGGACAAAACCTGGCAGGGACATCATCAGTTTCCATCTTTGCAAGCTGCTCCTGCATTCTCATCAGAAGAGATTCCAAGGCTTGGCGCTTGGAAGTCATGGAGCTAGATGAGCTAGATGGCAGTGAGCCACCTGAAGGATTGGGCAGAGCACTCGTGATGACGCATTCATCATCCTCAACTGGATCAAAATCCAAGGCTTTCGGGTTGACCAGTGGGCGGGCCACAGGACGATCTGCTGGCACCCCCTTCTTCGTCACATTGTCATCGCAGTCATCTTCGAACAACTCAATCACATCGGGGGACTGAGGTTCATGTGGCCTCGATTCTGGATGAAGTGGCTGTGATTCTTGCTCCGGAATTTCCATTTCAAGATATGGCAGTGGTGATTCAGGAATCACATTGGAAGGCAACTCACCCCCACCCTCCAAATCATGAAGCAACATAGCTGCTGCTGCCTCTGAGTCATTATCATCACCATCAGCCAAGATCTCGTCAAGCAAAGCGTCAATGTCCTTTTCCTGTTCCTGAGAATCATTCATGTCCTCATCCTGGTCCTCATCCTGAGAAGGTGGCTCTGGCTCATCCTCCTCGGCACCCATAGCAGCGGTAACGCTTGGTGGAGCCTGCGACAAAGACCATAGGTGATCATGTCTGGGTGATTGTTTCAATACATCTGTCCACACCCTATTGCAAGCCCCAAAAATTTGAGAATACACAATTCACACAACCACACATGCATGCACATGCAATCTAGTTTAACACAGCATCAAACATTGTGACTTCGAGAGAGTGGATTAGACATCATAACAACTACAACTTCAGCAAACACATCGCAAATAAACAAGTCTTATATCAACTAGTCGACTTACAATTCATTTATGCATGCGTGCAGTAGTTCATATATGCTTCTATCAATTAAACTTTTTGTGAAGCATTTAAACCGTATTTGCCTCGAGAGTTGGATCCAGGATGCGTTGGAGCTCCAAGAAGTGAGGGTCCTTACATCCACCAAATAGACTTCTGAGACAGCACAATGAAGACCCCATATGATAGTTGCATCGGGGGGGCTTGTACCTAGAGTACCTGGAAGAAGCATTACTTGAAAGCCAAGGGACACGAGAAGCAAGCTTCTTCCTGGTCTTCATTTTAATGAAGCTGCACAGGGACTTCAGGTTCCAAGCATCCATTTTCGTTCTCGGTTTGCTGGGAGCCAGGTGCATATGGTCGCGGAACTTCTTCACCCTTAGCTGCCGAGGCTGGGGTACTGGATGCGTTTCACGCGTTTCAGGAGGTCTGAGGTCAAAGTACTTTTGGTGGTATAGTTGATCGTGAGATGTTGCTACTACATTGAATATCGATCGAGATGCTGCGGTGAATTACAAGGACTTCAAAAACACACATTTTCTAAACTGTAATCAAAGAACTCCCGGACAGCATCCTTCAAGTGAAAGAGCTTGTAGTTCTCAGCGGTGCTAATTGCACTTAGAGTTGGAGCAAGGACAAATTTGTTGCGGACACAATCCTTTATGCAAGCCCTCACGGCATTGGTGTTGGTGGTCAGAGTGGCCTCTTCATGGGTTACAATCAAGTAGCCATGGTCAACACCTGTGGCACGCACAGCAGGCTCTTTGAACCACGTCCTCCACATACCCTGAATGTCAGCTCGCACAGTCATGGTTTCAACACGAGATCGATGTGAACAACGGGCTTGAGATGTCACAGCTTGTGCCAAACATGGGTGTAGGCATGCATCCATCTTCATCCTTGCATCCATGCACCCCGATAGATGTCCTAGCTTTTTATGCTTCAATGATTCCATCTATGTACTTTAATTTCCAAACTTCTCCCGATGCTTCCCTGATTCGGGCCAGGCTTCCCGACTGAAGATGCCAGCAAAGCAAGCACCGAAAAAAAGAAAACAATCCGCGGCGGGTTGCCAAGAGGTTCCCTTGCATGGAAGGTATGGGACCATGACTTTGCACTAGCAGCATGCTTTCATGTGGCTCTTGGATAGCCTTGCGGCTCATCATATTTTGTTCTTTGACTCATGGAAAGTGAACAACAAAGTGAAGTGTTGTGCCACATGCGTCTTGGTGATGTTATGGTCGTCCTTTCGATCCACATGTTCTATCATTTTGGTCCTTCATGGCCTGTACGGTTGCCAAAGATAGGCAGGAGACCTCAGTCTTCAGGATGGATATCTTCCCATGTGCCAAAAACCCGGTTTTTTACATCCCATATCCGGCGACCCTAAAAAGAGAGGTCAGCCAAAGAAAAACGTGGTTCTCCAAAAACGACCTTTATTTTTAGAGGTCAGTGGTTCCGATGGAAGGCATTGGATGCTTAACACCAGCCCTGGAGCTGGTGGAGCGTTCCATGTGTTCCATGTTTCAAGTGTTTGCGCACCCGTTGGTGACGACTAGGTTCAAGACGCAGCATGGGAGCACTATGCTTTATGCCAGCCAAGAGGCTTGATTCGACTCGGTATTGGGGTGGAACGGTTCAGGAACAGACCAATGAGGTCCCTGTTCCATTGGTATGACCATCGTGGGTCCGTGATGCACCAAGGAGAATCAATAGAGCATGTATGACTCTTGGATTGAACAAGATCTTTCCCAAGAGTGGTATCAACTAAAGCTAGCCACCTATTGATTCTCCAGCCAACACTCGACATATTTCCAGTGACAGCGCCCCTTGGAAAGGACAATCCGGTCCTGTACGGTGACAAACCAAATTCCCTCCCGGTCCGACTAGGGCACCTCTTTGAACAAAAAAACAACACCAACATCTCCTAGGTCAATCGCTACGAACGGAACATGTCGGGCATCGCTACGAACGGAGCGATCGGCGGACGCTACGAAATAGGGGCTCCTGGCCTTACTACTAGTCAACTGCTGTGGGGCTCTCGTCTCTGGCTCTCCGGACAGATCGATCGCCACCGGATCCGGGGCGTGCGGAAACACCCACCGCGGGTGTCCAGGAAACGTCCGCCGCCAGGTCTCAGCGGGCATTGTTGAGGCATTGCTTCATTTTTGGCCTTGAGCAATGCCTGGGAGTGATGCAGCCGGGAACTGTTGAAGGATGTTCAAGGTGAAACAGATTATTTTTTGGGGGGGAACCCCAAGTGTCCACAGGAAAGGCACGTTGTACACAATGGATTCATTGTCAGTGGTATGTGGATGTATGTGGTACATTGATGTCGATGTGTTTTTTGGTGCTGACGATCGCTGGGCTGCGGTCCTTTGCAGTTCTCGGCTTGCTGAGCGCAGGGCGTTCGTTGAAGCGCATCGCTGTGGTTTGTGCTGAGTCAGCAAATTTGGTGCATTAGAAGTTGAGCCATCTCCAAAGGATCCTGTTGCAACACCAGGATTCATGCTGAGATATTGTTCTTTTGCGATTACTGAATTTATACTGAATTCTGAAAGAATCCATTGCCATGAATACTAGCTAATCAGAGAGCCAACGACCAACAACCACAACTTGACAACAACAAAAAAAACGATGCTTTCTCCGTGCTCTGTGCTTCTGGCAACATCGGTTGCTTTAGACAATGATCACTGAGCTTGCCGGGGGAAAAGCAAAGCGTGCACCCTGAGATGAAAGAGTGGGGGGTAGCGATCTTGGTGTGTATTCGCATGACTGCGCTGCAGTCCCTTTTGTTCGCATATTCATTGGATATATTATGCAGAGAGTGTTCCAGATGATGGATTATTTTTCCACTAACATCTATTGTGTTGGTTTGGATTCCCATGACATTCCCAAAGCATCTCAGTCTTATATTGTCATTGGGATATTTGTTATTATAGGAGTGGATGAGAGTTCCATGCTGCAGCTTGCAAGAGCCCTCAGGTGCCGGAAACATTCCTTCAGGCCAGGGGTCTGAGACTGTCAACGTCAACCTGGCAAGAATCAGCTCCATCGTCAATGTCATTGAGTAAAAGCTTCGATCAGTTTCCTCATGTTTCCAAAGACTCCTCGGATTCGACGCCGGACTTCGTAGACACAGCTGGGTACCGTCTCCGCGTCTCCCGTGAGCAAGGTTCGGAGCGCCACGCGCCCTCCCCAAATCCTCGCTGCGACAAGTGATGTTCTGTTTGTGGTGGACGTAGGGCGCTCGTTGGAGCGATGTCCCAGCGAACGCTCGGAGCACGCCACGGGAAGCAGTTGGGCTGCTGAAGTGGTGCAAAGGCTTTAAACATCTTTAAACATTTGGAGGATTTTCGGAAAACAGAGCGTTTCTACCAGGACCTTCCAACAGCTCTCCTTTGGTGGCTTTTGCAGACTTAAAAGTCGCAGGTGGTGACCTGTTGGAGGGTGGTGGTAGTATAAGGGATTTTACGGGATCTTGGCAGATCTCCGAACTTCCGACGGATGGACGACATTTTTCCAGTGCAGTGGTTCGTCAGGGGACGCCTTGCCGGGAGGGCTAGCAAATCAAAGGCTCGGGCGCTGACGCGCAGTTTTGGGCGGTTGTGGGAGGTGTTTTACTTGGCAATATTCCATTAATTTTGCATTTCCTTCCAAAGTTGTCTTTGGTTTTGCCAGCAGACAGTGAGGGAGGCGGGAGGTGCAGAAAATTTGATGGCCGCCTCGTTGTTTCAAGCATGACTTTATTGGTTTCGCAAACATGCAATTTGTTGTTCTCGACCACCTTTCATTGGGAGATGTTTGTTTGCTGACTATTATTCATTGAACTCTTTTGTGCGCTTGTGGAATTGGTCGACGTCCTTGAAGGATTCTTGAATTGGAACCACTATATATAGATGTTGAAACG
>CAXAMN010022327.1:13677-26147 GCA_963970005.1 Durusdinium trenchii | reverse complement strand
TTGTTCAAGTTCAAAGGCTCAAAGTTTGGTGACCTGCTCATCCATGCACAACATCAACCGTTGTGGGTAACTGGGAGGCAGGTGGGACAGCTTAAGTGATTCGGTCATAATA
This sequence comes from Durusdinium trenchii, assembly GCA_963970005.1. Classification (NCBI taxonomy): domain Eukaryota; class Dinophyceae; order Suessiales; family Symbiodiniaceae; genus Durusdinium; species Durusdinium trenchii. The sequence continues at coordinate 26,035 of CAXAMN010022327.1, read as the reverse complement.
TGATTATCATAAATGGAAATTTTTTTGATGACATTGACTGAAATTTCCAAAAAGATTGCAACCCGGCCTCGCGTCGCAAGTGGCTGCATAGTGAAGAAGAGACCTCAGGGAACACAATAAAAAAACAATCAAGCAAGGAGTGTGAAAACTGGTGGCTGCTTCATCATCCACAGACCAAGCTCGTGATTTTTTCCACACGTTGTGCGTCGAAGGACTGCACGGTCTGCAGTCCAAAGACCAAAATTCCGTCTGGTCACAAAACCAAATTTTGGTTTGTCGCAAGTCACCAACCCTAAGTTCGTCTTTTAAAGACCAAGCAGTGAGCCCTTTGTTAGTGCTCAGGTTCTGGTTCAGGTTCCTGTGGCGAGTTCCACGAAGACATCATCGACGACCCAGGTGGCAATTCACTGGACGCCTCAGACTCAGAGGCCACTGGTCTGGACGCCCAACGTGGCATGGACACCCAAGGTGCTTCAGAGGCCACAGGGCTGAACACCCAAGGTGGCCCTTGATTGGACGCCTCAGAGGCCATTTCAGAGTTCACTGGACTGGACTCAGAATGTGGCCATTGCCTCGACGGCTGAGAGGCCATTTCAGAGGCCATTGGACTGGTGACGCTTTGTCCAGGTTGTGGGCGCTTACGCTTGCATGGTGGCCATTGCCTCAACGCCTCAGACTCCAGATAAGCGGATGCCCAAGGTGGCAATCGACTGGACGCCTCAGAGGTGGATGCCGAAGGTGGCGACGAGGAAGACGCCAATGGCCAGTGACCGGACGAAGACGCCATTGGATCAGACCACCAAGATGGCGGTGCCATGTCGTGACCTGCTGCCCAAAATTGATCCAAAAATCGGTTGACACGCAGTCACAAATGTCACTGAGACAAGGAGGTTCAAGATGAACATACTGACATATCAAATTCATCTCTATTCTGAAAATTCAATTCGACAGTCCAATAATTCAAACCTGGCATCATGAAGCTCAGTGAGTCATGCGGCATTAGTGGGTGGGCCTTGAAGTCTGCCAGAAATTTAAGTCAAAATATGTGGCTGAGATTGCGACAGCCCAAAATCATGCGGTGCGGTCGTCCTGCAGCAACATGCGTGTAACCGCGGTGACACTTCTGGAAAAAATCAACCAACAACGATGGGTCGTAGCCGCTGTTTTGGATTTCCTGCCTATTTTTCTGCGCGGGCACAGCATGTTTCACCCTCTGTTGAGCCCAAACTTAAATCCTCCAACCGTTGGAAGGTCGACCAAAGCAAAACAGGGTGGGAGTTGCTCACCTGCGTTCCTGTGCAAGCCTGTCTTTGCATGATTAATACCAGCAGTGACAGTCACAATGGTAAGAATATTGAAATGTCACGAATGATGACTGCTCACCAAGGAAAGCAAAAATGTGAGAAATGAAACACGCCTCACCCACTTGTCAATTGGCAGTGGCTATCATTACAGAGTTGCTGCTGCTACTGCTCAGTGACCATCATCACCTCCTTTTTGCCTTCACGATCACACAGATCACACCAGCAATCTTTTGAAGTAGCCTTTACACTGTCTCTCTCAGGAGAGGTCAGGTAACCCTTGAAGTACGGGTAGTAGCACGATGGGCACGCTCTCTCCCCGCAACAGATTGTAAGAATCGAATTGCTGCATCTTTGTTGGGCCATCCGCCATCAAAAGCTGGCATCGCTCAAGTCGAAAGTGGCAGGACGGAGGTAAGAGCTGTACTTAGGGATTGCGCTCAAACCTAGTTCTCGAGCTGTCACGCTTTCTTCGGATCATGGCACATAGGGGTTTCAGCGGTTTCTTCTCACATGTGTTGCTGTCACAGGTTGAAACAAAGAGTTTGAAATCATGTCACATAAGAGTTTGAAACCATGTCACATGATAGCTGAAAGACTGTTTCGGCTGCAGCATCCAATCCGCCCATGCATTCGGTCCTGGCGCAGTAGTCGCTTCAGCCCACTGCGTGGCTCCAAACCCTGCAGCAGAAAGGCCACACAGCGAGGCGGAGCTCCATGGACATGTTGCCCTGACTTTGTCACACTCGTTTTTTCACTAAGCTTTGGGGTGAACGGACATCACAACGCATTGCGCGCGAACCTCATGACTATATAATCTTGGCTTATGCGGGCTTTGACACCTGCGAAACTGTAACCTGCGACACCAACATTCCAACCTGTGACGCGCAGCCGCCGCGTCCCAATTGCAGCCTGAAACAACCGAAAATGGTATTCAAACAAATACTTGAAAGAATCAAAAGGTTCCACAGCAGCAGTCGAGAAGCAGCTCAAATGCTGAGTTGATCACTTGTGTCAATGACAAAGGTCGGTGACAATGATCTGGCAGCATCAAGGCATGAATTCTCAAACTTAGCAGCATCGAAAACAAATGCACCGTGACAGTGACTCCAATGCCAGTTGACAATGACTCTGAATGGTTGCAATGAAGTGCACTCCAATGACAGTCTTTGCCGTTTCACACGTGATGAAAAGCTTTGCCCACACCCACAGTGAAGCCCTTCAAGTTCAAAACCCAGCCTTGGCTCTGACACATGGGAAATAGGACAGGATCATCATCATCTTGCAACCAGGTCTCCAAGGCAGCGTGGCAGAATACAAAAGGTCCCCTCCTGATTGCTGATCACTGTTTACTTCTGTCTGCAACTGTCTACTTAGCCCTTCAACAGTCTACTACTGTCTGTGGTCACGTTTTCCTGGGGAGTCTTTTTGAAGTAGCGCCTGACACTGACTTTACCTGATTCTAAATGCGGCAAGGTTGTTGGTCAAGGTTGAGTTCAAAACTTCTGGACTGTTCAATGCCCAGTCAGTCGCCGGCCAGCCTGAAAGCCAAAAGCTCGCACGCAGCAGTCTTGTGGACGCAATATCCTTCCCCAGCGAATTCGCTACCAGCTGTGAAAGGTTGAAACTAAACTCAAAGCTAATGTGACATTGATTCTGATTTCCTTAATTCCATCGATTCTGATTTCTTTCAATCTTTACCGTCCCACGAATCTTCGTGCCAGAAATTCACTCCCCAATGTTTTCAAGGACAAGATTTTGCAGTAAAGCATGTTGGAACGTTGAAAATGAAATTCGGCATGTTCTTGGATGAAGCCTTCCAAGACATGAACGTTTGCTCGCCTTCAACGTCAGCAGGAACTTCGTTACCTGATTCCAAATGATGCTGAACCCAATTTCTGCATGATTCGCTGCAAGGTGGAAACGTAAACCTCATTTTGCAATTCAACTCGTCGCAACTAAAAATGGAACAGTTTGCCACTGAGTTTGAATTTGAATTGCGCTGTCGCGTAAATCACATGAGCTTGAATGTGATTGGCTGTCACACGAACATGAGTTTGAAGTTGACATGCCCGCTGCCATCAACCAAGCTGCATGCGCATTTTTCCATCCACTGCAATTAAGTTAATTTCATGATAACTAGCTGTCAATTTACAGCAATCAGCTGTCAAAGAAAGAGCTGGTAACACTGCTCCGCTACCATGCGCAAATGCTGTGAAGAGATGACTAGTAGGCTGGCCACTCTGAGGCCAATGTGAAAAAGATTGGGTTTCCTAAAGTTTAGCTCTCATGGTGGAAGCTGCTAGAGTGATGATGCAACACACTATGCTTCATGCTGGAAATGTTTTGCTTCCCAGAGGGCATGTTCAGAAAACTCTGGTGGGTGGGATCACTCGAATTAATGCATTTTCAAAAATACACGCATCCCATTCTGGCCATCTCATCTGGTTTGCTGTGCTTTCCTGTTTAGCACTGATTCCTCAAGGTCTATCTAGTTCAAAGCCGCTTCCAATTCAAGTTGTTCAGTTTTTGAAGGTTCGCAGGTCAACCTGACAAGTTTGCTTGCTGTGGCAAACCCAAAACCCGCTGGCCACCGACAGATGTGATTTGATCAAACTGTGGGGTGCGTTCTTTTGCAAAGCCATGGGCCTCTTAGATTCAGATGATGACCAGGAGCTTCTGAAACACATTGTAACATTGTGTTTGTGTCAAAGGACAGTGAAGCTCTGCATGTGCAATGCTGTTTCACATACATATTTATTATATATATAGGCATATATAATGATATATAGATCGCTTGCAAGTGACCAAAGGGACTAGGGTTCCCATGAAATGCCTTGCAATTTATCCTGGTCCCCAATATATGCCAGGGCTCCATCCGAAGGCACAGTGCGTGAACTAGAGCAATTTCAGAAGAAGTGTGATGCAATAAGATCCACATATGCATTGACCTCTTTCATGTGTCTAAACTTTACACCAGGAACCATGTCTTTTTCAAGACGAAGATGTGGAAACAGGAGGTGACTTAACGGAATTCCCACAAAGTGTCTTGGTCTACTCAGACTTCAACTTTTCCATATTTCTTTTTGAAATCTATTTGGCCAAACATGTTCTCGACATTTTCCTTATTCCACTGATCATGTTAAGTCAGGTGGCAAACGTGGACCTGGAGACTTTGACAACGATGGTAACGATGACCCATCTCCAGAGTTGCTGCGGTGCATGTTGCCAGCGAACCTTGAAACCAATGTTGGCAGATTTTGCTAACAAATGTTTGGAAAGGCAACTAGGAGGAAGTTGTCATATTGGAAGGGTCAACATCAATAATCAATGATCTTCTCTTATCATATATTATCATTGTTGCCTGGGGCATTGCAGTATTACTGTAACACATTGGTGATTCAGGCCACCGAACCCGAAGGAATTTCACCAGCTTTTCAAGTGGGCAGACAAGCTCTTGCAGCGATTTGAGCCACTTCATTGCGTTCAGCAGCATGTTTTCTGTTTTTGTGAGGCATGAGTTCATTAAAGAAATGGACATGCGTGCTCGATTCATATTTCTGCCAGGCTTCTACTTGGAGCAGGACAATTTGAACAAAGGTTGAGATCTGTCAAGTTCAACATGGATTCATGGTTCACTGGTGGAAACTTTCCTGCCATAGCCATGGATCAGCTGGCAACAGCTATCAGAAGAAGGAGACTTGACCTGCATGGGTTGGATTTTGTTCCATTGGTTTAAGTTTAGGAAGTTGGATGGTATGGTATGTCCATCCAGTCAACCCAGTTCAAGGTATGGGATCGATCTTGATTGGACAGTTGGACGAGCTTGTGACATTGCAGGCCACTCAAAAAAAGATTCTCGCTCGCAAACTGCATGCGTTGATGTGTTGTCCCAGTTTTGTGACTTAAACAGGTTATACTATAGTTTAAATGTTGCTATTTTCTGCAAACCAGTTACCAAAGGTACATTACCAAGAACTACCCTGACAACTGTTTCTTCGACGATGTGCTGTCTTTTGTCAAGGATGCTGAGGTGCCACTGTCACGTATGAAGTTGGCACCTTTGTTGCTACAGTCTTTTTTCTTTTTTCCTGTGTGGATTTTTCTAGTGACATGTTGGTAGTGGTGACCTCCCAGAATCATGGTTTGAGGTTACAACCGCCCACTGCCGCGTGCGCCAGAAGAATTGCCCCCGGAAGCCTGCTGTCCCTGATGGCTCCCACAAGGTTTCTGTGGAAGGTCCTCCATGTGTGGCCTTTTCGCCGTCGCGTGGAAATGACACAAGAAGACTGTTTGTTTGACATATTGTCACAGTTTTGCACCACAATTACTTTTGTGTGTTTGCTTGAGTATTTTGAGTGTGTGCCACATCCACACAACCTCACAAACCTAGGCTTGGGAAACAGGAGGGCATGTCGAATCCTGCCAAACGGCAATGCCACGATGTCTGGCTCAAGGATAAGATGGACCAACAGCACCTTCTCTTTGACAACAACTTTTGGAATATGGTTGTCTTGTTCACGCTATTTTTTGTTGTTCTGTATTATGTGAAACATAATTTTGTTGCTGGTCTTTTCAACAAGAATTAATAAGCTTCCCGAGGTTGGATTTTTTTCATCCATGAGAACGTGCGACAGTACCCTGCTTCACATCTATCACCTTTGGAAGCCAAATATGACCAGCAGTCTACGTTGATCTCACCACAACGCTTCGGAAAGCCGATGAACCGGTGGGGTGTGCTGAAAAATAGTTTTGAAGAGTTGGAACGTTGTCCTGTTAAAGCCTTCAAGTTCCTTTGAGAGTTGGAGTGATTTAGAGACTTTCAGGTTGAGAGTCTACAGGATATTCTATCGCAAGGACAAGTTCACTTGGCAAGGGCCCCCCTTTGCGAACTTTGCTCAAGTTGCTTTGCCCTGTCCAAAAGCTGCGCCTGGACGCAAATGACATGTACTGGATGACAAAGTCCGAGCTTGTTCCTTGCTTTCAAAAGGAGACCAAAACATGTATGTAAAGACAAGACCAACACATGTATGTCATGTTTTTAACCAATTTGGTGTTTGTTTCAAGACGTCTCTCAAAGTCCTTTCAGATTGCACCACGCTATCTGCTAGGTTCAACTTTGTGGGCAAAGCGAACTTTTCTACTTGGGGCTTTCGCCATCAGCAGCGGAGTACCGGCAGGTTTATGAGCAGATCTTTCCTGACCGGCTGGTGTGGGATCATTGCTTGAATGAGAGTTTAAAGTTTTCCTTTTTGTCAGCTTTATTTTTTGTTGGATCGATAGAGCTATGTGTTCTTCACACTTTTGATCTGAGGATTTATCGCAAAACCCGAGTCCTGAAGTCCAAAGGGGTCGATGCAGCAGCCTTGATGGATCTCTGCCCACTTTTGCAACAACATCAGGCACTTTGTGCAACACTTAGAATCCAAACCAGGAACATTGATTTGTGGTTTCTTCAATTTCAGCCTATACTTCGAGGGGTCAGCAACCTTTTGGTTGGTGGGTCTGAGGTGGAACAAGAAGTTAAATCGGCCTTTGACTTCGGATGAAATGCTCGGGTGCATGGGCATGCCTGTCACCAACAAAATGGCTGAATGGGCAGGACTTGTTCGACCCGTGGACCTTTCAATGCTGTCAAAGCACGCTAAGGCGATTCAACCTTGACAGTGTGTTCATGTAAGATTGTTGACGTGCGGCCAGGTGACCATGGCAGGGAATGGTATGGATGTCCCTAGTGCGGGGTTCGTCCTTCTGTGTGTCAGACTGGCATCATTGAGGAACCCGTTTTTTGAAAACATGTGTGTATTAATTAGTGATCTTGCCAGGCAATGCTTTGCCTGGAGCTGAAGGACTGTTCCCTTTGATTTGGACATGCTCTTGTTAGTGGGCGCATCTCCAGGACGATGCCCTTGCCCCAAGTGTGAAGAGGGCACGAAAACAGCCTCGGACTTAGTACAGGTTGCCAATAATTTGGTGGTGACTTTGCTCAAAATGCAAGCGTTTGATTTGGTCATTAGCTGATGAGGTGGTTCAAGATTTCATTCATAACATGTCCTAACATGTTTTCCAATAATCTTACATGCACCACAAATTTTAGGTGTGTGCACAACAACCACAGACCATTGGGTTTTGTCGCTCAATGTTCAATTTTTTTGCAGTGGCTGCCAAGCAATGGCCTCGTTGTTTCAAGATGAAGCAGACGAACCATCACCATCAAGGCTATTCCAAAATGAACAGAGTGACTCAGATGCCGATCATGAACAAGGCCACCATCATGCAGCGCAAGCTACCACCACCCCTGCATCTGCCAGTCTTTTTCAAGATGAACCAAATGAGGTGGTGCAACCACATCAGGCAGAACCAGTTGAGCCATATTTATTTGGAGATGAAGCCAGTGAGTCCTTCGAAAAAATTTGCTATACCTTCCAGGTTTGTTATTTGGTTTTCACAGGTTAGTCGTAGTTTGCCCATGAAGTAGCAAACAAAAAAACATGTTCTTCTTAGCTCAGGTCGGGTGACAGCTCTGATGGATATATTGCGGACAGTGAAACAAACACAGATGATAGCGAGAGTAGAAGGTCCTTAGTTCAACTCTCCTGGTCAACCTTGAACACCTTCCTCAAGGGAAAACTTTGCAAGGTTACAGATCAGAAGACTTCAAACGAACCTAGCAAGAAAAGAGTCTACAACAATCAGAAGCGAGCTGCTGCAGCTGAAGAAAACAAGAGATTGAAAGGGAAAGAACCTATTCGTGGACGAGAACCTCGAAATGATGAAGATACATGGAGATGATATCAAACCACTTTTCTCTTTTGAATGCTTGAGATTATGTTGGAGTGAATGGGTTGCTAAAATTTTGTTGAATGATCCTGGCTAAGGCACGGCTTCGTCGCATATTGACTAGTCCATGCAAGTGTGCAGGATCTTGCTATGGTGGTTTTGATTTCAAGGATGTCAAGTCCTTCTTGGATACCTTCGAAGGTTGCTCCAAACGCGAACAAGATACAATCTTGTATATGGCATGTGAAACAGACAGCTTGACCCTTCCAGGACGACGCGAGTACATATTTTTGAAGCAACCAATCAAAAGGGTGTGCTTCCAAGCCTTGATTGGTGTGTCAAGCCACCGGATTGACAAGATTGGAGATATCGATCAAAGGTACAAGGACGCAAAGAAACCCCAAAGGCCTTCGCCGCTAGCTGCTTCTGTGGATGCTTTCTGCATGGTGGTGTACAATTCAATTGCAGAGCCCCTCCCAGACAGGACGCTTGGGCCACAACTTAACACCTTTATGTTGAACTTGATGGTTCAACTCAACAAAAACTACTATACATAACATAATATAAACCATTTTGCTAATGTGGTTCATTGATGATACATTCATTTAGCTTTAATGTGTACCTCGCAATGCTGCAAGGTTTGTGAGAGTGGGTCCAGCCAAGCGCTCCAAGCGCTCTGCACTTCTCAAAGAAGTGGACAGCTCTGGAACTGATCACTGGAAAGGAGGAACTGTCTTCGATTCTGGTGATGATCCTGATGACCAAGACTTGACTGCTTTTCTGGAAGCGAACGCGTCCTTTCTTTACCAGATGACACAGACAGCTGCCTTTACAGACACGTGTCCATATTTCAATACCGGTTTCCTTCTGTTTTGTGTTTGCCTTCATGCTATGGTGTGACTGTGGAGCAGCTCCACTTGACAATGTAAGGACTTGAGTCATTTGACCAGGAAGTATCTTCCCCCCTGGCACAATATTTGAAGTCTTTCAGTACTATTGCGCGTGGTGTTCAGCTCACGCAATTGATGCACAAGCTTCGTGCCTTGGATCATACATTCAGATCGGAAAACACAGATCAAACAAACACATTTGGGGGCACAATCAATTTCAACTTTCCGACACCCAACAGGTACGGCACGTTCTTGCGTCGCTGGAACCAGAAATGGGGGGTGATCATGAAGTTCAGACAGCAGTCCAACTTCAGCCAATGTGACATCTGTCAAGAGCTGAAATTTCAGTGACTTGAAATAATTACCATGGAAAAGACTTTTTTGATACTGTCACCCAACAACCAGTCCCTCAAATAGTTTGTGTTTGCTGCAAGGCCAAAAACACCACAAGGTTTCAGAACAAGGACTTACCGATGGATACAAGGTTAGGAGCTCTGAAGACATATCGGGAACATTTGGTCAGCCAATACTCGGACCGTTGCGCGTACTGGGCAATCCGTGACATCTCAGCAAATGAGCTCAGCAAGACTGTTGTGCTTACAACGGATGGGGCCGATCAGGCAAGATAGTCAAACAACATTAAAGGTTTTACAAGCTTTTGTCACCAAACAAAAGGGTTGTAAGTACAACAAGATTTTGTGCCCCTCAAGGCCAAATACCAAGTACCAAGAAGCCCGTCCTTGCGCACATGCTATCGTGGAGCAAAACACCAGCGAGCAAAAATCAAGATACATGGCTGTTGGGCACCAGGATATGTCCTGAGACTGGCTGTGGCCGAAGAAAATGTCTACCACGGATCCAGCCTTGTTTTGGAGCTTTTGAGTGTGACTATCGAGGACATCATGAGAATAGCCCGTGAGAAGGGCTGGCCACAGCCAAATACTTTGGTTGTGGTCGGCGACAACACGGTAAAGGAGCTGAAGAATCGGTATTGTTTGGGAGCAATGGCCCAATACATAAACCATCACAAGTTCCAGCAGTTTTGCGAAATGAGCAAATGTTTGCTTATTTTATGGTAAACACCAGTTCCGAGAACATACATGTATATATATTATATATATATGTATAATATATATATATATATATATTATTGTTGACTAATTTTGTTTTGGAGGGCGAAATCACATGTTACTTTTGTTTAGCACAAACAAACCAACAAGTAAGGTATTGTTGCATGATGATGCTACGTGTGTCACACACACACGACGCCATTGGCCGCTGGGCTGTATCACACTAACTGTATCACACTAACACACTCAAGTTTATATATGGATTTTAACTATAAGCCAGGTTCTTGTTGCAGTGAACAAACCTTCATCTAAGACCAGTTGTGGGGACTGCTATCGAGACAACTGTGCAAGTCTACGCAACTGTTGGATGCATCCTCTGTGCGCGATCTACTTGAGACAGAGCTCCAAAAGACCAATGTGAAAGCTTGGGTGAATGGTGAGGTCAACGTGACCGTGCTGAGGAGATACAGAAACTGGAAAGTCCACTTTGACAAGTTCTCTCCTGCAAGCTATGATTCTCAACTTTGCCAAGTTCCTATTGAATTTATATAGTTTCATGTTAATGTACTTGTTTTCTTTATCTAGACATATATAGTTTGGTTGGTCATGGCTCCAAATGGTTCACAATTATCTTCCAAACAAACATATTCAATGAACCCAAAGGAAGGGGGCCTGCTCTTGGACAAGACTGCCAATCATTTTTTCTTCTTCTGCAAGAGACGAGGAGCGGAGTTTGAAACAAACGGTGTATTCCAAAACATTATTGTTTTTTCACTTCGCACGGGCATTCATTCCCTGCCAGACTTGCCAAGACATCTTGACCAAGATGAGGGGACAATGCGGAAAGCAAAACACGACGATGACACGTTTGTGATTGCGAAGGAGTACATCTCATCCACAAGCATTCGCCAACTGCCTTTACTCGTATTGAGGTCAGAACACCGAGCCTCCTATCCACTTACGACTGATCGACTCCTGGTGCTGTGCTGCCGTAATGTGTTCCAACATTTACCTTTGTTCAAAAACATGGCTCTTACCCATGTTCAAAAGCAACATGTTGTTTGGTGCACTTACTTGTTTACTTGTGGTTGTTTGATTCTAATGCTGAGGAGAGATGCCAAAAAGACCTGTATCGCAAGCACTTCGAGCTGGTTGGGTTGCTCTTGCAGCAATATTTGAAACACTTTTGGGTGGCAGCCCAGCAGGCAGGCAAGCAGCCACCTACCTTCGAGATTTGGCTGCTGATCAACTACCTGAACACCCTTTGCATGCTTTGCCCTGGCATAACCAGGATGTGGCACCAGATGTGGTGATTGCACGACATGAGCCCCATCCTTGTGTGCTTGCGGTCTTATGCCCAAGTGTTCCACTGAGAGTTGTTTGGCGGCGCAACATTGGGTGATGTTGATAGTATGCATACTAGTACGCATGGATAAACAACATATGTCATCATATGTCAATGTTATTTGTTGGTGCTCCACCGCTCAGTGTGCTCCAGAAAGGTTGCTCTGCAAGGCTAAGCCTTCAACCAACCCCACCTGTTGCTGAAAACAGTTCTGACTTGAGATTTCACTGTTTGCCAACAGCAAGTGTTTTTCCACACAGAAACACACCACATACTGAGGCGCCACTGAGGAGGTGCAGGTTTGAGAGCTGGCTGAGCGACAACTTAACACAGTTGCTGCACCGCCCATGTGTGGCATCGGTAAACATTTATTAAATGTCAATCCGATTTACATTTTGTGCTAGAGATATTATTTTTGTTTGGCCACAAAACAGGGCAAGCAGTTGTGCAACACAATTAGGACTTAGACACAAATGACAGAAATTTTAGGGAGGCAAGCAATTGCTTTCCAACTAATGTTGTGAACACAAAGTTGGTTTCATACTCATTTTGAGTTGATTTGAGACCGTGACAGTTTGTGTGCGCGGCTGAAATTCAGAAGCGAACTCGAATCTGCCAGAGCGTCAGAAGAAAGCAACATTCTCTTTGGATGGCATGAAAACGATGGCACCCACAGGGAGTTTGATGACCACCCAACGTCCAAACTTTGGTTGTCGTCCGGGTGCCGGACTACAAAGACTTTCATCTAAAGTTCAATCAGTCCACTGACTCTTGAGAAATCTCAAAACCTCAGTATCATTGCCCTTGTTAAAATTTGTATAAAGTCTTTGTGGTCTGGCACCCGGACAACGGACAAATCAATGACCACCGGACGTCACAACTCTTGCTGTGGGTGCCATCAAAAACGACTCATCCAAAGTTCCTGGGGTCCGGCTGCCGGAGTACGGAGACTTAGGATGAGTCCCACCCCCA
>CAXAMN010022327.1:1422-13667 GCA_963970005.1 Durusdinium trenchii | reverse complement strand
CAACGGAGAGTTAGGATGAGTCCCACCCCCACCAACGGAGATTTAGGATGAGTCAGCCGCTCGCCTTTTTTGCAAGCAAGATTTGTGTTGTTTCCAGCAAGCTTCCATTTTGGAACACAAACATTTTGGAACACAAACCACAATTTGGTTTTGCATCAGGGACACTCTAGTGGCCAGCAGTTCAGACTCATGGAGTCTCCGTTTCTTCGTTCGGGCGTGGCTGCCGCAGCAGCCGCTTTGAGCCTGAGACCTCATCGAGATCACTGTGGTGCCCACACACCCCACACACCTGTGAAGAACGACGAAGACAAAGTGAAGGTGAAGGCTGAAGAAGACTCTTGAAGTCTTGTGTATGTTTTTTACTTTGTGAATTGCAAGGGTTTGTGTTTGGACATGTTTGGGTCTGGCCCTATGTTCAGCTCTGAGGCCAAGAAAGAACATGAGGCCTCCGCCAAAAGGCGCAAGACGGAGTGGCAGTCAGGTTTAGCAAATCTTCCTGGTGATGTCACGTTGGTGAAGGACCAAGGTTTTTTACAATCCAAACATTGCAGTTTATTTTAAACAAATAATCTGAAATGCCCTGTGAGGACATCTTGGACTACTTGGCGATGTTTGCAGACACGACAGAAGCTTCGACCAATGTCCGCAAGTGTCATCCAGTGGATCTGGTCCTCGAAGCTTTTAAGGATGAGGAGGCAACCAAGATTACACATGAACGCTTGAAAGTCTTTCTAGAGGAGGTGCTTAAGGTGCATGGGCGGAAATTGGAGCAAGCGCATTCTCCGGTACCTTGCCTCGGGAATTTGTACTGGTTCATAGTTTCTGTTAAGTGTGGTTGATGTTTAAAAGTTCAACCAGGTGTCTCCCACATACTGGACCAAATGTTCATGAGGATGTCAGTGCTGTGAAGAATGGAGAACAAAGCCATCTCAGAACATCCGTTCCCCTGGATGCAATTCGTTTGTCTGTGCCACCTGACGGCCTACCATGCATCACCGACTACATCGCAACCACAATTTCGTTCATATTCAATGGGTCCCGCCTTCATAGGGAACCGCTGGATTTGGATGTCAGGGGTGGCCAGGATCAGTTCAGCATCAAGAAAGGGTTCACGAGGTTGACGCTTAGCTTTGCTGACAGTTTTTGTTGCAAAATTTGTTTTCAACTTTGTTTGATTGGTAGTAGGGATTTGCAATGTTCCAAGGACTTCAGCTTTGCTGGTCCTTCTCATTGCAGCAGACCTGGACCCAATTGCTGCCAAGGACATCAGCCCCAAAGTTTAAAGGAATTGTTTGTTCTCAGGCAGAAACAATGATTTGTTTTTGTTTAAGAGCGAGGACGTCCTTCTCCCACTCCTGCCAGTGTTTCATGAGATGTATGCTCTTCCATCGTCGGTCACATCAAGCACAGATGGCGAAATGCTATCGTTCGAAAGCATACAATTAAGTACGCAGGGTGCTGAGCGACAAAGAAAAGACGTGGTTTTGGCTTTGATTAACATTTTGGACAGTGTACATCTTTTTTTCTGTGTATGCTCACCTTTTCTTGTGTGACTCATTATCCAGCCAAGATTATGAAACTTGCACTGCGCTTTGAACTTCTGATGTGTGAGCGCCGTTGCCAACCAGATTCAGAGAATCTCAATGATGGTGAGCTGCTCCAAGAAGTCATCAACCGCTACAACAACTACAAAGCCAACAAGGCCATCAAGAAGTGGCAAATATCGCCTGACCAGCAAGCTGCTATACAAGTCATAATTTGTGGCATGAGCCAAGTGGCCCGTGATCTGATTCGCTCTCACTTGGATTGGAACAAGTGGGAGACTAGTGGCAACTTGCTTGAATTAATGGACAAATAATTTGTTTGGTCCTACCTGTTACCTGTCCATTTTGTTTTACACATATCTGGTGTTGCTTGGCACATTGTATCCAGGCTACAACGAAAGCATCCTCCGTTCAAAGCGCCACCAACTCCATGAGGGCCCGAAAGGAGCTACCGGCTTGTGGCAGCAAGTCTTGACAGACACTCCTTTGTCAGAATATAGTGTCCATGCAACCTTTTCCCTTTTTCCTGTTGTTTTGATCTTGAAGTTACATAAGTGCCTTTGGTTTCTGTTCAATACTGTGTTGAGGTAAGTGAAGAGAGTCAAGCATTGCATTTCAAACGCTACAACCACTGGTGGTCGCTGCATGCTCGCAAGCAGAAAGTTACAATGCGGAATCGACTTCGGTGGGGTGAGGAATTGTGGAGCCGGTCAGTGGAACACGCATGTATAGCGACTTGGGTTGTCCATGAATGCCAGAAGGACCCGAATGCACCACATCTGCGCATTGCAAAACCTGTAGTTTTTTTCCAGATAGTTACCTCGAAACCAATTTTTTTTCCTCGAAGCCACAGCAAGGTAAGTCAAGACATGATCGACAACATGCTGACAGCCTTTATGAACGGGACCTTTGAATTGTATCCAGTTTTTATTGTTTGTTTTGTCCTTTATACTTTACATAACTTTTTCTTTGGTGGGAAACTCAATATCTAAGGGATTACACACAGGATTTGGACGCGTTGATCATGGCAAAACCCGAACTCAGTGTGCAAAAGGTTGCGATGTGGCAAGACTACATTGGCAAGGAGCTCATGAAGCATGCAGCAGGTGGCACCAGCATGTCAGCAGCAGACCAAGACTCCGAAGTATTGGATGCAGAGGATATTCCAATTAAGGGTTAGCATGTTTGTTTTGATTGTAATTTTAAACTAACCGTGACCATTAAGCAAAGACCATCCCAACATCACTCACCACATTCCAGGAGGCTCTACAAGTGGCTACCTATGCTGTGACTTGTGCCAACTTGAGCCATGATTACAAGGAAGGAGTTAACTTCTGCTTGAGACAAAGCAAGGCAGGGTTTATCAATTCCAAATGTTCAAAAAAAGTAAACATTGTATGCCACACACAACAAGTTGACCTTCAACCTTACAGGCGGATGGCAACAAACACGCGGCCAAAGTGATCCACCTGAAGGAACAAATCGATTTGGGCTTGAGATTGGCTGATCAGATGATGGAGCGTCGCTGCCTCATGGTCACCACAGACTCAAGAGCGCAGCCTTTGGCCACAATGGTTCGCAGGGTTATCAGCGATGGCGCTACAAAGATGGGGGGATGTGGACCTTGCCCGGATGCACCATGTCGGTTTCTGCGACCTCAGCAAGTATGGGAGGCTCACAGCTTTGGCCATTGAGGACACTGCTCGGTCGTGCAAAAGAGTTCTCGAGTTGAATTCTGATTTCAGCAACTTGGATCAACAGTATATTATGTTTACTGTATATGCAATGGTTTGTTATATAAGTTTTTGCAGACAAACTTTACCTGTTGCTAGGCATGGTCCTCATGACAGGGCCAATATTGGCCAGCGAAAGCGTCCTCAATGGCCTACGTGGCGAGTACCGGCGCATTGAAGACAAGTTCTTGTCAATGGGCATGGAGATGAAATCGATCCAGATAATGATCGACATCTCATCCCAACATGGGAACCGGACATGATGACAGGGTAAACATGTTTAATGTTAGTGTGTTTGCTTTGTTGTACCACAGACAAGCACACACACTACACACTCCCAGAGGAATTTGCCAGCGTTGCTTCCTGGGTGGATGATCGTGCTTGAGACCACCCTTGGCTGCAAGCAAGGAACACTTTACAAGGTGCCAAGGAATGCTGAGAAGGAGAAGCAGGACACGAATGTCTTTACAAAGAACATGTTCTGGACCACAGGATGCTGCAAATCATCAGTTCCTTTGAATCCCAGTCACATGATTGTGTCAAACATCCTTTTCTTGTTCCTTGGGACTTTGGGGACACATCCTTTGTCAAAGCAGAGTTTGTTGAAATACTTTGTCATCAAATTCAGGTGATTACGTCACCCCTGAATCTGGCACCTTCCTGAGCCATGAGACTGGCCGCTCTCTGACTGAAGTCCAGCTGCAATCAGTCGGTGTTTATTTGTTGTGTTTGTGTGGGATGGTCCTCAACAATTGAGTTCACAAATTGTTTGACAAACAAGGACAAAGAAGAGACAGCCCAATGGTTGGCCAGTCCTGGGACATGCAAATCAATCTTGGAGGCTTGCCTTTCGAGGGTATCCTCCCTGAAAGGCCAAACGATCTTGGTGCACCACCTGACCATGTATGATGGGACTTGGGAGAAGGTGGTTTGTGAGATGATGCATGAGTTGGCGGACGTGTGCCACATGGCGTCCTACTCGGAGACCGACTCACCTGCCATCTTCCAGTTCGCCGTGGGTGGGGTCAAAGACAAACTTCTAGAGGATGAAAGGGGTGGGGAGGGGGGCGAAACAAACCCATTGTCAACGGTACAATGTTCCAAACACACACTCACACACACTTATGACAATTCGCTTTTGATAAGTGACTTTGGCATACCCTGCTAGGATTGGAAACAATCCCGAGGAATCATGTCTGGCACGATGCAAAAGTACAACCCGGACGCGGACCTATCCAACATCCACCAGCCCAAGCCACCTACGCTGAAGATGTGCACAATGACCGCGGGTGGGCATTTAACTATTCCAGAGCAAGAACGGAAGAAGTGGCTGAGTGACCCTGTGAGGAGTAGCTTGAAGTGTTGTAGTTGCAATTTTTGTGGTCTGATAGTTTTGTTAGAACACCTTTCAATTTGCAATGTTTTTGCCACATGAAACTACACTGAGATGCAGATTGGCGAGTTCGCTTGAAAAAACTTCGATGCAGTTTTCGAGCCTGTTCCACAACCTGAAAGAGCACCAACACCACAAGATGAGAACAAGGACTTGTCAGTGGAGCAGCCCCAGGTTGATGCTGTGACATCCAGTGCACAGGTACCACCTTCTCTCTCGCCAGATGAGTTCAAGCAAAAGTTTCCTGAGGTGACTGCCAGTGTCACGATCAACATGGGACAAAACATCGTGTGTCATTGCGTGCAGAACAAGATCTTCATCTCTAGTGCTTCCAGGTTCCTCCTGGCAGGACTGGACGCAGCCAGCCCAAAGGCATTGTTTGTCTATGCTGGCGGATCATGGATAAGCGACTCATCGAAGGCCCAGGGTGACCAAAATTTGTGTTTGTTTACTTTGAAACAATCTTTGTTTCAGGCAAAGGACTACATGTCAAAAGCTGCCAACGAATCCAAAGCGGTGGCTTTTGAACTGGCAAATGCAGATTCTACAGCCCCTTCACTTTTCAGAACACCTTTTAAACTTGTGAAGTTCTATTTTGTTTTACTTATCAAATATTTATATATATTTATATACAGTATCTATATTAAATATTGCTTTTCTGAGAGGTGCTACTTGAAGAGACCAGTGCTGGGGGTGCAGCTTCGGATTCCTCTCCGATGTCACTGTACAAGCTGTTGAAGACCATAGAGGAACGTGGAGTGGTGGATTACACGGTCACGGGACACAAGGTCATGAGGCCTGGATCAGTGCAGCGTGGAGAGACACCTGACACCTTCACCATTACCCACGAGTCGCACTCCGTGTTCCGACCAAACCCAGTGGCTGTCAAGAATGTGAAAGGGTCCAACGTGGCAGGGTATTTGGGGACCAAAGCATTGTCATCCTCGAAGTTCCTCAAATGTGTGTGGCGTCCTTTGGCTGATGAGAATGTTTTTTGGACATGAACTTACCATAGTCACATAGTCTTTTCCATTCGCTATTTTTGGGAGCATCGATCTTCTCAGAGGTATGAGGCACTATGCTCGCGAGAAGGTCATCGGACCTGCAAAGCCGCTGTGGTTTTTTGGCCAGCAGCTTCACCATGGAGCCGAACATCGTCTATGAGCTGGCCTGATCTTAGAGTCTCTGAGTCTTCCATTTGTTCAATGTTTTGCGAGGCTGAGTGAAAGGTACTCAGTTGTCAAGACAAATGGTCCCTGGAAGAGAAAATTGTTTGATGTGTGTTGTATTTTTGTTTGACTGACCTGTCAATGTGGCCAAAGAGTGTGATTGCAGACGGTAGCTCAACATATCACAACATATGTCTTTGTTGCCCAAGCCCTTTGTGTGTAGTGTTGTGCGCTTCTACACTTGGACGTGCTTCGCCATGTCTCTTGCACGGGCCAACAGTGTGGTGCTGGACGTTGATGAATCCGCGGTTGATCAGCAGATCATCGGCAAACACATGCGTGAGATTTGTCAATCCTCCTCTGCAAGCATTCCTTTGAAGACAGAGGATGCCCCACGGTCCAAGTTGGTTGCTATCCATCCACCGAAGGAACATGATGCCGTTTGTTTCAAGGCCAGCGCTTCCTTGCAAAAGTTCATGCTCCGTGCTGAGCCAGTTCCTGCCAACTGTTTGCACTTGGTTTTATGTTTGCGCCCATGTTGCATTTTTGAACAACTTGTGCATTTCATTAGATAATTTGTAGACACATGGTTCCATAAGGCAGTGCCACATCATGTGGCCCGTCCTCTTGCTGGCAACACGGAGCGTGTGGCAAAGTGCTTGTTCCCTGAACCCCAACAAGAGGCAGAACAGCAATGGCAAGAATACCAATTCTACAACCCCAATGCTGACCTCACCGACAGCCAGATTCCTTTTGACCCAGCTGATGACTCCCAGGACATGGCAGACAAGACCCCAATGGAGACTGGTGAATTCCAGGGCATGGCAGACAAGACCTTCATGGAGACCGGTGATTTCCAGGACATGGCAGACAAGACCCCCATGGAAACACCTTCAAAAAAGGACCATGCAGTTGAATACAAGTGTGTTTTCGACCCAATGAAGTTGAGGGAAGCAAAGAAGGCGAGGGAGCGGCGTTGGGATGGTTCCAATGGCTTTGTGGATGGCTATTTCTCCATCGATTCCCCTGTTGAGGATTCTTAGGCATAATTTGTGGAAACATGTTTTGGATATGTTTATCTCATGAAATTAGGCGCAATTTCAATCAGACACATTCCAAGGAACCTCAAGTTCCTGCCAATGTTCCTTCTGCAGATCAGCATGGTGATTCTGCTGTTGTTGAAACCCAGGTAACTTAGTGCTTCAACTTATAAATCCAACCATTGCATCCAATTTGCTATCAATTTTATTTTTGAGTCATCATTGGAGGTTCCTGCAACAGATGCTGAGCTTGTGAACCTTGAGGGTGCAAAGGTGTCGGAGAAACGCCTTGCTTCAACATTGAGTGCTGCTTCTGGAGAGGACAACGGGTTGAACAGGATGAAACATTTGTTTAAATTTTGTTGGCCTGTTATATTCGTGTGGTCCCTGTGCAGGATTTGCCCGAACCCAACACGAAATCCCAGAAGCTTCGAGTGACCCCCGACATGACACCGAAGACCAAGGAGAAGGTACGTGAAGCACAACTTGACAAGAAACGTACATCGTCAAAGGAGTGGCATTCCAAATATGCAAGCAAAGGGGTCCCTTGTCGTTTTGATAGTGTAAAAACTCCAATGTGGTATCTTTGACCTTTTGTTCTTTGGGGTTTAAACCATATTTCACTTTTGAATACTTTTGAGTATATAGACTAATATAGACTTATTTCAAACCCATCAGGTTCCTCGGGGCACTTCTTCAAAGGGTGAGGATAAGCAGACTTCATCTACACCCATGCCGGACAAGAAGAACATGTCTGCAGCACACCATGCTCGGTGGGATTTTGCCACCTGGTTTCAACTTCAAATTGTTTTTTCAACCCCCAAAAGAAAACCACAAGTTTTGCTGGTTTAATTTGGGACTTAAGGTACGCGCGCACATGAAGGAACACAAGTCCGACATGAAGACCGCTGGCGCGGCATGGATGATTTCTTCCGAGCGAGCTGCATTAGCAGCCGGAAAGCTTGGCATTCAAATCTAGGGTGATTCTGTGGTGAATCATGTATTTGGGGATGGCACATAGACACGTGACCAACACGTGTTGAGTTGCCTCTAGTTCGAAACACCAAACGTGGACCGATGTGACTGGGAAAAAGATCTATGCGCTTTGCTGTGCACTGTTCTCTCATAAAACCATGTGCTTTTAACAGGGGTCTTGTGTGTTTTACTCTCCTTCCCCAAAATGCCTTTCCCAGCTCTGTGGTGATGTGATGTTGTTTCACAAACAAACCAAACGTTTTGTTTCATGCCAAAACAAAAACAAAACCTAGAGTTTCACAACACACTTGGAACAACTTGGAACCTGCGACTAAGCCTTGGCCTATCAAAGAAATAACTTCGAGCTGTCCCCACCAATTGCAGAAGTAACTGCAAGCGATCCCCACCACCATCATCAATCTTTTTCACATTGGCCTCAGAGTGGCCAGCCTACTAGTCATCTCTTCATAGCATGTGCACATGGTAGCGGAGCAGTGTAACCAGCTCTTTCTTTGACAGCTGATTGCTGTAAATTGACAGCTAGTTATCATGAAATTGACTTTTCAGGTGGAGCAGTTCTGGTCGATCGCCTCGTCGGTCGAGCGAAGCTTTTTCGAATCGACAGCTCATCAACTCGGATTCGGACAATGTGATCCGATGGGGGCACTGGCGTCTTCACCGGAAACCGCTCGGATGAAGCGGGCAGCTGCAATCCAGGATCTTTTTCAGAAACCCGTCAAAGCGCCCCGCAGGGCCTCAGGTCAGCCAGAACCTCAGTCGTCGAGCTCCCCACTGCTGGATCAAGAGAACGCCGAACGCCATAAGTGGGCGGCACGGCTTGAACAGATTGGCAGGAGAGCTGGATCATTCGCTCGCCTTTGGGAGGATCCTTCGACAGGTGAGGGGTTGTCCCCAGCTGAGAACGAGAAGCTCCGGCAGCTCGTTCTTACCGCCGGCGCGCCGCGAACGATGGCGATGTACGTGAGGGTGTGGGAACGCATGGAAACATGGCTCTCTACTGTTAAGATCCCGGTGTTCCCCTTGTCAACCCCCAAGGTGGTGAAGTACATGTTTTTTCTTGATGGTCAAGAGTGCGGTCCCACTGTGATTCCCACCCTTCGCTCGGCCATTAAGTGGGTTTGTGCACGGTTAGTCATTGAGTGCCCTTCCATTGATGATCCTTCTATCTTAGCTCTACAACAAGAGGTGATCACAAAACGGGCTGAGACCCTCCGTGAGGCGGTCCCCATCCCTACTACCGTAGTTGGGTGTATGGAGGAACTCGTCTGCGATCCAGACTGGCCCGAAGCCACAAGAATTTTCGTTTGGTGGTGGCTCTGCCTGATTTTCGCTTCGCTGCGTTTCGACGACGGAAAACACGTCAAGCCGAAAGACCTCAGTATGCAAGATACTGGGTTATTTGGTCTGGCGTGGCAAACAAAAGTCGATCGCAAGCGGCGAGGAACTCGCTTTGCCATTCCTCACGTCGGGTTTCGGAAAGCTGACTGGCTCCGGGTTGGATGGGACCTGTTCAGGCAAGAGGAACAAGATCGTGATTTTTGGGTTCCGGAACTTAACAGTCGTTCGGTGTTTCTGTTTGTTCCCCCAACACATCAACGATCAGTTCAATGGTTGAAGGTCCTTGCCCGGGAAGCCCTCGAAAAGTTCCAAGGGGAGCGCGAGTCCGACGAGTGGCGCATGTGTGCTCGAGTGATCAATCAGCTCACTGCACACTCTGCACGCGTCACCCTCTTGGATGCTGCTGTTCATGCTGGTAGGTCCACCGAAGAGATTGGTCTGCAGGCTAACTGGAAGAACCCGGGCCCCCTTGTTCTTAAATACACTCGGAGCCGATCTAGTGTACCGGCTCGTATGATTCAGCAGCTTGTTCATGAGCTGGTAGCTGAAGAGCACCCGGTCGGTGAGACGGTCGATACTGAGCTGGACGACGCCGGAGTCATTGAAGAGGCTCAAGCACAGTTTTTCATCAAGACTGCCTCTGGTTCCGGCTCGTATGAATATCGTTTCCATTGCTCAGCTTTAGACGACCCGTCCGCGATCGCGTGTGGAAAGCTGCCTCTCTCCGAGTGCTCTGCGATTGGTTCGGAGCTCCCGGATTTGTCAGTCTTGTGCAAAGCTTGCGCAAAGGCTCGGCCGGACATCACTCTGGCTTTTCAGAAAGCCAGCCCAGCATGACCCTGTCTTTTTCTCTGCTCAGGAAAACGTTAGGAGAGGGCGGGTCAGCGCCGGGCCGTGTCGCTAGGACGAAGGGAGTGCGTTGTCCGGTCATGAATCTCTTTTGATAATCTAGCCACATATTTAAGCTCGAATTTTTCCAACCTGATCTTTTAGCCAGAAGCCATGGTCGATCGAACTACGTACGACTCAGCACGTACCCCGGATCTGCCATTACGGCAAGTCTTCGGCAGACAAAGGCTCCCGACCGACCTATGTCGGTTAGTGGCCGATCGGCGATTGCTCACAGTCGAGACTTTCGCCATGCTCGGAGACAACATAGCCGCAGTTAAGACAACCCTGCAGGCTTTGACCCCTGATGCCACAGATCTGGGGCCGGATGGTCCTGCTCAGGAACTCGCACTGACCTCCCTGGCGGCGGTCTGGAAGACTTGTTCCACTATGCAGGATCATTTTGCAGCTCGTCGTGCACGAATGGAAGAGGATGTCCTGCTCCCCCACCACCGTGAACCGCATCGCAAGTTCGTGGAACGAGTGCGACGAGATTTCCTCGTACACGGCTCGGTGAAGTTCTATGAGGTAGGTGAGATTCGGACAAGAGATGAGTCGATCGCACAGAAGTCAGGCCTGAGCAAGAATGCTGAGGATCTTCTCAAGGTGGTGGCAATCGATCAACCATCACCAGCAGCTTCGGAACAACAAGTGATGGACAAGCTCATGCGTTTTTCGTCACGCTCGAGTATTTGAACATCTGTGATTTCTCTATCGCAGCGGGCCCTCTCCAATATCTCTCGGATCTCGAGGAATGGAGACATGAAAATCGAGGTTTGGCCCTGTTGCTCACAGTTGACTCGCTCATTCGCAAGAAGGTTCATCGCTTGAGCTCAGATCAGCGCAAGAAGTTCACCACCTACTCCTCAGCATTGTTGGAGGTCCTCAACCACCACAAACAGCTGTGGAACGATGCCCGCTCTAGCGCTGAACTCGATCGCTTCAAGCAGGCACATCAAGCGGAAGCTCCCAAGACTCCGCCGATGAAGAGACAGCGATCCACGTCTCCTCCATCAGGGACTAAATCAGCCAAGGCCAGGAAGAACAAAGCTCGCAGAGAAAGGGCCAAGACCTTGCTCAAGCAGGCCAAAACTCAGGCCACGAGCTCCAACCAACCTCGCACGGCCGCCCGCGACGAGCGAGTTCCGGCCAAGGAATGGTCCAAGATCACCTCTTTCAAGTACTCGGGCCCTCGTCGTTGTCCTTTTTACAACTGCTCCCTCGGCTGTCGTTTTGGTGATCAATGCAAGAACAAACATCTGTGCGTGGAGTGCGGCAAAGAGCACTCCTGGCATGGTAATCACTGAAGACGTTCGGCCACCCCGGAGTTTTTGTCTCCGCCTCCGGGGTCGTTCAGTGAGGAGACAGCTTCGAGGTCGCCCAAAGCTGCACATCCGGGATGGTCCTCGTGGGACGACGTGCCGCGGGATCCGTGGTTGGTTGCTCAACAGGGACCCTTTTTCCTGGAGGTGTTTGCCGGTACAGCCTGTCTCACACAGGCCGCACGGGCCAGCGGCCTGCCCTGTCTGCCACCGATCGACATTTCGGTCTCGCAGCTGGTCCCAGTGGCTAGTGATGTCCTGGATGCCGATTTTTGGGAGTTCATCATTAAGGTAGCTCAACTTGGAGGGATCTTTTTCACACACTGTGGCACTCCATGCAACACATTTTCTGCAGCTCGCAAATTGGATGGCGGTCCTCCGCCGCTACGCTCGGCGCAGGAGCCTATGGGCCTTGCACAGCTCTCATCAGACAATGAAGCGCTGGTTCTGCTGGGCAATTTGTTCCTTTTGCGATCCGTGGAATTGTGTTTGATCGTGTTTCATTTGGGTGGAGACTTCTCGATCGAGAACCCCTTGCAAAGCTTGTTGTGGGCCACTCCGCCCTGCTGCGAGCTCCAGCAAGCGTGTCGTGCGATCGAAGTTGACTTCGACCAGTGTGCATTCGGTGCTCCCTCCATGAAGCCTACGCGTCTGCTGGTCTCCTTTGAGCTCTTTGGTGCGATGCGCGCGCATTGCCCTGGTAACCATCACCATGAGGTGCTCAAAGGCAAGGTCTGGAACAACAAGATCAACCGATGGGTGTTCAAGACCAAACAAGCTCAGGTGTACCCTGAGCCTATGTGCACTCGCATGGCTGAGATC